>MU181965.1:653726-666566 GCA_016904865.1 Pissodes strobi
ATATATATATGTATATAAAGCAGTTTATAGTATAAAGGTCTCTTGCTAGTTTACAAATATTCAAAATATTCAAAAATATTTAAATTGAAATATTAAGCCTCTTGCATGCTGTGAAAGTTCTCCAAAAGATTTCATCTCAACCCCCTTTTAAATAGACTAATTTAGCTGCTGCTTAATAATCATACTACAGCAGGTTTCGTTTTTGAAGTCAATGATTTTTATAATTAGCAGTTTAGAGTATATAGCTTAAAGATATCTTGCTAGTTTCCAAATAATCAGAATATTCAAATATATTTAAATAGAAAAACTAATTATAAACTATATACAGGGTGTCTCACCGGGAACCGCTTCGATCTATATATGGAAAAGTGTAATAAGGAAAAATCTGAAAATTTAGCAGTATGCTAATGTCGCTGGAGGCAATTCAGCAAAATTATTTTCAAGATGTTGATGCTTCCGGTTATACAGGAAGTAGCTGTCAACTTGCTTATTTTAAATATATATTTTGTGCATCATGTCCTATACCTAGGTCTAAGCATTTTTGAAATATTTAAGTTTTTATGTCAAAATTGACGTTTGCATGCTTTAAAATAATTATAAAATTTATTATTTAATTTGGGTTGGATTTCTCGCTGAAAAATACTACTACCTATAGATTTTTTGATGTGTAAACATCTTACGCAGCGGTATGAGGGAAAATCTCGGCAAATGGTACGGAAATGTGCATGCTGTTGGGGACGGAAATGTGTAATCGACTGTGAAATCATAACCATGCGCAGTGATTTTACGAGGGCTGCTCAAATATTTGTGCATGTCGATATAGAATATGTTTACACATCAGTGTCGCGGGTACTAGTATTTTTTATAATATTTAGATTAACTATTAATTAAACATGAATATTATTGATTTTTAAATGGCAAGTGACAGATTTATATATTTCTTTAGCATTTCATTGTTTTCAACGCCGTCATAGCCAATTAAGACTAACTGCACTTAATATTGCAAAGTTGCCATATAAAAATATTAAATCGACAATATTACGAAAACTAAACATGTTCGGAATAAACAACCTTACACAAACTTACCCTTCTTTTTAATGCTTAATAACAAAAAATTATAAAATTTGGAGGTTTGGATTTGAAAAAATTGATTTTTGGCAGTTTTCTCAATTTAATTTTTAATCTTATTTTTTGAACATCCTGTAGTAATAGGTATCAGAATATTATAAAAAACTTTTCAAGTAGGTCCTTTTCAACGAGAAATCCAACCGCAATTAAATAATAAAGACTTCCTTATAGGAGAAAATGATAATTGAGGACCTTGGTGCAAGAAGAGGATGAGTCACTATTTAAAAATTTTTCAGTAGAGGAAAAAAAAATCAAAAAAAACCTTTTCTTGTGTATTTTTTTACAGAGTATATCCTGTTTTGCATAAAATTCCAACCTAGGCTAATTTCTACAAAAAAAACAAACGCAAAAATCATCAAAATATTTTATTTGGTGCAGGAACGGGATGAGTCACCACAACAAAATGCAGAACCGTCAATATAGGAAAAAATTGCAGTTTGCTTCGTGCAAGAACGAGATAAGTCACTTATGACTTATATCGTTCTTGCACCAAATGTGTAAAGGGATGAGTGAAAATTGCACATAACTTTGTTGTTTATAGTTTGTTTTATGCAAGAACGGGACGAGTATGTCCAGTTCTTGCACCAAACGATAGGTTATGTTTTGTAGAAGTTTATGGAACGTATAACTCAAGTTTGGAAAAATAGTGACTGATCCCCTTTTTGCACCAAGGTCCTCAATTATTATTAAACTTCATTTTTGACATAAAAACTTAAATATTTCAAAAAAGCTAAGACCTAGGCTCAGAACATGATACACAACACCTGATAATCTTGCGTAGGACCCAAAAATGTAATAATATGTAGGGTGTTCTACTTAAAATAAGCAAGTTGATACCTATTTCCGGTGTAACCGGAAGTATCACTATCTTGAACATATTTTTGCCAGGTTGCCCCCAACGACATTAGTAAACCACCAAATTTCAGATTTTTCTTCCCGTATGAAAATGTATAAAAAAATGCAACAATGGAATATTCAACATGAACATGCGTTTAAATAAACTTTAGTTAAGGCTTTTGCATGTTGTGAAAGTTCTTTTCCAAAAGATGTCAACTTAACCCTTTTTTTAAATTACTAATTAGGCTGCTGCTTAGTAATCATACTACAGCAGGTTTAATTTTTGAAGTTAGAGTCAATAATGTTGACACTATTAGCTGTCTACAGTGTATAGCTTAGAGATCTCTGGCTAGTTTACAAAATTCAAAAATATTTAAATTGAAAAATTAATTATAAACTATATATAAATAAATGCATATTGATCTCTTTCAGTTAAGAATGGAATATTCAACATAAGTTTAAATATAATTTAGTTAAGTCTCTTGCATGCTGTGAAATTTCTTCTCCAAAAGATGTCATGTTAACCCTCGTTTAAAAAGACTAATTTAGCTGCTGCTTAGTAATCATACTACAGCAGGTTTCATTTTTGCAGTTAAAGTCAATAATGTTGATAATTAGTTGTCTACAGTATAGCTTAAAGATCTCTTGCTAGTTTACAAAATTCAAAAATATTTAAATTGAAAAATTAATTATAAACTATATATAACTAATGCAAACTGATTCCTTTTAGTTAACAGTGGAATATTCAACATAAGTTTAAATACAATTTGGTTAAGGCTCTTGCATGTTGTGACAGTTCTTCTCCAAAATATGTCATCTTAACCCTCTTTTGAAAAGACTAATTTAGATTCTGTTTAAAATCATACTAGAGCAGGTTTCGTTTTTGACGTTAGAGAATATAATTTTAATAATTAGCAGTTTACAGTACATAGCTTAAATATATCTTGTTTGTTTACATATTCAAAAATATTTAAATTGAAAAATTAATTATAAACTATATAAAAATAAAAAAAATTCATTTCGGTTACATGGACCAAATGTTCGTCAAAATTTTTCTTTTTAAAACAAGAAATTTTACAAAAACGAAACTTGTCTAACTCCGAACTGTTTGAAATATTTCCATTGGTTAAACATGTTTATTTAGTAGTAGTAACCTGCAAACGCCTCACTTACTTTTTTTTGAGGCGCGCTTTAAAAAATCAGCCTGTAGAGGGTATTTTTTAGTGTTTACCAGTTTTTATAATTCAATTTAATAATTTAATAATGTAAGCTATTTTATTCATTTATTCTAAATATAAAATTTAATCATAGAATTTCCTTTATACTTTATTCTTGTCTTGAAAATTTGTGTGTAGAGGACTTCCAAGGCCTCTTGAAGAACCGTAGATAAACGAAAAATCGATTGGAGTTACTTTGTGATTTTCCATTTTTTCGTGATAGAAATCAAAGAGAAACTCTTGACATCGGTTCGGGTCCGCCTTTAATTTTGGGAATTCTCTTGGAATTTCAGAGCGCACTCTGTTTAGTAGAATCAAAATTGAACCGCGTTTAAACTCGATAGAGATCATATATATTTCTTCAGTGCATGCCTCGAATAAAAAACCGTAAAACCTTCACCTTGTTTCTGTTTTTTGTAGTCTACAAGAGCATCAAAGGTGCAAATAAATAAAAACTATCCTAAAACAGTTTTTTTACGTAATTTCGTTTGTAGGGGTCACAAAACGAGACAAAGTATGAAACAGCCACAGTCACACCAAGAACCAGAAAGGGAACCCACCAGGGAAGAGCTAGAAAATGAATTTAGGCTAGACGATCAAGGTAATATTTTAAATTATCAAACACTTATTTTTATGTTATGATATTTTCCAATTCTATTAGACTATTTTTAAATCAAACTATAAATATGAATTCTCGAGATTGCGCAAAATTCAAAAAAAGAATAAGTTACTTTTAAAATTGATGTATAAATATAAACTTTCCAAATAGAACAACATAATTGTATTTGTTATACCATACTTAATTTTCTTCTAAAATTTTTTTAAGGGAAAAAGTGTTCATAAATTATTTATTGACATAAAAATCTTAACAAAATACTTAAAATAAGAAATTATCTATGTTACCCAGATAATTCTACCTATGTTACACATTCTTGTATTTGTATTTGTACACGTGAGTGGGCCCAAATGGAGCCCTCCACTGCGACCCTTGGTCTATTGTGGCTCGCACCTGTGGTTTCCACTAGGCCAGAGGTTCGATCCTTTTCAAAAAATCGAATAGATTTCTGGGGTGGGTAGTTTTCAAATCTGCAAGTGTAATTTGAGAATTTCCAAACACTGTTTTTCTGGTTCTTTCCATTGCTGGACAGTAGCATAAAACATGCTTCATTGTTTCTTCGTTCTCCAAGCACAAGCGGCACTGCGATTCTTCGGAAAGCCCTATCTTGTTCATGTGACTTCTTATTCGACAATGGCCAGTGTGCATGCTAACTACATCCTGCACCCATTGTCAGCCAAGTTAAAGGAGTTGTTTAGTTCTCACGCCTGATGGTAGATACACTGCCATCTTTGACTGATTTAGGCCCGGTAACTCTCTCCATTTGTCTACAAACTGCTGTTGTATTCACCTGGAGAGTGTTTCTTTAGCTGTGTTGTAAGCTATTCCCAGTACTGGTTCTGGTCCTATGGAGGCCGTTGCGGCCGCTTGCTTCGCAAGAGCATCAGCTCTTTCGCTGCCTCCATATCCTGTATGTCAAGGTATCCAGGTCAGTGTAAGTTTATTTCTCTAACTAGTTTGGTGAGTAGTTCCTAACAGTTCCATACTGCCTTGGATGAACAACACGGCTAGATTCAAGAGCTTTTAAAGCCGCTTGACTGTCCGAGAATATTTTGATTGACTTGCATTTACAGTTTCTATCGACGAGCCACTGTGCAGTCATATCAATGACTTTCACTTCAGCTTGAAAAATGGTTGCATGTTTGCCTAGAGAACACTTAAGCTCAACCTTACCATTTTTATTCCATGCAGCGGCTCCTATGGCTTTGTCAGTGAAACAACTATTTTCTGTTGTTCTCAGATGTTCGGAGTCCTTTGCCCTTTCGTTCTTCTCTGGCAGAAGGACGTCACAGATATGTTATAGTTAGTTTTGGTAGGCAGAACATTTGATGGTAGACTAAACACACTGCCCCGCTCATTAGCGTTTTTCAGCTTGTTGGGCACCATGATGATCGCCTGCGGATTATTGATCTCCGCCTGTATCAATCTATACGTAGATAATCTGGTCTCCCTCTCCGGTACTATTTGGAGAGGTGGCAGATTTAGAAAACACTCAAGCGCTGCCGTGGCTGTAGTGCCGAACGCGGCACTAATTACCAGACACGCGTGTCTCTGTAAGGTGGATAATTTGATTCTGGCGAAGCTCCATATGTTAGCAGTGCATTTATTTGGGATGTATGCTCCATGTTTTGTCACAAATGCGTCTGCAGATCTATAATGACAGTTTCGATTTTGCGACAGTTTTATCCAGAAGCGCATTCCAGTTAAGTGTTTTATTTAGGGTAATTCCCAGATACTTCAGTATATTCGCAAATGGGACAATTTTTCCTTTGAGTGAAGGTAGTCTTAAGTTTTCCAACCTTTTCTTCCTTGTGAACGGTACTATAACTGTTTTGTGCGGGTTCACAGATTAGTTGTTCACTGTCACATCAGTCTGAGATCACGGTTAGCACCTCTTGAAGATCCTCTGAGATAGTTCTTTGTGAGTTGTTTCTTATATGTATTACTAGATAATCCGCGTATGCCTGCACTTCCACAACCCACAGCGAGAGGACCGCTAGCAGACCAAGAGAGACCACAGAAGAAGCTGCAAAAACTCACTCTGCGGACACCCCCTAATAGCCCTGAATCTGTAGTCCTCCCCCTGTAGGATTGTTGTGGCCACTCTGCAGTTTAACATACTTCGGATCTAGTTCCTTATCTGTGGTTCAACCTCTCTTTCAGCTAATGCTGTGCATAAGGAGTTTGGTTAATTTTCTTATTAAAGTTTTTTAAACGAGAAATTATTATTATTATTACAAACAAATATTTTTATGAAAGGCCTGTAAAGACAATGATCATGATAGGACAAAATATTTCACTATTTTTATTACCGCTTTAGTAGAAATTTACCTAATGGATTAATGAATAATGAAATAGCGGCTTTTATTATTTCAATAATTATTGTAATGAAAATTGGGACTTTTATAAAAGTTTAACTGACTAATCTAATGTAATACTCAAATCTGCTACCTTTGCTATTCCTATAATTATTATTGTGAAAACTGCGTATTTCGTAAAAATTTTGCTGAAATCGCATGTTTTATTATTTTGACGTTTATTTTTATAAAATTTGCCCTTTTCGTAATAATGTCTCTAATGAAATAGAAGAAATTATTTTTTTGAGTGTAGCATTAAAATTACCATTTATTACATCTGTGCTTTTTAGAAAAATCCGGTTCTGTCTGATAACGTACGTAAAGTACAATTATTAAAGATTTTTTATTAGCGCACTGATACAGGTCAATTTCCAAGCTCGTTTTATTTATTTTTCTCGTCGGATTTCCGCTAGTGCAACCCACATTTTCAGCGTTATTTCACAGAATATTGAATTGTCCATATTTTAGTTCCTATATCCGGATATATTGGCAGTGGCACAGATTTACCATATTTCATATTTAGATACGAATCGAATCTACGTGAATCTACAAATATATCGCATACATGAAAATATGTCGTGTTCAAGTAAAAGTTAGTGAGAATAATAGAATGTTCAGATTTACAAGTAGGTTCCATAGAAATGGTTTTTGAAGCCTGATTTGTCATCAATACTTTAAGAACTGCCTTAAATTGGATGGCTAAGTCTCTAAAATTATATTGGGAGAATGCTCTCCATCAAAAGTATTATTACAGTGTCCCGCTGGCAGCTGAATTTGAACTGAAGAAGACAGAGTCTTCAAAATGGGCCTTAAATTTTTAAAGTACAAACACATAACGATGTTAATCCTCCATAATACAGAAACTAGGGCGACTCTACTCACATGGAACAAACATACAGCGAAACAAAATTTTAAGGAAATATGAAGCTAGGCTACTACATTTACGGCAGTTGCAAATGAATGGCAGACCAGGTTTTGCTCGCGGTTATCCATTTGATTCCCATCTCTGGTTTAACCAATAATCTATTTAGAAAAACACATGTTCAGACTTTATCAACTCATTATAAATAACACCTATATGGGCCATCGGATGGTGGACCGGTACACAAGTGGCCGCGTCTAGCGTTCAGGGGAACAGAGTTCAGAGACTGTACGTGGGAATTATAGGTGCTATGAGGAAGGTACTCACCAGGGTTCTTGAGAGTCTGATTGATTTGCCGCCCGTCCCCATATTCCTGGAGCATAAGGCACTGAGGCCTGAATACACACTGAAAAGTCTGGGCTTCTTAAGGAACAATCAAAGCCCGAAGGAACGCATTAGATTCTGGAGGAGGGCGGCTGGTGATTGCCGGAACTCTAAATGAGGACGCATAACGTACTGCCTGCCATCAGATTTTACGTATTCGATAGGAATGGGTGGTTAGGGTGGAAGCGCAGCCCACGCCTGATGCACAGAAGCACAGATGGTTCCAAAACAGATAGTCGTACTGGAGCAGGTGCATATGGAGATATCATAGGGACGAGACAAGCTTTCGCCGTTGGGACTTATGCAACCGTGTCCCAGATAGAATTGTATACTATTCTCAAATGTGCGTATGAAAACCTATTAAGAGTCTTCGGAGGGAAGGATATTTCCATCTGCTCGGACAGTAGAGCTGCTTTGTCGATCCTTGAGTCTGACAGAGTTTATTCTGCGATAGTGTCTGAGTGTAGGGACGCGTTAGAGGCCTTGGCTGGGTATAATTGGGTCAGTCTCGCATGGATTACGAGACACTCGCATGCCCCGAGAAACGAGGAGGTTGTGGCCTATAGTACGGCCGGGCCGCATTTATCAGAAGGAACGCAATGAATGAGCGGACTAGGAATCTATGGCCTAGGAGACCCAGCGCCTGGTAGGATAAGGGCCATCATGGATTTGAAGAGAGGAACATAAGGCACCTCACAGGGCACCGTCGCCGTTGCAGTCGCGTCGCTTGAATAGGCATTTGCTCCTGCTAACGATCATGCATCCGCAATGCAGGTGGTGCCTGAGGACAAGGAATCGTCGTCCACTTATGTTTCTTACCGGCTGCTCAGCGTTGGCTAGGGTAAGAGAGGTACACTTCAGAAACTACATTTTGAATCCGGAGAAGATAAGAATGACCGAGAAAGCTGTGGACGCTAGGTAGGCCGGGCTGAATCCGTATGTAAGTGGGTGCACAAATGGGCCCAGACAGGTGTTCTACGTGCAAGGGATTACCTAGGTGCGTTTTGCATTCATTCATTAATTCAAGCATTTGCGAATAAATTAATTGATAAAATGCGGAAATCACAGATAAAAGAGAAATAAACTGGATGTAAATACAAAATGAAGCAAAAATAAAATTATATTATGGGAAGGTTTGCCTGCAAAATAATGAAAGCAAATCATTTAATTACAATAATACTAGGGATAATTAAGTACACTGCTTTTAGATGCTTCAAAATAATTTAATAAGATATTTTTCTCTACATATGTTTCAGCTTGATGAGGCCGTTATCAAGAGTACTTGTATACTAAATCTTAATTGTTATACCCTACTGAACCGTCTGTCGGTATTTTGGTTTTATTACACTGTTAATTACGCAGGTGTTGAAAGAGCAGGTTAGTTGCTCGTTCGTATTTCAAACGTCTGTTTTTTGTGACTTTTGGATTTCTAAGTACTTTAAAAGGTTCAGCCCTTTTGCTTTTTGTGTCGGTGTGTAGAAGTTTGACATTAACGTATCTATAAAATGGTTATTTTCTATACAATGTTTTGCGAAGAGAGTTTTTAATATTATGTAAAATCGATTTTTTGTGTTCATTAGTCCTAATATTTAAGTTTCGACCATTTTGTCATACGTATACAGCTTCACAGTTCACACAGTTTATTTCGTAAACACCAGATTTCGATTGTTTGTTAGTTTTGTCTATATTATTTATTAGTCTTCTCCCTAGATTATTCTTATTAACCTGAATTGTTTTACATCCAAATTTATTAAATTTTTTTGAAACTTTATCTGTAATTTTCGGAATATAACTGATAAATTTAAACGGCTCCTTTTCTAATTCTAATTGATCAATTATATTCCGATTCCGATTAAATGTTTTGCGAAGCCAGAGTTTTTAATATTACGTAAAATCGATTTTTGTGTTCATTAGTCCTAATATTTAAGTTTCGACCAGTTTGTCCTACGTATAGCTTCACAGTTCACACAATTTATTTTGTAAACACCAGATTTAGATTGTTTGTTAATTTTGTCTTTATTGTTTACTAGTCTTCTCCCTAGATTATTCTTATTAACCTGAATTGTTTTACAACCAAATTTATTTATTTTTTTGAAACTTAATAAAACCAGTTTCTTCTGGAAAAGATATGAGCACTGCACCGTATAGGAAAAAACAAATCCAGATCTTTTTTTGCTTAGCGTCCATACCAACATCCCTTAAACACGCCCAGCACATCTCACTTATCAAATCATGCAGACCATGTTGCATTATCAGCCTATAAATAGTTGGCTTCTTCTCAGTCACTCATACCCCTGCCAAATCATACCCCAGTCAAACGTGCCTGACATATAGTTAAATCAGTTAGTATGTTGATAAGACATGACTCGCCCTGAGTGGCAATGGTAATGGTAAATCTTAGGCTAAGTCGACAAATTCGATGGTCTTAGGGTTAGATCTACTAAATTTTTTATTAAAATCACCAATGATAATATCAGTTAATTTTTCTTCATGAGGTTTATGTAGAATACTATTAAAGACATTAATAGAAGTACGAAAATCGCAAAGATTAAAAGATATTGTAATCTTTGCTAGTGTAAGAATCGACTATCATACATGGCGAAATGAAAGCTATGCTTTATTATTTCACAGGGTGCCCTCCTGCGATCGCGATTTCCGAGGGTCCTTACCCTCATCAGGCAGGCTTGCACCCAGAGAGCTCTGAACACAACAGAAACTCAATGTGGCATGCTTTTAAGTTCAAAAACGGGAAAATATTTGCTTCGACTTCAAACTCAACAAATAATAGTAGGAAGCAATAGTGCAGCACTTATCCAACGTATAGTAAATGAAAAAAACCAAAAATATCGCATTTCAGTTTCTTGGTCATTATAATTATTTGGAAATTGTTTCGCAAAGATTAAGGTGGAGCCAGGTTCTACACCTGCCTCCTTATATTTTTCGTTTTTGCACTTAAGAGCATGCCTTGTTATGTCACATCGAGTTTTTGTTGTGTTGAGAACTCCTTGAGTGCAAGCCTGCCTGATGAGGGTAAGGACCCAGAACTAATGCATTTCACAAACAGAGAAAATACCTTGAGGAATTTTATGTGGCTTGGTAAAGTTTGACTGATAACAAAATCTTCCATTTTTTTTATATTTTAAAATAATTGTAATCCATGTTTTTGATTAAATCGTAAAGAAGCTTGTAAGAATTGCAATCTGGTGAATTTTGACGCTAAGACATTTATATCACCAGCTGTTATCAATACTCAATAGCGAATAATCAATCAATTGGCAGCAGATGAGGTTAAAAGCATGAAATCTGTGGTTCCGATTAATAGAAAAATGTACGTATTATTGTGTAAATATATAATTTTTTTAAAAAACCAGTCACTATTCAGAAACCATGAAAGTTATAAAAAATCCTAAAAACAAAAACTCTCTGGGTGACGATGAGGTCCCTGTGTCTGTTTTGAAAGAGGTTGCTAATGAAGTGTCTGGTCCTCTTTGGCATGTTCTGAACCTGTCTTCAACTTAAGGTAGCTCATGTAAAGGCGACGCAAAGCAAACGAAGATAAAAATTATCAACCTGTTTCTCTCTTGTCAAATGTTGGTAAAACCTTTGAAAAGGGTATTTGTGAAAGAATGATGTCCTTTTTTGAGAGTCATTCATTGATAGCTGAGCGACAGAATGGCTTTCGAAAGGGCAAATCCATGATACGAGCAATTTATCAAGCAATAGAAAAAGCCTCAAACTCATTAAATAACAAGAATTACACAATGTTGGTGTGCATGGACCTTTCAAAAGCCTTCGATTCTGTGAATCACACGTTACGTGTGAAAAAATGGAGACATATGGAGTGCGTGGAGTGGCTCTGAGTCTTGTGGTATCATATTTAAGTGACCGAATCCAGAGGGTTGTGGAACATGATGAGATGGGTTCTTTATGCTGATGATGTATCTCTTGTATTTAGTGAGAACACTGAAGAATTACTTATTTATAAAGCGCATGCTGCAATGGAACTGCTTGATGAATATTTTTTGGAGAATAATCTGCTGTTAAATGTGTCGAAAACACAATCTCTCACTTTTGGGAACGGGTCTGATAATGGGGTTACAATCTTCTACAATGGTGAGGAGCGTGAGGCCTTAGAGAGCTTGCGTTTTCTGGGTGTACAGATTGATAAGAGGCTGGATTGGAAGGCACACATTGAAGCCCTGCAGTATATCTAAATACTGCTATGCCCTGCGCGTAATCGCAAAACAGGTGAGCACTGCAGCTGCTATTAGCGCTTTCCATGCTTATATCCAAGCTAGGCTACGATATGTAGTGATTTTTTTGGGGAGGTTCGTCTGATGTACAGAGATTATGGGCATGCAGAAAAGGTTCCTTCGAGGTATTTTTTGTATGAAACAGCAAGAAAGTGGTAGGCCTATTTTTGTTGAATATAATATATTGACAGTTATTGGGAGGTATATATTGGACCCTGTGATGTTTGTTTATGATTTGAAACGTGATTATAATACTCGGAACAAAAGTAGTCTGATACCTAAAAAGTACAACAAAAAAGTACAACAACAACTACATACCTACAAAAAATTGTTAAATACTGCGCCATATAAAGTTTTTTCTACACACATGTTAAAAATTAAACACTGTCTACTAGCCTTAAAAATGTTACTTTATGGCACTGGTGCCTTAAAATACCTATTTTAAGGCACTAGTAGTAAAATATAACTTTTTTCAAAGAAACGTCAAAATACATTTCTATTTTGTTTATTTACACTTATATTAATAGTACAATTTGAACAACTTTAAAAATGAATTCCTACCTCAGTTCCGCTGTTCTTCGTGGTTAAGGAGGATTGACCAGAAACAACAAACAACAGCATGTCCAGTTGATTTTGAAGCATCATCGGCTGATGTCGTTTGTACTGTAAGCAATTTTCGAGCAACAGATTTTTATTTTCCAAGGAATCCACGATGTACCCTTCTACAACTACTAAAAATAAAATAGCTACTTTTCTGTTTTTTTACGGATATCTCCGGAAGCAGACGGAATTTTCTAAATTTCTCAACGGCATATCAATGACCCCTACATTGCGCAACTTTGCCCCTATTTAACAGGTTTCGTATCTCTTATGGTTTCCGAGGTCGTAATGGTGAGAAGCAAATTTCTTTCACCCTGTATTTGTGCAAGCTATATTATGTAATTATGGACACTTATAAATTATACAGTTTAATACCTAGGTAACCAACAAATAATATGCATTTAAAGATCCTTTACACAAATAGTGCACTATGTAAAAATCGACCTCTCCTATTGGTCGATCCATCTCGTATTACGATATGTCTGCGTTATGCAATCGATTTCTATCAAGAGCTCTTGTGGTGTAGATGTTTAGGTCGTTGGGTATCACCTGGAAAACGCGGGTTCGAACCGCGTTGTTTTTTTTT
>MU181965.1:666576-700043 GCA_016904865.1 Pissodes strobi
AAGTTAATTCTGCTTTTAGGACCCGGAACCGACAAGAAAAAGTTCACGAAAGAAGAGCGAACCAAATGGATCAGCCTATGGCAACGTCTTTCAGGGTTAAGGCAATCAAAGATCTTTCTAGGGCCCCGTCTCAAAGGAAGATCAAAAACCTTATAACTACGGGCCACTGCCGGTTGAGAAGGTACCCGAAGATGATAAAAATTGAAAATTAATGATCCTTTACAGTCATAGGGCACTGTCCTATATTAGCCGCTTCTAATTGGTGGTGGATTAACATCACTTTCACTTTATCTGCGGTCCAGTCAGTTTGTTCCATCAGATCTAGTTAGTCTAGTGGTCACATTCTGCGCTTGAAATATGGATGGCTCGCGTTCAATTCCCGTCGGAGGCAAGACATGTTTTGTTTATTTTCTAAGGTTATATTTGTTTCTTTTTGTAAATTTGGGTTAGTTTCAGTCAGTTTTATTTGGTTGCGCCCCGGAGCAAGCCAAGCGAGCGGAGGGCTGTGTGTGAAGTGTTAACAGTACTCTAAAGTGACGTTAACCCACCAATCAGAAGCGGCTCCATCTATAGAACCATTCAGACTACTTGCTTTTATTAAAACACTGAATCTTGATGAGGTACTCTGATTGAGAATCACAGCAACGGAAGCACCTAGGCAGGGGGACACAATAGATCTATACATACAGGTGGCAGTGTACTAATACCCCCTAAGATCTTTCCACATATTTCTTTCAAATAAAGTCGATATTTGGTGACATTATTCGAAAAACGTCAAATTTAATAGGCACACATTTTGGCATTTTCGATTATTGCAAATATTTGACAAAATGTCAAACTTGACACGTGCGAATTTTGACATTTTTGATTGAAGGCGATTTGATTTTTTAAAGTATCAAATTTGTCAAATACCAAGTATCTTTTGATAAATTTAAATCAATTATTTTGCTTAATCTCTTTAATAAAACATTGTTGTTCAGAATAATGTAAATAGATAAAGAAATTAAATTAATAATAAAATTAATAATAAAAAGAATAAAGTTAGAAATAACTAAATACATTTTGAAAAAAATTGAAGTTTGATGAAATAAAAAATATGAAAATAACAATGTTAAGAGCGTAGTTGCCTCAAATACTGGCAACCCTGCTTTCGCGCTCCTACATTCGCTGGCGGATCGTATGAAAATAATTCCATTTTGGACACGCTCTAATCTCAAATGCGTTTAGTAGATATCTTCTCTATGTGTTAGTTTCCAATACGTAGAACTATTTTTAGGCTAATTTTGATGTACACCACACATTTTCTCCTTTAATAAGTCGAGTCGCTACTAAATAACGACACAGTCTAATTTCACAACCCAAACAATACACATTTAACAAAGCAATTCAGGACGAGGCGACATTACAAATTCAAATTAAAACGGCATGAAGTCCTAAAGCGCAATTTTAAATTCTTTTCTCGTACAAAATTTAATGAAGCGCGCCATCACAAAAGGACCAAAAGTATTTCTTTTTCTTTGTAGGCCGATGCAGCATTCTATCTGAAATTAAATCTTATGGAAGAGTAACGTTCGAACGAAAACGCAACTTTTCTATGATATTACTACGGAGCTGTCGCGAAATTTTCATATTAAAAAGTGTTATTTTAGCTTTAAATATCTCTGCATAAAAGCTTTTTAAAAAATATGGTCTGTTATATTGATTTTTTTTAATTATCAATATCATTATTAATTGGTGATAATAAATAGAAAGCAGTGGAACCACAACAATGCAGTGTTGCCGCTGTAGCGACTGTGATATTTTAAAAGGTTCAGGGTGATCCATATTACCGCATATTTGGATTGTGTGAAGACAGTTGAAAATCGTCCGTGCATTGTCAAAAATATTTTAACAAGGTAGAGCATATCCGTTAATGCAAAGGACTAAATTATCAGAATGATCCGTTGAGTCGTTCGCTAAAAACGTCTAAGGTCACTTTTTCTGAAAATAACTTTTTACACATATTGCCAAGGTCTATGAACTGAAAGTAAAAAAATCATTTCGCAGGATTTTTTATATCGTTATCAGTTTTTGAGATATAATTTTTTTCTCAAAACTTTGACATTCTGTGGGAATCTGGCACTTTTTATACTTTCAATAATTTGAAATCTCTTAAAGCTGAAACCTCATTGGTAAGAATGTCTTCAATTAATGTGACATATATATTCTGTAAATATTATACAGGGTGTATAAAAAACTGTAATTCCTGATAAACCGTTTTCAATCGCGTTCTTAAAATTATTAGCCTAATTCTTACAATTATTTTAGAAATTTTGCAGAAAACTGATTTTTTTTCTTTTTTTGCTTTTCAGGGTAATTTTTTATAAAGCCAAATATTTTCAAATTATACTACACCCGGTTTCTTCAAAAAATTTTTGACATATAGATTTTTGTGCTATTCTCAGTATCGCGTGATAGTTGGCCAACCCTGTACATTTTAAACCTAGAAAAAAGCAGGGGTCAATTTGTACAATTTCTATGTTCGATAAACCGAAATTTTAATTTGGGGGCAGAAATGTCCTTTCAAAAGAGATATTAGATTACCCTACTTGTACAGGGTGTCCGGTTATAAATGTAACCCCCTTTAACTTTTTTATTTGCCCTCGTATAAAAAAATGTTCAGTACAAAAGTTGTAAGGATCTTCATACAGTTCTCTGCGGTGTTACTAGAAAAACAATTGAACATCGAAATTCTACTGTACAGATTAAATTAATGTTTTTTAAATGGAACACCCTATATATTCTTCCGGATATCGGTAGAGCTCTTTAAGACGAGTTCAGTAATATAAGGTTTGTTGGGTCCAGCTATAATAGTTACCACGTAAATTGCAAGAGTGTCGGGTATCTGATTATTACTGAACCCCTCTCCTAAATTCTTTATTTGGTGAGCTAGAATAGTTATTTGTGTATTTAGAGCGCAAAGTAACGGATTGCTGCTTGAGAAAGAATGTTACTGCGCGACGCGTACCGGAGCGCAGTAATCTTTCGAAAACGGCAATCTTACTTTGCGCTCGAAAAACACACAGAACTTTTTCTACAGCCGCATTTTTTAAAATTAAATGCACATTTTTCTCTATACTTATTTTGAAATTTGCAATTGACTGTCACTTTTGACATATTATGTTCAGGCTTCGGGCATATTTAGAACAGGAAGTGCCAGCAACAAACTGTAACAAACGCACGACTGTCATTTATTTATCTTCGGTTTCCATGACCATTCAGCACACTAGACGGAAAAAGTGAGAATTTCCTTTTCCATGTTCGCGCTAGAGCGCAAAATAAGGATCCACGGCATTCGTCGATTTTTCGATTTCATTTGGATTTGGTATTTAGATATTTTGCGCGCGGCTGTAAAAAAAATATTTTGTATACAAAAGTTGTTGGTTCCTTCAGAAGATTTTCTGCGGTGTTAATAGAAAAACAATTGAACATCAGAAAAGCATCTGAAGGAAGAATTTTTTTCTAGCTCACCCAATAAAGAAGTTAGGAGAGGGTGCAGTAATAATCAGATACTCGACATTCTTGCAATTTACGTGGTAACTATTATAGCTAGACCCAACAAACCTTATATTACTGAACTCGCCTTAAAGAGCTCTATCGATATACAGAAGAATATACAGGGTGTCCCATTAAAAAAAAAAACATTAATTTAATCTGTACAGTAGAATTTCGATGTTCAATTGTTTTTCTAGTAACACCGCAGAAAACTGTACAAAAATCCTTTCAACTTTTGTATTTACCATTTTTTTATACGAGGGCAAATAAAAAAGTTAAAGGGGGGTTACATTTATAACCGGACACCCTGTACCTTTTAAAAAATAGATCCAACTTGGCTCTTAGTCGTCATTTTGGTTAACTTGGATAATGAAAATTTGTTTACTTGCTGTTTCTATCCATTTGGGATCTGACATTTTCAATTTTAATATTTCTACACAAATTCGTGTTTGAAGTATTTTGTATATTTTGTCGTTCTAGTGTTCAAGATAGATAGATAGATAGACATCAATAACTCAAGCAATCAAAACGAAGAATACGTATACGTATAATTAATGAGTATTTTGAAATCATTGGTCAAATTTGGAAAAATCGCATTTTTTTTTACTTACACACACAAATTCGTGTTTGAAGTATTTTGTAAATTTTCTCGTTCTAGTGTTCAAGATAAACATCAATAACTCAAGCAATCAAAGTAAAAAATACGTACAGGTATAATTGATAAGCATTTTCAAATCATGGGTAAAATTTATAAAAATCGCATTTATTTTTGTTTGACTTACTAAGCGCATTTTAAGGTCGCGATTGAAAACAGTTTTTCAGCAATAACAGCTAATTTGTGCACACTTTTTATCACATTTGTGGAATGTATGTGTCACACTAATTAAAGACATTCCTGCCAAAATACCTTTGAAGTTTAGAAAGTGCCAGGATAAAATTTTTGAGAAAAAAATAATATTTAAAAAATGGGCAATTATTAAAAATCATGCGAACTTGTTTTTATTTTTAATGCACAAGCTTGGGCAATACTTATATGTAAAACTTAAAAAATAATTTTTTAAATATCGCTTTGTTCAAATTTAAAAACCAATGTACCACCCTGTATAAAAAAATTATACTATGACAAAAACTCCGTATATACGTGGCGATAGCCGAAAAAAACCTCCAAAAGCCGAAATATTCGTCTAAATACCATTTTTAGTTTTGGAAATATTTATGTCTTAAAACAGTCGACAAATTTTGCTTACTCGGTTCGCATGTCCCGCAGTTTATTTTGCTGTTCGTTCATCCGTTTTAGATATAAAAATATTTTAATTGCCATTCGATTACGCTGATAATTAAATAATTGGTCATTTTTTAGTTGACGTGTCAGGCCTATTTTGTCGTTTTTTCCTTAGAACATACAAATTGAGTGATTTTACGTAATTTTTAGATGTTTTTTTATTGGCGGAAACCTAATAGTAATCAACTGTCTTGCGGGACAGTGGAGCGAATAGGGGTGCTGGGTGGGGTAAAAATGTGTATAAGTATAGAAAATATTCGGTTTGCAAAGACAATTTTTTTAAATATGTGTTATTTTTATAAATATTCTAGTGGCGTAACAAGGTTAGGGAAAAAGGGCTCCACTTTCCCATTGCAGTTGATTGTGTTTTAATCATTCTACTAATTTTTCACTTCGCTCAAGGCGCCCGCTCGCTTCGCTCGCTCCGCGGTCGCAGCCAAGCAAAACTAACCCAAATTAATCCAAGGCATGCCCAAATTGAAAAAAAAAATGTGAGGGCTTAAGACCACACGATAGAAGTGGAAACTTCAACAAGCGGGGCCATCGTTTGTCAGAATTTCGATCCGAGCCTTCGTTGCAAAGATACGGGCTTAAAACGGATTATCCCCCAAAATCCCCCCTTAAAATAAAGCCACGCCCCCCCCGTATGGTCTAAGGTGGCCCCCCCCTGGGGCGCACCTACCATAAAAGTTTCGACCCGGTACCTCTTCCCGTTCTCCCGAAATAAATTATTAAAGTTTTTCCTTCTACCCCTCCCCTGGCCAAACCGGGGGAGGGTACGGAGTCCCGTCTACACGAACTTCTTTTTACACCGGCTTCATCCCCTGAAAAATTCGGCTCTACCTATACGGGAACAATGCCAGTAGAAATAGCGTGACGCGTGACGTTACATATCCGAGCGTGACGGCTCGGTCTCATTCAACCCCCACAAAAAAACGCATACGCGCCTAAAGAAGTTTTCACTCAAAAAAATAAATAAATAATTGATTTTAAAATTCGGAGGATCCACCACATTTGAGCAGAAAAAATCTCCCTAAGTTCGAGTTATGACACAAATGTCCAGCACCACATCACAAAAGCATTAGAAATATAGGCAATACACACCCGAAAATCAATTATTATATTCTTTCACTTTGGGTATACCCTGGGGGGTTATTTTGGGTTAGTTTCTCTTGGTTACGCTCAATTTATGTGTTTCTAAGGAAAAACGACAAAATCGGCCTGACACGTCTACTAAAAAATAATTTAATCTGATGATCGAATAATGAAGCCGCTGCTTAATCTCAACTTTGCTGTTATCCCATCTAATTTGCTGCTCGTTCCTCCGTTTTACTTATAAAACACTATAATTGCCATTCGATTAAATTGATGATTAAATAATTTTATCTGATGGCCGAATAATTTAATCCTATTAAGTTGCAGGGTTGCCAAGTTATTAATATTTTTCTGTTTTTATCTCAAGATTTTTCTATTTTCAGAACACTCAAAAGGTAATGACTGTAACAAAACTTTTCAATTAAAAAAATAAATCTACGAGAAAGTCAGGCTCATTTGACAAAAATATATTTCTAAAACGGAAATATCTAATTAATTTTTGTTTATTTTATACGGCGTTTTTACTTGAAGTTTTAAGCTCTTTAAAACTTGTCTTGGCTCCAACTTCCTCAAGACTACGTTTTTTTTTTAAATTGAGAATAAAATATGTGAAGCTTACTGTGAATTAATTTATTGTCGACTGAGAAGTTTTGCATATCTGAAGGGTAGAAAAATAATGATAATGATAAATTTCGATGTCAGATATTTAGGCAGGAGAATGTGAATAATTTGGCAACGCCGCAATTAAAATAGGTACTTTATAAAAAAGCAAGGAAAATCAAGATAATTTGTAATAAAATATCTTTCTGTACTCTGTATCAATGTCAACCTGACTTCTACCTGACGATTTCTTCCTTATCGCTGAGCTTCTTTCTATCTCAGTAATCAGCCAAGATATTAACTGTACAGGGTGGCTCGAATTCGAGTCTATGTATGGGGATCTCGAAAGCCGTTAGAGATACAGTGGCGGTTAAATCATGGCAAAATTTCGCATTTAGGTGCCTAACAATATGCCGTTTAGAAACTTTAAAAATTTCGAGTATTTCCCGAGATATCCACAAAAACCGAAATTTTGAAAAATCGTTCCTGGGCTTATTTAAAAACAGATTTCAAATTGAATTGCACTTTTGCATTACCACGTTTCCTCCAAAATATCGAACATATTATTTCTCGTTTTGCTTGGTATTAGTCTCTGTTTCGTCTCTCTAACGGTATGGTGGTATCTATCCAGTTTGAAACCCGACGTTTCGTCTTCAAGGGGTCATTATCAACTTTCTTTTTTTAAATAAGAATTTTTTTTATCGTTTTTCAGATCATATTGGCGTTATTAACATGAATAAGTGTTTACAAAAGTAACTTAAACTATTCAAATTACCCCAAAGCAAAAAATTTCTTTAGCGAGGTAAATCCGAAAAAATTAAACGGAAATCAAAGTGAAATACTTTATCTAATGAAGCATGTTCCAGTACAGCTAGAGGGCTGAACTTATTTTCAGGACATGTAGCCGAGATAAAATGAGGATCCTGGACGAAAACTGGGCGAAGGAGTTGAGCTACGAGGTCGGGGATGGCAGCTTAAGAAAAGTAATAAAAACTCAATTCCTAATATCTCTTTCAGAAGTTTCACTTCAGTTGTGTGCTTTTAAAGGTGAGGCACATATATTTTTTAAATTAATAATAAAAATAAAAAAAAATAAAAAAAAATAAAAATTAAACACATAGTCATTTAATAAGCCCAATATCATGTGAAAAACGATAAAAAAAAAAGTTAGCATTTAAAAAAAGAAAGTTGATGATGACCCTTTGAAGACGAAACGTCGCATTTTAAATCGGATATCACCATTGCATAGAGCGGCAATGAAAAGGTGCAATTCAATTTGAATTCAGTTTTTAAATAAGTCCAGGAAATAAATAAAACCATTTACTAAAATTTCGGTTTTTTCCGGATATCTCCGAAAATACTAGGAATTTTAAAACTTTCTAAATGGCATATTGTTAGGAACTTAAATGCACAATGTTGCCCAAATTTGACCGAAACTGTACCTCTTACGGTTTTTGAGTTCCCCATACACAGACTCGAATTCGAGCTACCCTGTACACACGCTATATTCCTACACATGCTATTCAACTAAAAATAGCATATATTAAATAGCTAAGTATATTTAGCTATTTTTTTGTCTTAAAAACCATCGAAAGATATGATGCTGAAAAATAATTTCAGTTAAGTATCAGCTGCAATAATTATTAAAGGGCGTAATATGAGAAACGTGGGTCTATGCGATTAAAACGGTAGGTTCACTTATTCGATGAAAAGTTTTGACAATGGTGTGGAAAACTATTCTGCGACCATTATTTTAAAATATATGAAAACAGCCGGCGTTTAAGATGTTAACTACACAAATAGCAGCATGTTCGTCAATTATAGCCAACGATTCATGAATGTCATCGTTAGATGTATTAAATGGCGGTATGTCGCTATCTTCTACTGACATACCGAATTATGAAATTTTTTAAGCCTTAAATTATTAATTAAGTCTATCAAACCTGAGTCCATTTTATCGGTCGCTTTGGTAGATAAAGGAGGCTAGTTCTTGGTGACCTTGATCGTGATAGATCTTTTCCCCTTTCTCAACAAATCTTCTTGGCTTGGTTTTATACTTTTTTTTCACTCGAATCACTACTACTTGATGCATTCCGGTGTCTTTTTCTACGCCGTACTGTCTTAAACTAAACACACAACTTTAGAAAAGTCACTTTTAAGACACGATTATAAGGTTTTGTATACCTTCGTTTTGAATATCCCAATTCTAATGAAAACAGGCTGCATTAACAACAAACATATCGGACACAGTTTTCCGTGAATAACAAACAAACTTATATTTTCGATTTTAAATGAACAAAATTCATATTCGTACGCGATTATATTTCAAACTGAAAAAGTGTTCTCTATTCTAGCATTTTGTGTCCACTCCCCGCCTGACCACCGGCCTCGATTACGTATTATCTTTTTGCCGTATGATTCACACAAAAACATTTAAATGTCTTTGGATTCACCACTTTTTTTTCTTCCAGCTATATATCGGTCGACAGCAAAATATGTTTATCACATTTTATAATATACCTATTGAACTTTATAATTTACTAAACATTTTTTCGGATTTTTGATTTCGACTTTTACTAAAATCGCGACAACTTTTCACCAAATTACCCCACATAAACTGGTCTTTTCGAATAACAGTACTTAGTAGAAGCTTTCCTCCGACATATCGAACATATTATTTCTCGTTTTGCTTGATGTTAGTTTCTGTCTCGTTATTCAAATCCAATACCCCATTTCGCCGTGACACGATGTCGGCCATAGAATTTCAAATTCATTCAAACTGGAATGTCAAATGGCCGAACTGTCGCGATAACTTATGAAGTTAGTAATGCCCCTCAATGGCCCTTTGGACCTGAAAGCGAAAAGGGTCCTTTTAGGAAAAGTAGATTAATGATTCCTTGTAGGAGTTTAGCCGTAGAAATTCTTTTTTAAAAGAGATGATAGAGGCCGCATTTTGCAAGAAGTAGGAAGGTGTGACAGTGACGCGTGTCGTATAGTTGATAGGGCCATTCCTGTAAATGCCTTAACAATGACACTAATTAAACAAAATCTAGTCTGAAGATAAGAAGTCATTAGATATTTAATTCCAGAATGACGTCAAGGACAAGTCGGTTCAATAATCTAAGGAGCAAACAATCTCATTTGATTAGATGTAGATATAATGTAGTCAAAAAATTGTTGAGACGAAACTGTACCTACAAGAAGCTGTTGTAGCCTATTGGGGTCTTGTGTAAATCTTATAAACTCGACCATTTTAGGTTTTTTTATCAATTTTAATTGATAGGTTATGCTGTATAGATTAGATTAAAAGCAAAAATTGCTTGGAAAACTTGACCTTACAATATTCACTACTTTTCAATACAAAATGTCGGTTATAATAAGGTTATTGACAGAATACAAAAAAATAAAATGGAGTGTTGCCAAACTGAAATATATATCATTATCTATGTACTATATCAACACCCACAGACCCTCGCAACAAAAGTCAGAAAATATATTTTTGAGAAATATAAAGTAGTAAATTACCTATCATAGTAAAGTGCTACTTATAACTTATTCTGACTTGTGTGGGCACCTCGGGGTTACAAGCTGAAATTTTCACAGAATGAAGGTTTTATTATATTAATTCAAAATCCGAAGGTAATAAAAATCATAACGGGCAAAAGGGCAGTAAGGCTAAAAATCGAGATTATTATATGAACGTGTAGGATATTAATTTATGAATGTTTTCATATAAAATTCATCTACATTTTTGTACGAAGTATTTTTTTTATCATTGCTATGCAGATTACAGTGGCTCTTACGGCAAAATAAATCAAAAAATTGAGATAGCTCCCTTCGAACCTGGGAAAAATCTGATTGAAATATACTTATTTTTGTATTCACCTCGCATTCTCTCCGAAATGAAGGCTCAAATCAAAAATTTTTATTCTTGCAAAAAGTTTGCCTTAAGTATCTAGAATACATAGGTGCAAGAATACATTTTGTTCTCAAATGGTAATGGAAAAATAGAATTAAATGTAAAAAAGTAATTTTCTTCTAGCCGCGACCGTCCGATCTCGCGCTGCCCGAATACTCTCGCATCTCAGTTTTCTCCATAGCTCCCTCTCTCTCGCCTATTGTACAATACAATAAGTGCTTTTACACCATTACGGGTTAGAATACTAATAATAATAATAGCTATTATTATTTGAATAAAGTCAATGAAAACATTTTCGATTATACTGAAATTTATTTTTCTTATATGCTGCTAGGTAATAAAGAAGTAGAAAAAAAATCTATATACTTAATGCAACTGCTATTAAAAAAGGACTAGCTTTTATTCAGACTAGTAAAACTCAAAATGTAAAACAAATCTTTATAATAACAAAATATATTTTTCATCTTCGGTCTTCGGTGTCTGTATCTTCTTCAGGAATAGACATAATGACTTCAATATTGCCTTCCAGTAATTTTTGCATGATCCTATGCAACCTATTTAATTTCTTCAACGTGTACAAGCTTTGCAAAAATTACTTGATTAAGTTTAATTATGTACCTATTTAATCTAATAATAATTTACCATTTTTACATCCACATGCAATAAATACTTTTACATCTGAAGGAAATGCTGGAAGTATTGTTAAAATTGGGGATAATACTTGGATATCACCTGCCTCCTTAAATTTTCAATCCGCATTTTGTCATCTCTGGTAATCGGGGATTTGGTTCTAAAGAACTTATGAAGTTAATTTTAAACTGTTTTTGTAGGGGCTAGTTTTTCAATTAGCGATGAAGAGACTAATAGGGTCCTTAAAATATTAGTAGACGAAATGTTTGGATTTGTTGAAAATAATTTTATGACAAATATCTCTATGTTATTGAACATGCCATCTGGAAATTCCTGGACCACAATACCGTCTAAATAATCGTAATAATTTAGATAAATTTTCCAACATTTTATTTTTCCTAATCCTGAAAACTGACTGGTTGTATAACAACCCGTTAGAGCATGAAATGCAGGTAAATTTTTTGCAAGTTTTTGCTCTAGGATAATGTCAACGGCCACATATCGCATCGAATTTCCTCTTCCACATTTTACCCAAATTCTCTAGAAATATATATTTCTAAAATGTACCAGAAGTACAAGTACATCAGTGTCATTGGAGTTCACTATGCATGTCAAATAATACATACAATGTTTAGCAGAGAGTATATGCAACAAAATCCTAGTATCAGCTTCTTCGTGACTATAGAGGATAGTAATTTGTTTTCTTATCAAAAATATTGGTAAATCCCCCACTATAGATGCGAACTTGAAATTCGTTTATGAGAGTGCTCGTTCAGATAAAAAGTTCGTTAACCTTCTTTTTTTTATTAAAAACAGTGTGGATAAATAAATTCCACTGTTGTGGATGTAAAAAAGGTAACTTATTATTAGATTAAACCGGTACATAATAAAACTTATTCAAATAATTTTTATTAGATTGTATGGAAGCTTGCATACGCAGAAGCTTGTATACGTAGAAGAAATTAAATACGTTGCATAGGATCATGCGAAAAAATTACTGGAAGGCAATATTGAAGTCATTGTGAAGAAGAAGAAGAAGAAGACACAGACATAGAAGATAAATAGATTTTGTTACTATAAAGAATTTTTTACATTTTGAGTTTTTCTATTCTGAATAAAAGCTAGTCTTTTTTTAATAGCAGTTGCATTAAGTATATGATTTTTTTCTACTTCTTTATTACCTAGCAGTGTATAGGAAAAATAAATTAAAGGATAATCGAAAATGTCTTAATTGACTTTATTCAAATAATAATAGCTATTATTATTATTAGTATTCTAACCCGTAATGATGTAAAAGCACTTATTGTATTGTACAATATGCGAGAGAGAGAGGGAGCTATGGAGAAAAGTGAGATGCGAGAGTACTCGGGCAGCGCGAGATCTGACGGTCGCGGCTAGAAGAAAATTACTTTTTTACATTTAATTCTATTTTGCCATTACCATTTGAGAAAAAAATGTATTCTTGCACCTATGTATTCTAGATACTTAAGGCAAACTTTTTGCAAGAATAAAAATTTTTGATTTGAGCCTTCATTTCGGAGAGGATGCCAGGTGAATTCAAAAATGAGTATATTTCAATCAGATTTTGCCCAGGTTCGAAGGGAGATATTTAAATTTTTTGATTTATTTTGCCGTAAGGGCCAATGTAATCAGCATATTTCAAGCAATGATAAAAAAATATATAATTCGTACAAAAATGTAGATGAATTTTATATTTAAACATTCATAAATTAATATCCTACCCTGAACGGGTGATAATAATCTCGATTTTTAGGTATACTGCCCTTTTGCCCGTTCTGAATTTTTATTACCTTTGGATTTTGAATTAATATAATAAAGCCTTCATTCTGTGAACATTTCAGCTTGTATCCCCGTGGGGCCCACAAAAAATCATTTATAGAAGGCTTTTACTGCGTTGGGCACTCTACTATCAAGGGAGAGTGAGAATTTAAAGTACTATTAACTTTACGCATGGTAGCTTCCCACGAATTCGTGTATTTCTAGTAGTAAAACTGAAAATATATTTTAAAAAAATAGTTTATATGTTTTACTTAGTATTGTTTATGTAAACGTACATTTTTATTTTTCTGAAAACCTCGTTTTTATCGTATATACTTCGTTTAGTACTTGTGTTTATTTGGCGGCAAAGCAGTGGCGTAACTGGAAATTTCGGCCTCCCCGCAATTTTTTTGGGACCCCTCGGCGCACTTGTATTTCAGAGCGTTTCCTTTTTAGGGTCCCTCTGGGCGGCGGCCCACCCCGCATTGCGGGGGCTGGCAGGGGTGTAGTTACGCCACTGCGGCAAAGTATTGTTTACGTTTCTTGCGTCACAGCTGCGTTCCTGATTTTAAGTTTGTGTCTTAAGTACTTTATTAACTTTATTTAGTATATGCTATATATCGCCACTACTTTTTCTAATTAAATACAAAATAATGAGTCGTAACTTTAGTGTTGCAAAAACAAAGAATTTTGTTTCCTGCAAATCACTTTTTTATCCCAGTTGTTTGGAAAGAGTAGCAGATGTGGCAAGACTACAACGATATAAAATATTATGTTCAGAGAAATGTCAAACGAATTCAAAATATTAAAAATTTGCTGAAATAATTAAAAGGAAAGGACATATTTATTGATAGGTTAAGGCGAAAAAGTCAAGTATTTGAAAATGATGTCACAGAAGCGGAAAACATGATTTCTTTACATTTTGAAAAACAATCAAAATGATGTGCTATGCAGCAAGTTTCAAGAATTGAGAACTAGTGAAAAGAAGCTATTAGCAAAAGTGACATGCTTAGAAATAACGAAGCAGGAACTTGAGACAAAAGTTAATGAACTATCTTAAACAAAAACTAAGTTATAACTATAAACACTCTTGAAAAAGAAAATATATCTCACACTGAGAATAATTGATATTAGAGATTTAAATAATATAAATGGACAAATGATAACATCAATCAAAGTATTGGAAGAGGATGATAATAAGATCTGTTCTTTAAAGCTTCATCAATATGAAAATATAATGAAGGGAAGAAAATCATCACCGTCGAGTTCCTCATCTATTCCCGCCAATGATGTTATGTTTATATCAACTGCTGCCCCCAAACAAGAGGTCTTCGCAAAATCACGAAACATTCTCATATTGGGTGATGAGACTGTCTTTTGTTTGAATAGGTCTCTGAGTAAAACCAGTATTGCAAAAGAATTTAACATTCAGTCTTTTATTAAATCTAATGCACTGCAGGAGCAGGTATTGGAGAATCTAAGTGGTCTGACCAAGGATTTTACTGCTTAAAACTTTGTTACAGTGGGATGTGGCACGAATGACTTGGCATATGGTAAAACTCCTCTAATGAGATTAATTAATCGTAAAATTAAGGAATGAGTCCAGACAAATTTTATATTTGTGTCTTCAATTGTCGTAAATAATAAGCATTCTAATCAAGTATGTAAGTATAATTAGAACATAAATAACTTTTTTCTTCAAACGTCAGTAAATCCATCATTACTCGACTGTGTAGGCGGCAGTGAAGTTTCGCTTTTCCTCCGCCGGAGCTTTACTTTTCACTTTTCCGCCGGCGGAGGTAAAAGTGTTGTCATATCAACATAGATACAATACAAACGAACATCAAAATAAGCGTCAACAACTCAAGAGTTATTAAACTAAAACTTGTATTTATCACTCAATTTGTGACTGCATTTCTAAAAATCACTAATTTAGGAACAAATTGGTTATTATTTAATCGAACTTACTCAATAACTGCTTATCAATACGGAATTAAAACGCAATCGAAAACGCAATTTTAAAAAAATAATTATTGTTGACAGTGTCCACTGACAGCTTTATATGACATTATTATAGCAACAAACTGAGCCTATTCACCGACACCGCACCGGTCTAAGCCGCCTTGCGAACCCACTTACCTTTAATAATAATTATTATTACCATTAAAAAGCGACATTTTTGCATTAATTTGTCGACATTTGAAGAAAAAACAGCATATTTTATTTGGAGGAAAAGTTACTTTTCATGGCTTGCTCTCTATTACCAGCCTCACTCCGTTCGGCTGTTAAACACGAGCGCGCCATGAAAAGTATCACTTTTCCTCCATATAAAATAATATACTATTTAAATTATGTAAATAGATGTGCGGAAAACTGTGTATATTTGCTAACATTTGTAACCGCTCATGTAGAAAGACAGGAAATTTTAAAATATCTCAATTATTATGCAACCTGATCAAGGAGGAACCCTCAACTCGTAAAAAGTACAAAACATTAATACATGTACAGGGTGACTCGAATTCGTGTCTATGTATGGGGAACTCGAAAACCGTAAGAAATACAGTGTCGGACAAATTAAGGCAAAATTGCGCATTTAGGTGCCTAACAATATGCCGTTTAGAAAGTTTAAAAATTCCTAGTAATTCCGGAGATATCCGGAAAAAACCGAAATTTTTAAAAATCGTTTTATTTTTTTCCTGGGCTTATTTAAAAACGGATTTCAAATTGAATTGCACTTTTGCATTGCCACTTTTCCCGCTCTATCCAATGATGGTATCCAGTTTGAAATCCAACGTTTCGTCTTCAAGGGATCATCATTAACTTTCTTTTTTTAAATACGAACTTTAATTTTTCTATCGTTTTTCAGATGGTATTGGCGTTATTAATATGATTATGTGTTTTTATTTATTTTTTTATTATTTTTTTATTTTTATTATTATTTTTTAAATTATATATTTTGCTCTGGCGTAATTTTAAATATATTAAGGTAGGTACTTTTAAAATAATTATATTCTATAAAAATGTTTTATTTTGTTTTTTATATTACGTGGAAAATTGGAACGTATTAAAACTAAAAATAGTTATTTCTTACGAGAATATTAAATTAAATTATATAAAATCACGCCAAAGCAAAATATATAAAATAAAAATAATAAAAAAATAATAAAAATAAAAAAAAAATAAAAACACATATTCATATTAATAACGCCAATACTAACTGAAAAACGATAAAAAAATTAAAGTTCGTATTTAAAAAAAGAAAGTTGATGATGATCCCTTGAAGAAGAAACGTCGGATTTCAAACTGGATATCATCATTGGATAGAGCGGAAAAAGTGGCAATGCAAAAGTGTAATTAGATTTGAAATCCGTTTTTAAATAAGCCCAGGAAAAAAATAAAACGATTTTTCAAAATGTCGGTTTTTCCGGATATCTCCGTAATTACTCGGAATTTTAAAACTTTTTAAACGGTATATTGTTAGGCACCTAAATGCGCAATTTTGCCTTAATTTGACCGACACTGTATCTCTTACGGTTTTCGAGTTCCCCATGCCACCCTGTACAATTTAACAGAAACCAAGACACATGGTCTAGTGCACCTCACAAAAATATAGAATCCAGTAGCATAGGGAATCCAGATAGTTTTAATAATGGTGTTGAGTTGTTGGGTCTATTGAAACTGGTAGATGCAAAATACAAATGATCATTTACATTTTCAAAATAGAAGCAATATAAGGGAAATAACTTAGAAAAAGTTGTTTATTATCAAAATTGCAGTATAGAAACTAAATTAGAACAATTAAAACTAAATTTATTAAATAATAATTGTGATATAGTTGTCCTTACAGAAACCTGGTTAAACTGTTCTGTTTATAACCAACAATTTAATTCTGATTAAATAATATTTAGGAAGGATACAGGGATCAGAGAGACTCACGGGCAAAAAGTAAGGTGGGGGCGTACTAATAGCCTTAAGTAAGAAATATACAGCAAAAAATATAATATATTTGACAATGATCTTGAAGCCATATGTGTTATAAGTATAGACCAAAGAGAATTCTTATATGTTGTATGTGTTTATTTCGTACCTGGTTGTGATGTAGATTTTTACCAGCGATTTTATCATTGTATTGAAGCAAACCATTTAGACTATAGGTTTTTAAATTATAGGTGATTTTAATGTTCGTGATCTTGTACTTAATGTTCGTAGTGCGCCGATATGTGATTTTAACAGTTTTTTATCATTTACAAGCTTTATATACTTCAATACTGTACGAAATATCTTTGATGTTATGTTATATTTAGTTGTAGTAAGTTCCCATTTACAGGACTATCAAAAGAATGATGGTGATATACCAGCACAAGTTACTTATAATGGTGATTCTGTATCTGGCACAAAGGACATTGTAAATCTATTTGCTGGATATTGTAGTTCCGTTTTTATTAGTGATATATCTGTGTGTCAGAATAAACTTCCTTCAAAGAATTATTTTTCTGATATGGCATTTTCTGAAGAAGAAATTGGGGAAGCAATTAAAAAACTTAAGGGGCATAGATCAATTATTATTGGGCTAGATGGCCTATACAGGGTGTCCGGAAATAACATCACCAAATTACAAATGGTGATTCTACATAAGAAATCATGAACATTTTTTCATATGAACATGGGTCCGAAAATGTATAGTTTCCAAGATACAGGGTGTCAAACTTTTTTATAAAAAAATCAGTTTTTTGTTAATATCTTAAATATTATTTTACTGATTTTGTTGAAATTTGGCAGGGTTATCTGTAGTAATAAGGGGCTCATTTAGCCTTAATTAGATTAAAAATAAAAAGTCCAGTGGCGTCCCGGAGGGCATCATACCGAATATTATTGACAACAAAAGTGTGCGCCGCTGACTTTTTTAAACCTTTTATATTTTTTTCGTATTAAGCAACTAAAAATACAATATTTTTGATTCTTGAGTTGTTTTCGTATCTTGCGTTGTTTTCGATAAAAAAAAGTAAAAACCGGTTTATTACATTTCCAAACTTTTTTGATAAAATCGATATTTTTATTTATATCTTAAATATGCTTTTACCGATTTTGTTGAAATTTAATAGGGTTATCTGTAGTAATAGGAGGCTCATTTAGCCTTTATTAGATTAAAAATAGAATGTCCAGTGGCGTCCCGGAGGTATCATACCGAATATTATTGACAAAGAAATGTGCGCCACTGACTCTTTTAACCATTTTATATTTTTTTCGTATTAAACAACTAAAAATTCAACTTTTTTGTTTCTTAATTTGTTTTCGTATCTTGCTTCGTTTTCGAGAGAAAAAATAAAACCAGTTTATTACAGCGTTTGATGTAGAATTTTGTGCCCTAAAGAAATGTAATAAACTGGTTTTTATTTTTTTTCTCGAAAACGAAGCAAGATACGAAAACAAATTAAGAAACAAAAATGTTGTATTTTTAGCTGCTTAATACGAAAAAAATATAAAATGTTTAAGAGAGTCAGTGGCGCACATTTCTTTGTCAATAGTATTCGGTATGATGCCCCCCGGCACGCCACTGGACATCCTATTTTTAATCTAATAAAGGCTAAATGAGCCGCCCATTACTACAGATAACCCTATTAAATTTCAACAAAATCGGTAAAAGCATATTTAAGATATAAATAAAAATATCGATTCTATCAAAAAAGTTTGGAAATGTAATAAACCGGTTTTTACTTTTTTATCGATAAAAAACGCAAAATACGAAAACAACTCAAGAATCAAAAATATTGTACTTTTAGTTGCTTAATACGAAAAAAATATAAAACGTTTGAAAAAGTCAGCGGCGCACACTTTTTTGTCAATAATATTCGGTATGATGCCCTCCGGGACGCCACTGGACTTTATATTTTTAATCTAATTAAGGCTAAATGAGCCCCCTATTACTACAGATAACCCTGACAAATTTCAACAAAATCAGTAAAATCATATTTAAGATATTAACAAAAAACTGATTTTTTATAAAAAGTTTGACACCCTGTATCTTGGAAACTAGGCATTCTCGGACCCATGTTCATATGAAAAAATGTTCATGATTTCTTATGTAGAAGCACCATCTGTAATTTGGCGATGTTATTTCCGGACACCCTGTATAATAATTAAGGGATGTGGTGATTTATTGGCCATTGATTCTCCATATTTTTAACCTTAATCTGAAATCTTCAACTTACTCTACACATTGCCGAACGTGCAAGGTAATTCCATTATTTAAAAATGGGCCAAGCATGAGGTTATAAATTATCGACCTGTTACTATTTTAAATGCTGTCTAAAGTTTCTGAAATAGCAATATTTGTAGACTATATGATTAAATACAATATGTCCAAATGTCAACGTATTTTCCTACTTATCTATACATTAAGCAAATTAATTACATTTTGTCAGTTTATCCATAATTCAATTAGTAATAAAAAACAAGTTGATGCAATATATATAGATATGGAGAAAGCATTTGGTAGGGCAAAACATAGTCATATAATAGAATCCCTCTATCAGAACAATGTTACCAATAACTTAAACGAATTAACTAGCTCTTATATGACAAAAAGACATCAATATGTTGAAATTAAGGGTGCTAGGTCTGATATTTTTTTAAGTACCTCCGGTGTTCCTCAAGATTCCAACCTGGGACCCTTGTTATTTCTCATTGCAATTAATGGCATGTGTTCTGTCACAGGTGACTCAGAATCATTACTCTTTGGTGATGACTTTAAAATGTATATGGAAATAGCTTCTTTAGAGAATTGTGTTTGTTTGTAGATCAACTTAAATAATAATAATAATAAATATGCTTTATTGTTTTAAAGAACAAAGTCCTCATGACAAAGCTAGGTATAATAAAAAAGAAAACTTACAACCAAAATATATAGGTACAATAAAAGGAAAAGACAACACATGCTTACATCTTAAAATAAAATAAAAACTATGCCACACACACAAAGCACACCAACACTGGACCAATAGAACTTTAAATTCAATAATCAATAATAGTCCTGTAAATTTGTGTAACGGACATGCTTTTAAGTTTAATAATAAAAAAATTTCTGCTATGTCTTTTACTCTAAATAAAAATAGAATTGAATGTACTTATACTATTAACGGTTCAGTGCTAACTGGTCCTAAAACTGAAAATATTTATATTTCACTGAAGTGGTGTGTTACTGTTAAAGCATTTTTCACGTATCAAAAGACAATGGTTAAAGTAATAAACTATCTCATCCGTGTTGCATGAGGAATACAGTGTCAATGTTCTTGGTCTTTAATAGATGGCACTTCAGTCACTCCTTGCCTGAAGTCTGTTTACTGCTGCCCATAAAAAGAAAACAAATTAGTAATTTAGTTGGCAGTTGCCTAGTTGCCAGTTGGTATTGTCGTTTCAGCGTAAACTTTAAAACTTCCATTTTGTCCATTAACTTTAAACTAATAAAAACGTAATCGTAAAGTAGTAATATTTTATTGCCCACGAAGATATAATTAGCAATAATCTCCTGATTAATTAATTACGTGCGCTATTTATATAAACACTGAAATTCCGGATGATTAATGTAATGACTCCTTTTAGGATCCGGTTCGAATTTCAATAAAGACTCCAATCAATCAAATAACACAAGAGAAAAACTTTACCGCTAAATTGAAACAAGGTCCACTCCGGCTCAAAAAGACCCAACAGTCTATTAAATTGCAACCAAATTTAATTAATTTTCACCGCGAAACTTCCGAATAACTGCTTTACATAAATTCGTGTGATTAAAGTTAAGGAAAGCTAAGTTATAGTAGAGAAGTACAATTCGTCCGTTACAGACAAAGAGTCTTGAGTTATTGTTGTATAAAGTTTCTAGATTAAGAGTGAGCAAAGTCTTGTGTGAAGTTGTTACAGTGGTGTAGAATATTAAATTAAATTCCATTGATATTTTCTAGCATAATCGTTTGGTATTTTGTAGCAGGAGGCATTAAGAGGATTATTTTTGATTAAAAATATTATGGATTAATGGGACTTAATTAATTCAAAAAATGCGTAAAAACCATGATACTTATAAGATTCCTAAAAATCTGGTTTCTTTGGCTCTGCTAATTTCGGAGATAGTAGCTCTTTATTTTTGTTATTTCTCACTTCTCATTTGAGGGCTCTTAACCTAAAACCAACAAAAACTTAATCTCAATTTTCGGCACAATCCAACGGAAAACCCATAATCCATCTTTATCTGGCCTCGGCGTGTCAGTTTATCGTGCGGAATTTTTTGCTTTCTTTAGCTTGAAAAGACTCCTAAAGATAACAAATTACATTCCATTATTTCAAAATATGCCGCTTTCTCCCAGAAATTGCGAATAATGAAATTGTTTCCAAGTTCATTTCATGCATGAAATTTCCCACTGATGTGATTTATGCAGTTAAATTCGCTTGTTCAATTAATTAGCAGCCTTTTTCCTTTCACCATGTTATCACCGTTTAAAAACTAATAGAACTAGTGCACAATCCATAATATAAAGTGGACCTAAAAGGATCCTATATTAAATCTGTGAGTACGCAATTGCCTGAGATTCATCTATAATAATTAGCTTTATATGATTACTGAAGTTCTTATTACTTTATTATTAAAATATACACCATACAACTTTTCATAGACGAGGACGAGAGAGTGGCCTCGATCAATACCAAAGTTTACAGAATTAAAAATATAAATTGGTTCACTAAGCGCTTATTCAATGAAATCGTTATATCAAAGACGGGCCGAGGACGCAACGCGACGGTAAAAAAATGTAGGGGGTATTGAGGCAATAAGAGCCGAGTTTGACGCGATTTACTTCGCGCTATTGGTAAACATACAGTAAAATTTCCCGCTTAGTAAGTAATCAGGAGTTTAAATAATAAAATATGTTTTTATTAAAATTTTGAAAACTACATTTTGTGAAGTCCCAAAAAAAGATGAAAAGGTAAAGGCCTTATTCAGCATATTTTAGAAAAATTACGGTAAATACGATTGCATATAAAATTTGTAAAATATGTTATTTTTTACTTCAAGAATTAAATTTAATACCTCGTGCGAAATTCTTTATTTTAATTTATTTTGGGGATGAACTACATCATAGTTTTGTAAAACTTTACAAATTATTTTGGAAAAAGTTTTGCAAAACTAATTGTCTACATTTTAGCAATTTCTATATTTCGTTAATTTTACCACAATAACTAATTAGCAAAACAAAAGTAATAGACTTTTAGATAAATCTATATTTGCACCCATCTTACATTATTTTGCAAATGCACAAAATCTGATTAAAAGTTACCTTTTTAGTCGGTAACACAGTTGATGGAACAGCATATGAATGTATACAGCTCCTAGAAGAATTTGCAAAACTGTTTTCATTAAAATGCAAACCACACATTCTAACACGGCTATGACATTACATTGGTGTATCATTCGCTTATTTGTGGGATGCTATAAATTCTAAGGCACTTTTCCAGGCTCGACACCTGCAAGTTTTTTTTTACTACATTATTATTGTACTCACTATAAATCGATGTTAATATTGAACATTGATGGGAAGGAGGACAAATTTAACTTGTAAGATTTGACCCAAACATACAATGAAGTTAAATAAAAGCTTATAATAAACTAATACATACCTACCCTTTTGGGCACCTAAAGAGCGATACCATTCGATGCCATTCGTCTTTCACAATCAACTACTGAACAAATATTTCGACTAGACATTTTACTCAGAAATCCACAAAAACAAACCGCTATTTTTGAAATCTCATCCTATACGCCGGACCGTAAACAAATTTAAAATAAACTTAAATCACCTAGCTCTCCACTGTAGACTGGCACCAGTCTACCGGACAGGCGGGGAGTGGCGGAGTGGAATTTGACGATGGCGCGGAGTGAATCAACTTATATTTTTAATTCTGTAAACTTTGTCAATACCTACTTAATAACAAAGCATTAGTGCTTGTCATGTGACGTCATCGATGTAGGCCGTGAAATTTCAATCATATAAGGGGATACATACACTAATATTTATAAAAACTATTAATAGTTAACATATTTTAAAGAACGCTTGCTATATGACAGACTTCTTGACAAATCCCAAAAATTATGTTTTGAGTTTTGGTTTATTGCTAGTTGTAGCATTAAATGCAGGCTGCCAACTCTCCTACACATGCGCCAAAATTCAGGATATGTATTTATGTATAATAATTTTTTTTATACTACAGAAAAAATTTTATTGCACATAAATTTATATACTGAACTATTCTACACCTTCTCTTAATTATTATTACTTAAAATAATAAAAAAAAATCGATGAAAAAATATGCTTTAGTAGGTATGCATGTTATGTAGTTTCAAATTTCATTTACCTAATATCGGGCCTAATAAAGTATTTAAGTGAGTGATTAGGTATAAAAACTATATATAATATAGAACACAAACCATGAAAATACATTAAACTTTTAAAGAAATAGGTCCAAAATTAAATATTTTTAGTTATAAAAAATATTTATGCATGTATAGGTAGGTATGGCCTACTTTGTTAATGTATCGAGTTTTCTTTTTTTATTTCTTTTTTTTCTCAATGGTCGCTATTTTTAGGGCAATAATTTTTTATGAGGGTATTCGAAATACCTTTGATAATTATTTTTAAAACGTCTTTTCCATTATGATTAGCGCATCAATCGAAATGTGAGACATGTTTTTGTACAATGCAATATTCCAAAATTAAGTGAAGCATGAACGATCTTTTATGATAAGTTTCTAGAAATATGTCCACAAATTCATTTATTAACTTATTAAAAATTATGTAATTCACAGATACAACTTTTATAACTCGTCCTTGGGGATATAAAAGTCCCCCAGAATTTAATTTACTAATGAGATCTAAATTGTTCTTAAAAATAAATTGCTAGTCATATAGCAATGTTTACAGCTATCACATTTTAGTTTTTTTTAACGTAATATATCAACAATAACCATCCGTTGCGCGTAAAACCCTTTTAAATGAGTTAGCAATATAAAATAAATAAGATGTTACCTACCCTTAAGGATGCGGCCAGCGCAACATGTGCTCCGACTGCTCGTCGGCGTGGGAGTGGGTCAATTATTTACTCTTGACCAGGGCACCACCAGTTTAAAATAATTAAATCCGCAAACCCAAACTAGAAGACCCTCGGTCTTAAGAAGAAGAACGGCCGTATTTTGACATCTTTTGATAAATAACTAGGACAATTTAAAAAAAATGGATGGTATACAGTCTTCTTTTAGCCGTGATTTTAGTACACCTATTGTAAAAAAACTTACCCGTGTTTGTACTTTTTATTATACTACCTTCAGGAAAATGAGCTTCACATAGTTTCGTGTTATTTGTGGGGGTATAGCTTTTAGTCATTGTTATTGTAATCTTACTTTCTAAGAAAACCGAAACCATGAACAAAAACTTATAAAATGTGCTGTACCAGTCCCCACTCAATATTTTTGGCTGTACACAAACGGCAAAAGCAACAAGTCTTTAAATCCAAAATATATAATTTTACCTATTTAAAAATATGCCTAACACTATAAATTGTATACCTAAATATATCACGAAATATTAGGTACAAGTTTCACGCACTTAAAAGCACATAAGTAGTAGTAGTAGTTCCAAAACTAATAGTCTGTTTTGTCTGCGCTGTTGCCTTTATAAGGAAAGCACACTACTCTGGAGAATTAGCAGGTATTTGGATCAACGTTACTACCAATTATTGAGATCGGCAAATTATCCGGCGACTATATGTATGCTTTTAAATTTGTATGTAAGAGCAGGCTGTCTGTCTATAGTTTATAGGTATAGACACATAATATGAATAATCTATCTAATACATATTATGTATGTATGTATGTATTTAGAGTGATGGTTAGTAATAATGCACCAAATTTGAAACGTAATTATTTACTTGTTCCCATTCGAGAATTTCTACATAGCGTGCAGCGGCGGCGGAGGCGGCCACCAATTATTAGGCGTCGCCGATCATCGAGCGGCAGATGGAGAGTCCACTGTATTATTTTCGAAAAGTGCACGACCAAGGTAGTAGTATTAGATAATTAAATAAATAAATCACTAAATACCGTATTATAAAAAGAGGAAAGAACATCTTATGGAAATATGTTTTTTACAATATTGAAGACATTGTAATGTAAGAGATACATTCTTTATACATGGGCATCCTAATATTCGCTACTATCGTAGCAGTCTGGCAACGTTGCAACCAATTGCGCCTCGATCACGGTAGCCTTCCACCCGCAAGCCCTCCTCCTACATCTTGGCACCAAATGCACGACGTCACCAGCTAAAATTTCGTGAGCACTTTGTCCTTTTGTAAAGGTGTTGTTGCCTTGATGCCTTAACTGAATGTACACTGCTAACTTTTTGAAAAAATAGTTTTTAATTATCAAATATTTGGTAAGATTAAATTTTGAATACCGAACATTGATCTATTCCGCCTATTGACAAGATCTCCAAAGAAACTATAAAGCTACAGGGACAGAGAAGCGAGGAAAGATATATAAATAAAAGGAACCTCATTAACGAAAACAGAGAGAAATGCAATAAATACTCTAAATTCCACTGCACTGAGGCAAATAAATAATAACAAACTCACAGTCATCTGCAAAAGCATCACAAAATAGTAATGACCGTCTTGGGGTAAATTTAAATTTTCTTTAAAATAGGTAATAAATACCAGAATTTCCTTTTCCCAAATTGATATTTGCTTCTTATCTTATGGTTTATTAATTGTTTTTAATGATCGTTGTCCTTATTTTATTGGCCATGTTTGATAATGTCGCTTTTTTGCTTTCGCCCTCTCGTTATCCCTCTTGATGTGAGGCATGGTGCACTTATACATTGCCCGCGGACGCAAGCCTCCGCTAGACTGATGTTTTCAGGAACACACTATAGTGTGTCGTAATTTGAAATATTTTTGAGACAGACCAGGAGTCGTTGAGTATGTGATGAATATGTGGTAGGGAGCAAACACACCTATCGTCTTGGACCTAATGAGCTGTTGGACTTTTGGATTTTTCGATAATATTTATGATTAAACCATTTTTTCTATATATTTTCAGTCACATGTCTACTTGTACCGATTTAATGAATGTACAACCTAAATATCAAAAATGTAGAGGAAATCAGGGAATCTTGAACCCGCTTAGGTATTTATATACTAGTTTTTGTTTTGCCGCTTTCGCCCTTGACCAAGTCACTTTTCTAATTTTTAAAAAATGCTTATATTTATAGAAAAACTTCTAACCAAGGCATCAGAACAATTATCACCAGCCGCTACTAGTGTGTTACCGCAACATGTTTTAAACTAAGACTATGATAAAAACTGACTAAAAGTAAAAAGAATACTTAAAAGTAAAAGGATTAGAACATAGGCGAACAATATTCTAAAAACTGCATAATATGCCTTCTGCGCAAAATGTGGCAAATAAGATGCATAGCTTTTCAATCAAAACCACAGTCCAAGAAAAAAATACAACGGTCGGTAAAATAACGGCAAAGGTCTGCAAATGAAAAATCACCTGCTTGAGACTACTAAGAAAAACCTCCCAGAAGGGTTTCGAAAATATTTATATAAATAATCATTTGCTATCGTGGCAGGGCCGGTTTTACCCAACATGAGGCCCTAGGCGCTAGACAATATTGAGGCTCTTTGTTAGACACCTATTTAATAATATGCATCCAAGTACTATTTACTAACTAATCTACAGAGTTATATGTAAATGGTATATTCCGATTTACGGATTATTAGAATACATGTGAGCCAAGGTGAAAAAAAATTTTACTTTACAATTGGTTTTTCTTCATAATTAACAAAACGTATAACAGCTGCGTTATGAACATTCTTATTTTCTTTTTGTAATTATGCTTTACAAACTTATAAAAAAGTGAGGTTAAAAAAAAGGCTAGAAGAAAGTTCTTCTAGCCTTTTGTTTTGAAAATAAATGTATAATTTCCTCGTAATCTAGTGTACTAACCACTTATGATTTAATTAAAATCATTGAGAGACTAGACGTTTTATCCTGTAACATGATGTTGCTTAAATAATTCTTATTGGTATTTTTATTCATACTAAAATGGTCAGAAATATTTTGTTCTTTGGCATAATTTAAAATAATTATCATTTCATCTTGAAAATAATCTGCATTAATATCATTTTTGTATATTTCTTTTAGTTTATTTATAGAAATATTGCGATCTTCTTCTACAAGATCGTTATTGAAAAATATTTAATAGTTTTCTAAAATGTCCCTATAAATTTGGTCCCTTCTACCCAATTCACTAATTAACCTATCACAAATAACATAAACCGTTTGTGTAATGCATTTTTGGCGACCTTTCAGATTTACTTCATTTGATGAAGACTCATCAGTTGGCAATTTGCGCGTTTTTACACGGCTCTTTTCCTCATTAAATAGACATTCGTTAGTCAATGTCTTAACTCCATCTTCAATTTCTGTGAAATTTTCTCGAATACCTATAACAAACTGTTTTAAGGAGTTTAGTAGATGTTCGCCTTTCAATAAACTAATTTTTGGACCTTGAAGTGCTTTACTTGTATTATTTAACCCCGTTAATAATTTGTATCATGGTATTGTTAATAATGTCGTTTCATATTTTTCGAAATATTTTATTACACCTTTTGCCTCCGTACGTGCTATAGTTTTTCTTCCTAAGATTGATACATTATATTTCAAGCTTTTTGTATATCTGTATAACCCTTTTTAAGAGCCAGTAGGGCATCACCATCTTGTATCGCATATTTTCTCCGGTTATACCATCGTTTGGTAAAATGTTCTTTAGTATCTATATTCCATCGACGGGTTGGCCCAGAAAAGAAATTGAAGAGATTTTGACAAAAAGGAAAAAATAATTAATTAATTTAACTTCGTAATTTATGATCGAATTTTTAGTTTTGAAAAAATGTTTTTTTTTTCTCTTTTTGAGGCTCCCTTAAATAAGAGGCCCTAGGCTAGCGCCTAGTGCGCCTAGTGGTAAAACCGGCCCTGTATCGTGGGTAAAAACAATTAAAGTTTTGGTAGAAGACTAATTGAATAATTCATATATGTTCCTTACCTACATATTTGCATACTTTTTAAAAAAGTAGCGACATTTTTGAGAGTTAGACAAATATATATTTTTTGACATAATACATACCCTCTCCGATGTCAGAGAGGGTCTGGACAATCAATCAGTAAGCAAAAATATTATACAAAATGTTATTTGCTTGGCAAAAAAATCTAAGAGATTAAAAAGGAACAAAACACTAGGTAATAATTATAATATAACAATAACTTAAGGATTAAATTAATACTATACTATACTCGGAAAGATCAACATTAAAATATATCAGGTCTAAATATCGAGCATTTCGGTCTGTCAAAGGATTTGGTAGGTTCAAATTCACTTCTTTGGACGACACAAATGCTGAAGGCTCTTAACCGGTTGGAAGTTAGCTAGGGGCATATGTCTAACCGATTTTTCCAAACACTTAACAAATCACGACATTTTGAACATCAAGACTTAAGGTCTTCATTGTCATCCTATGCCAAATCAAAATCCGAAGATGAGTCGCTGTAAATTACTTATTCCTGATCGGAAAAAGATTCGAGTTTCTCTTCCTCTTCTCTATGTTCTTTTGTTCACTGTGTGGTGTCATTTTTTCCAATCTCTTATCAGCAATTTAATCGCGTTTCGAAGTATTCGCAGAAATTTTAATTTAACTAAGTCAATTTGGGTTGTACCCTCCATATAATATTTATATATTTTATTTTATTTGACGATGCTAAACATTTTAAATGTAACTGAGCAAATAAAGCATTTTTATTATTATTTTATTATTATTCGCTGGTATTATGAGGGTTAATTTTATTGGACATTTTCTGGTTGGTCTCCCTTCTGAAGCCTTCCGGTACGCATTTTTTACGTTCTCTATACCGTGTGTGCAACCGTTGCAGACACAGGCTAGGAAACGTAATGCACACCAAAGCACTCCAATCCCTATACCGTGTGTGCAACGCCAACTGTCGGTTCGTTAGGGTTCAGCAAATTCGTTTCAAATGCTCTGGTGGTTAAGTAGTTAAGATGCTAGACCTCTAGTTCGGCGGCCCGGGTTCGATTCCCGTCGGTTTTTGTTATTTTTTAAATATTATGTTTGTATAAGAAGTTTGTTTCTTCCTTTTGGGTTAGTCTCGGGTTAGCTTTGCACTTGGTTAGTTCTTGTTTATTGAGCCCCCGTAGCGAGCGAAGCGAGCGAAGGGCCATGCAAAGCCATAATAATGCGCACAAATTGCACACACGGAGGGATCGGAGTGCTTCGTGCGCATTACGTTTCCTAGACTGTGTCTGCAACCGGTTGCACACACGGTATAGGGAACGTACATATGCTTCCGGTACAGTCTTATTTTGAATGGGGATATATAGTTTTGCTTGTGCTCCTTTTTGGACTGAAATTTGGGTTCTGCGAAGGCCGGGTTGCGGTGATACAAAAATTCATTTAACGCTGAAGCATTGTTGGGGTCTTTTTCTCTTGGAGGCGCTATCCTGTCTGTAACAAATGAACAAAAAAAGTCTTCTTCACCGGAAGAAAAATGGTTAATTGATAATATCTGCCCTGGGTGAGAGAGCATCCAACCATCTGCTCCTTGGTTAAAGCACTTTTTGAGTGGGCCAAGAACACTGTTGACTAAGCCAATTGCACCATATTACTACGTTATATGTTCGATGATATTACTTAGCATTCGATATTTGACAAACTTTTTTTTGAAAACATTAGAGGTGCTGTTCCGTTCGCTCCAATAATACATACTTTTGTGACTAGCTCTCCTTTCTCACCCGAAATGACTTTACCTCCCCCCCCCCCCTTTTTGTGTTTTTTGGACTGTAGCAAGACCCGTCTCGTCAAAATTAAATAGGCCTGATCCAGTGAATTCATGTCTTTTCAGGACCTCCTCTGGCCTAGTTGGAAATGTTTCAACAGTAGATTTATTAAAACTTGAAATTCTCTCCGAGCAAGTATTCTCCGGTGTTTTTATTAACAGTTCAGATTGTCGACCTAAATATCCAGCTGATTTAATTTTTTTCTAAGGGTCTGGAACTTTGAGGTGTTTTTTTTTTTCGGTAACCTCATATGCCAATCTGCGTGTAGCTTTTGGATTTAGGCTGTGATGCATATTCCTTAAAAATATACCAAGCATGTGCAGATTCCAATTCATTGGAAGGAACTTCACATGTAAACGAATTGGAAGAAAATGGCGTATTGTCAATTCGGATTTCTTTTGTTTTTTAACATATAACTAGAATTGATTTTTTAACTTTATGTTCTCGCGCGCTTCTTCTAATGGAATATTTTCCAGGTTAAAAAATCAACTGTTGCACTTCGCATGACCTCTGCGGAAAAGAGTCTTTCTGTTAACCTTTTATGTTTGTAAGGCACAATATCATATTTTAGGAAGGATTTGGGCGGATGTCCATACCCTTCCACAATGTAGTTCAATTAACAAAATTTAAAATTTATTGAAGTACTTACAAATAACAACAAACTTTAATTGTTAAAGTTTACCTAATATTGGTAAACAATCAGCAATCCAAAAAACAAGAAAGCATTTAATTTCAAGCACAGTTTCGAATTGGTTAGTATTAGAACAGACACGTAAACGGATAAAATGTAAAGTTGGAACAGTCGTGTAGGATAGTGGATGAAATATTTGCCAACTTGCCATCCTTCAATCTTGCCAGATGTCCAGATTAGTTTAGACCTCCTAACTCTATAGTATTTAATATTGTTTTTGGGCGCTGGGCCACTATTTGATCACTTCAACTCTAATTCTTTGCAACGTTCAGCCTTAAACTTCGATATTATTCTCGAATTATTTGCACACTTGCCATGGGCAAGATTTACTTGTGCTTATTTAAAAAAAACGAACGGTGATAATCTGTATGGAAAGCATTCTCGCTGACGAAATCCTATTGCACTGCCCATTATTTGATAATCTGTCATATTCTGTGGGAAAAAAAATTATTAATCAATTAGCGACGTCTTTTCACGCTACAAAGTTTTGCCCGTCGCGTCGCGTCGCGTCGTTAACTCGGCGTTGTTGTTTGTACTATTATGTGTCCTTATGGCGTTGTCGCAACTCACACCTCTTGCTAAATTAATTTACCAGCTCTTTTTACATTCGTTTTGTGTCTGTTGTAAAATGGGGGTACATTTTCGTTTATTCTGAACTAATAGATAAATACACTATTGTTTGAACATAAAGGATCTTGTATAATTATTGTCCAAAGTGTATTTTTTTACGGGTGAAGTCGTGACTTTATAAATATCTAATGAATTTTGCAAATAACATCATTTGCTACAGTGTAGTTATCAGTTTTGCAATAACTTTGTTTCAAAAATATTGTTTAAATTTAGACAAAGTTAAAGCAAACAGATGAATAAAGCAATTAAACTTAACATCAAATTTGTTAAAGCATAAGAGGCAAAATTATGTACCGTTAGTGCAGTCGTGTAGGATAACAAAGACAGTCATTAATATATTAGAGTAAAATCTCCCGCAATTATTATGATATTGGTTCAATTACGATTATGTTGAGAATAGAACGCAACGAGTTTTGTATGTTCTTTTGCAGAAAAGGCGCATCACGATGACAAGCTACACTCTGTTATTAGAAATGTGCCACCAAAATATGATTTATATAGCTTTTACCAAAGTCTTTCTACGGTTTGAAGTTTATGCCGTCGCGTCATCACCTCGGCGTTATTTATTATGCTATTATGTCTCACTTCATGACATTCTTCTGAATTTCCTAAAACACATTGATTGTGCTACTGTAGCGAACCTTTTTATATCGGTTTTGTCTACATTTTTAGTTTCTTGGGGCCTATGAATGAATTATCTAGTTAAAATTAAACTTACAGAGCCTTATTATCGCCCAAATCGTCTATATTTTTAAGAGGCAATTTCATTTGCAACAGAAACTGCTTTTTAACATTTTCCGGGAAACTATGATTACCGTAGCAAGATCTACTATATCAGTTTCGGTTGAAAGTAGCATGAGGCGAATTATTTGTGCTCTTCTCTAAATATTATTATGATAGATACACTTTAACATTGCAAAATGATTGATTAATGAAATTATATCTAGTTAGTTGGGACCAATATATCAGCAATAACTAGTGGAAGGTGAGTGTTGACAAATTAACATCTAAGTGATTTATAAAGGAAAAGTCTTATAAAAGTTGGTGCAGTCATGTAGTATAATATATTTCCCAATTCTTGGAATTAATTTACGAAGACCTACATTATCAGTTTGTTTACTTTGTTTGCAGTTACACTAAACAAATATTTCTGATATTTTAGGCGAAAACGTCCCTCAAATAAACTATAATACGGTATTATAAAATATACCGAATTTATTGCATACATTTCAATACTCTGCAATTTCAATTATGTCATTATATTTCATTTATGAGATTCATCGTTCATATTAATTTCGCAATTAATTTATCATGCTTAATTAACTTAGCTTGATGTGGTCTCGTATTTTACTGACGTATTTTAATGGCATTTACACTTAGTTAGAGCCAATGAATGTATGAATTAGTTTAAACTACAGCGGCTCTATAGAAGCCAGTGACGACAATTGCGCATTAGCTCCACCCATCCGCCATTAACAGACAAACTTTAGGGGTGTTTACATTTGATTCAATGTAAATAGATTCCCTTATTTTAAGGGGTATTACTACCTTTAAAATACTTTTAAGCGCATAATTTTAAAGTAGGGCCCTTTTATAAAATGTATAATTAAATTTTGTTGGAAAAAATGCTCTGATTTTATTTAAAAACCCTGAAACCTGAATGACGTTTTGTTACTGATTATGTATCATCAAATTATGTTCCGAAATACAGAAATGATAAAGCACCTTGTCAAAGTCAAAATAATCCAAACTAACCCAAAATGAAGAAAACAACTTTTTACAAACATAACCTTAAAAAATAATAAAAAAAACATCGACGGGTATCGGAGCTGGGCCGCCGTATCACAGGCACAGTATCTAACCACTGCGCCACGAGAGCACTTGAAAACACTTCATTACACCGCAAAGACATGGGTAAACTACGGATTCAATAGTTGAGCCATAAATAGGTTTTCGAGCTTCGGACCTGCGCATTTGGCAGCAGCCCAGTCTTGTTCTAATATTTCACTTCACACAGTGAAAATATATGAATAATGAATTAGCACGTAGGCATGCGTAAAGGCTCAAAATGGTTGTAGCTAGATGCGAATAAACTCCACAACATAGTGGTACCTTGTAATTTTAATCGATGTGTGAAATGATCCGCCAACGGGCTTTATGAGCCACGGAGAGACATTTATGAGTAAAAATTATTTTTAATAAATTACGGCTGGTAGTTCACAGATGACGTAACCTATAAAACAGGTACGCGATTGAAATCGATGGGTTGCGTCACATTTATATGCGTTCAAATATATATATATAAATATATATCTAAAATTCATGCGGTGTAGAGGAATGTTGTTTCGCTTCCTC
>MU181965.1:701455-713265 GCA_016904865.1 Pissodes strobi
TATAGTCCAAGTGGACAAAAAAAATATGTTACTCCCCTGAACTTGGGTTTCATCAGGTAGGTGAAAGGGGTTAGTGACGCCGGCTCGAGCATTGGGCTACGTCGCTTTTATATGGGTTAAAAATATGCATGGTCGAAGTGGGCGGTAAGTCATTGGGTCATGCGCAGTTTGATGGGAGGAAATTGGAGTGCGTTGAACCGGCTACCTTTCCCTACTCCTCCTTCGTTACCCAATAAGAATCGTTCTATCCACCTTCTAGTCGGTGAATACCTGGCGCTCACGCACCGTTGCTTGTTTTGATTTACTCTATTGTGTCTGTGGATGGACTTTAGACATTTATATGACAATACTTGTATTTATGACTGATTCTGTAACTTTGAGCGAAATACTCGTACATTAATACGCGATTGGTACATACTTACTTTCACAGCTAAATCACTGATGAAAACGGGATTTAAAATTAGAATTATAACACATTATTAATAGTAGGTAAGTCTTCAGTCAAGAACGTTTATAAATATCGCTATTAACACCAAAATTTGCACAAAAACTCTTAACATCCGAATACTGCCATAAGAACACCATGCAAGCAAACGAAAAACAAAGGAAAATTTTGACTGAACATGACGGCGAAATCTTCGAGATCTAGCGGACTAATCAAAAATAGTACCCTATATTGCCACCACTGTCTTGTATAGAGTCACTGTTGCTTAGACATAATGAGTCCTGATTTATTATTACCATGATAGTTTCGAGATTTAAAAAGAGCAATATCTCGTGGAAAGTTTTGTTGGATTGTAAAAGATTCATGGCAATTCTTTTCGGTTTCGGCACCTACTACAATTTATATTTCAATTATTTGATTAGTTTTTTGCTTATGTTCTTTTTTAAAGTACCCTCAAGATAACAAACTGCATTCTATAGAGCAAATCATAACCATTGTAAATTTTGAGTGGACGGAAGACGGTGTCTTTTTAAGCATTAAAATACGTTTTCCCCATAGTTTATTCTGAAATGGTTCGAATGGCATGTGGATTAATTGCTACAGATGCAAGTGCATTTATTTTCGAAATATTTCGCAAATCTGATATAATTAAACAGGGTGAATTATCTTGGACTCAATAGATAAAAATTATTCCCTTTTTTTGCTCGAAAACTCATCTACAGATAATAAATTGCATTTTATTATTTCAAAACACGCCGCTTTCTCCGGTGGAATGTGATTAATGAAGTTTTTGCCGAATCCATTCTATGCCTGAAAGTTCCGGCCGTCGTCACAACGTCACTCTACATTATTAATTGCGTTTGTATGGATTTTACAATTAATTTATCTCGCTAAATTAGTGTAACTTTACTTTTTACACCAGTTTCTTTCCTTTTTAAAAAAATACACGTCTCTAAATATAGTTTTATGTGATGTTGGTGCAGAAATGTAGATGAATTGTTATTATCATTTGGTATTTGCGTAGCTTTGAAGTTTGCGAGAATTTTCGGTGATCCTCCATTCTCATCAGATATTCAAACCAGTTTAGACCTCTCATTCATCCTTTCTCGTACTGTTTCCTTTGCGTTGGTTCTATCTTTGATCACTTTATTTGTACTTCTGCCTAATGACTCTACTAGATATGCTACGCTTATTCGGGCTTAAGTTTAACGATTTTCGCATGTAAATCCCCACAAGAAAATTTAAGGTTAATTCTGCATTTTTAGGTCATCCAAGTGAACGTCGTTCGCACAATGCGGATTCTAAATAAGACGTTCGACGTTGTCTAATTTTAATTTTCAGCGAGGCTGATTACTATTGCAAAGATAGTACAGATGTAAGCTTGACAAATGGATAAAGGCCGAGAATTGGTGACGATTATATAAGTTTTTCATCTACCTCCTAATAAACTACGAGGCCCACAACCTAAATTAACTCTAAATTGAACGTCCAGTGTTGGTATAATTTTAATCTTCAAAGTACTCATTTCTTATTAGGGGAAAGTGTTGTACCTTGATCCAGTTTTTGCAACAGAAACCGTAACTTCTCTGTTTTCAAGGTTCTTGCATGATTTTTGAAGAAATAAAGGAGCTGTGGCTGTGGGTGTTGTTAATTCTCCGCAAGTATCTAAGTTCATTTTTATCGCCGATGCTTGCGATTTCACCATATAGAATCTTATTGTTTTCTTTCCTATCACCTTCACTAGTGCAAAATCTCTTCCATGAAATTCTTTGTCATCATTCTGTTGCAAAATATCTATTAATTTCTATCCATTCTCTGTCTTCAGTAATAATATCTTCCAAGGTTTCATATTCTCTAGAAGACAACGAGGGAGTTGACTCACTTTCAGAAGAATCAAGTTCTTTTTTTTTTCATCCTGGCTAACTTTCCGAGCTTTAGTAATTGACAAATTTTTGGAAACATTTTTAACAGCTTTAAGATCTTGTTTTCCTTCCAGCTCCTTTTTTCTGGCGTATCCGTAAGAATACGCGACTTGCTTCTAGGACGGCCACCAGCTTTCATTCGCATAGGTGCTTTAGGGAATGGACACGCAGATTATTATTAGTTTAATATTTACTTTCACACTCAATAAAATACGCGTTCCGCGGATGGAATAGCTTTGAAGGGTTTGGTTTCTGGTTAAATTCCTTTACGCACCATCTGTAGTGCCGGTAGTGTAATCTATCGACAATATCGGTAAAAAGAAAAAGTAACTACAACGACGAATAGCGGGATTCGAAGCGGTCCGAGGTACAATATTGTCCAAGGTAGAAGACTCTCCCCTACTATTTCGGCTATATGATATATACTTTTTATACCATTTAAACACACTGTAGACGGTCTACCATATGCTATTTTACGCAGAATTCATATTCAAATTGTACCGCTGCTCTCCGCAGTAATTCAACTACAAATGTAGCAATTAAGCGTTTAATTCCATTTTCTTCGACTTATGCTTAATAATTTGTTCAATTTCTATAAAGCACCATGACATTTGACATTTAAAAATGATATTAATTATAAATAATATTTAGATGCACGTTCAACAGAAAATTGTATATCTTCCATCTAGTTCCCGACCATATAGAACTTCACATAGCTTCCTTTCTTTTTAAGGTAATATAAATTCCAAATTGTCAATGATGAACCTTGAATCATTGTTACATAAAGGATGAATACTCTTAAAGAATTAAATAATTATTACAAAATTTTAGTGCAGTCGTGCAGGAAGCATCCTTGCCTTTGGCACTTATGTAGCTGCGGATAATCGTTTACTATCATCAGATATTCAAACCGGTTTAGATGTCTTAGCTTTATCTCCTTCATAATATCTCATACTGTTGTTCACTTTATTTTCAATTCTGTATAGTGTATTCATTCGACCACTGTGCCGCAGGTACTATGATTCTACATTTCGCTTTCACCTTAAATGAGCACATTTCGCTTTCATAACTAACGAGGCGTCCTACGTGAGCGATTTGCAGCGAACGCGAATCAGTGGCGATGCTGTGCGACTATATTAATTTTTCGTACGGCATCGCCAGAGCTTCGCGTTCGATGCAAATCGCTCACCTAGGACGCCCCGTAAGCCCTGACGCAATCGTTCAGTTTCTAATTATGCCACAGATCCATTGCCTTGTGTTTAAACTTTCCCAAGTGGATTCAGAGGAAGTAATTTGTAACGGTGGTATTCGACTGCACTCCTTGATAAAAAAGAAACGAGGGAAAACTTTCGGAAGCTGCAACCTCAAATAAGGCGCTCCACTGAAAACTTTATTAATCAATTTGCTTTATTTCCTTTGATATCAAATTCTATAATTCGGGGTTTCTTTCTTGCATTTATTAACCGAAATTTCCTAGCGAGCTTTCCAACTTTCAATATTGAATTATGAACAATGCAAATTTTCGTTTAGGAATAAGTTGGCTCGGAACTCAATTTGATACGTTTTGCATCTGAACAATATTTCTACTACAAATCCTAAGGCCAACAACCAATTTCTAAAATTGGGCTGCAAACCTCGAAATAAAGGTATCTGAATACTTTGACACAAATTAAATCATTCACAAAAGAGCGATAAATTACGAAAAATCCAAAACCACTTACATCGAAGATATACCTACTCCAGAAGCAGTTTATTTATATTTTGCCCCCACCTAGAGGCTTAGTTACAAGTAGTAGGTAAAACGTGCAAATACAAAAGTTCTAGGTTTTTTTACCTATTAACTTGAGACTAACCGATGAAATAATCGCCCATCACCGAGAGCAGAAAAAGCACAAATTATATTTTTTTAAATGGAGCACCCTGTATATTTTCAACTAGCCTAAAAGATCTTTTTTTTTTTAATTCAAAAATAAATACTTTGTTACTATTTGTTTTACCTTTTGTGAAATATTTCAGCTTACACTGTATTAATTTGATTAGAATTAGGTACCTACTGAGGTAAGTTACCTTTTAATTTGTCACTGCCTGTCATACTGATAGATTTCATATACTTCATTCCAGAGAGAAATTAATAAATAACTAAAGTGAGAGGGCTTATTGACTAGGGCATTTTGTAGATAGCGTTTATTTGTTACTGCGCAATTTAGACGCGCACGGCGTTTGAAACGGTGGCATTTGGAATTAATAGAGTAGAACGTCAATGTAATGCAAGCTGTCAGGGAAACGTAATTTTTATCATTTATATATTGTGTTTGCATGTAGTTTTTGAGCTTCGTGTTTGTTAATAACCAGGCATTTCACCCAAAAATAAAGAGCAAGGTGTACTGCAAAAGTAAAGCAGTTTCGTTCAACTGGTTAAGGCATCCATCTGCTGAGTCATCGGTGTATCCGTGACCGTGCATCTGTCGAAAAATTGGAAGCCGGCTATCCGAATTCACATTAGCATTGGAAGGCTAAGTTTATTTATCTTAAGGTATGATTAATACACATTTAAATAATGGTTTATTATTTCTAACAAATAATAAAACATTTTTTGACCAAGTTGCATGAAAACCATGCATGTACCTATTTATAATAATTATTATTTTCTTCTGGGATTAACTGCTGTTGGATTGTTACGGTACGAGAGTATTTGAAATAAAAGGGTAGCTCGAGTATAAATATCAAAATTATAAAAATTGTTAAGAATTTAATTTTCTTATGTTTGGAAATATAAAGATATTATGTATTATTTTATATTATTTATTTGTTAGTGGTTTAACTTATAAATTATTATAGTTATAGTTATTATTGGCTATTTTTTCCCGTATTTCGTGTTTAAGTTAGGGAAGCAAAGGCAAAGGTTGGCCTATTTATTTATGTATATACTTAGTTGACTTTTGCAAGAGTTTAACTGTTTTTGCCTATAAAGAATATGTATTTTTTATATTATTTGTTAGTGGTTTCATTAATAAATTAAAGTTCCTATAGTAGGTGTTTTTAGAGAGTTAACTTTTTGATGTAAGAGTTTATTCCTGTTGTTGAAATGTAATAAATAATAAATTATTGTTCGTTTGGTTTAAATTGTCTTGTTTTATTTTCACCTGCTCAATAAATTTAAAAAGTTTAAATATTTTCCATGGATGGTCTAAATGTAACCTACTATACCGACCATGCGATGTAGGTATAAATACCTACTTTATCGACCGTGAGCACATAGTTTGTTTTAGATGCCCACAGTGGCGCCACCGTAACAGGGTCCGCAAAGAATAACGTACATCTGGCTCTCTCACTTTAGTTATTCTTCATTCATTCGAAAAGAGTATGGGTTACTCAGAGGAAGAAAAACACAAAATAGTTCGCTTGTTTTATTCAAACAATAAGAACATAAAACGAGTTCAAGCAGAGTAAAGACAAATATTTCTCGAAAGGGATCAACTTTCGCTTAGCTGAAATCAGTTATGTAAGAAATATTTGTTTATTTAGTATAGACCAACCTCCCCAAATACGAAATCATAAAAAAAAAATTGCGGAAATGCATCATTTTAATTTTTTCGACTCTAGAATAACTGAAATCAGTTATATGAAAACATGTTTCTGTTCTACGTTCTAAATATTTTTCTAAACATAATACCGTAAAAAACTTCTTGCGAAAATAAGTCATTTTCATTTTTTGAATTAGTTTGGGTTAGTTTAGGTTAGCTTTGGTTAGTTTGGGTTTGTGTTTGTTTCTTCACGCAGGCCTATGCGAAACAATTTCGGTTAGCTTTGGTTAGTTTGGGTGAGCTTTGGTTAGTGTAGGTTAGATTTAGTTAGTTTGGGTTAGCTTTGGTTAGTTTGGGATAGTTTCGTCTCGTTTAAGCCACTACGCACTTGCGTGAAGAAAGGATTGCGCAAGCCTATGCGAAACAATTTCGATTAGCTTGGGTTAGCTTTGATTAGTTTGGGTTAACTTTGGTTAGTTTAGGTTAGCTTTGGTTAGTTTGGGTTGGTTTCGTCTCGTTAAAGCCGCTACGCACTCGCGTGAAGAAGCCTATGCGAAACGATTTCGGTTAGCTTGGGTTAGCTTTGGTTTGTTTGGGTTAGCTTTGGTTAGTTTGGGTTAGCTTTGGTTAGTTTGGGTTAGCTTTACTTCGTTTGGTTTAGTTTCGTTTAGTTTAAGCCACTACGCACTCGCGTGAAGAAAGGATTGCGTGTAAGCCTTTCTTCACGCAAGCCTAGGCTAAACAATTTCGGTTAGCTTTGGTTAGTTTGGATTAGTTTAGTTAGTTTCGTCTCGTTTAAGCCTCTACGCACTTGCCTGAAGAAAGGCTTTCTCTATCAAAAATTGAAAATGACGAATTTCCGCAAGGATATTTTTGTGTGTTTATGTTTAGAAGAATGTGTGAAATGTGAAACAAAAATATGCATTCATGTAACTGATTTCAGTTATTCTAAAGGTTATAATATTCTATTAAAAAATAAAAAATTATATATTTCCGCAACAAGTTTTTCGTGTGTTTATGTATAGAAAAGTGTTTAGAAGGTAAAGCAGAAATATGTTTTTATATAACTGGTTTCAGTTATTCTAAAGTTGGAAAAATGATAACAATGCATTTCCGCAGAAACAAAAATAATTTTGTGTTTAGGGAGGCTTTCTTTCATATATCGAAAAAAAAATTTTTATATAACTGGTTTCAGCTGAGAGAAATTTTACCCCTCGAAAGATCAATACCTTGCAAAAATAAAATAAAAAATATAGTTAAACGATTTCGTGAAAGAGGGAGTAGCCAGAAAGAAGCGGGTTATAGTAAAATCGAAGAAGACAATCTGGGTATTTTGCTTTACTTTAAAGGTAATTTTTATGATTACAGGAAACAAATTTAATAATAATCAGTAATTTTCCTTTTTAGAAAATCCTGATAATTCCATTTGTGATGCTGCCCCATATTTTCCCAATAGATGAATATATTGGAAAAATTCAAGGCGCACTAGAAAAATATAAATATCATCCGTACAAATTTTTACCCGTGCAACAACTGACGGAAAATCAAAAGAATATAAGATATGAATATCGCTTAGAAGTTATTAGGTATATCGAAAATGATCATACTTTCCTAAATACAATTTTATTTACCGACGAGATATCCTTTATAACAGCGAGTATATTTATTAGAAAAAAATAAACAATACTCCACCTAAAATTCTGGAAGTCAAGATTCAATAACGTAGGTCGGTTCATGCTTGGTGTGACATGATCTGTAATAAAACAATAGGACCAATACTTTTTGAGAAAACCTTGACTTGACAGGGTAAAGATATCTGAACTTCCTGCAAAATGAAATTGACCGTTTATTAGAAAACCTTCCTCTGCAGCTATATGAAGGACTGGTAACCGCATATCACAACAAATATGAATTCTGGTCACCGACAGGGCACACTTAGAGGGCCATCCAATAGTCCCGATCTTAGCCCATTGAATATATTTTAACGAGCTACCTATAAAAAATAAAGTCTATTATGAGAAGAAAACTTAAAAATCTTAGAGGAAAAAAATCAACGTGTAATATTGTCACTAAATACAAACAATCAAAATTTCATTTTTGAAGCTATAAATAGTAAATTATATAGAAATATTTTGAACTGTAGGAATGATAATGGTAGTTTTGTTGAAAATTTATGGTTTTAATTTTATTTGTTATTTATTTGCTAGGTTTATGTTATTATACCTTTTTCCCTTTGTGTTGTATACCATAACCCGCTTCTTTCTGTCTAAACTTTTTCTTTCACGAAATTGTTTAACTATATTTTTATTGTATTTTTGCAAGGTATTCTTCTTCCGGAAAACATTTGTCTATAGTCAGTTTGAACGCGTCTTATGTCTTATGTTGTTATTGTTTGAATAAAACAATTGAACTTTTTCGTGTTTTTTTTTCCTCTGAGTATCTCATACTATTTTCGAATGAATGAAGTATATGAAAATCTATCAGTATGATAGACACTGACAAATTAAAGGGTAACTTACCTCAATAGGTAATGCTAATCAAATTAATACATTTTAGGCTGAAATATTTCACAAACAGTAAAACTAAATAGTAACTAAATATATATTTTTGAATTCAAGAAAAAAGATCTATTAGGCTAGCTGAAAATATACAATTTAAAAATAAATAAAAAGTTTTCATAAACTATCGAATGACAGTATCTTCAAATTTAACCTGCGGATAAAATTAACCGGAACTTTTAAACCTCGGATTAAATTCAAAGTTACCATCATTCGATCGCTTATGAAAACCCAAGATAGGAATGTGCAACCGTTTCCTTTGAACTCGTGCGGTTTAGATTTTAGAGCCTGTCAAAGTGTCAAAATGCCCGACTTTCAACTGTCAATATTTGGTAAACAGCTAAAGATAGGTATAGGATATTATACACAAAATGTGTTTAGATTTTTCTAGAGAGTCTAAAAATGTAGCAATATACAGGGTGTTTCATTTAAAAAAATATCAAAGTGACCCCTAGCACTTTTATTTGATGTTCAATTGTTTTTTGCTGCACATATCCGAATTCGCGTGAGAAAATTACATAAGATGGCTATTTCAGTTTTTTTTTATAAAAGTACAGGGAAAGTCAAAAAACCGCCTTGTCTAGTCCTCGTTGGATAACCCTGTACTTTTCAATACACGAATTGAAAAGTAGATTTCAACACTCGTGTAATCGTATTCTTAGTTTTTGTGTCGTTTTTTAGGTGGTCCTAGGAAGAAAAATGTGCATTACTTGTGTGAAAGTCAGGGCCGGATGCAGGGATGTGCGGGGCCGGGGCAAAGAAAAAAGGGGAGGCCCTTTCAATTAGTAAATATCTATTGATAATTTTATATTTACATTTGAAAAACAAATTTCCACTATTAGAATACATATTTTTTTGTCATTGTTATAAAATTTTTGAATCCAAGGTTTGTGTTATGGACCCGGGGCTTGCGCCTCGGTTGCCCCGATGTGAATCCGGCCCTGGTAAAAGTATTTCATTTCGACACCCAAAGGGACACGTAAGCGGGTCGTTTCCTAAGTTCGTGCTCGTGCGAAAAAATATGGCCATTTAAAACTAGTATCTTAATATGCTATTTCCTACGGCCACTTATGAAAATGACAAAAAACCGTTATCGTGGTTAGAAACGACGCGACGCTCGTTATCAAATTATTCCATAGACATGTTGAAAGGTGATATCGTTTTCTTAAGAAACTAAAGAGTGCTTTTGTGTATTATTGACAGGCGGTCATAGGAGAAACAGCGTACCGCGTGACTTCGTATAAACTAGCACCCCCATAACTTTTTAATACGGGAAAAATACAAAAACGAACATACAGGGGAAATTTTTTCCTTTCCAAATCTGTATTCAAATTTCCAGTAATTTGGCATATGTACGGGGAGCGACAAAAAGTATATATTTTTTAATCGAATGCCCTGTAAATTTCTGGCTAAAATAAAAGATCATTTTTAACTGATTTCAAATCTACTATACAAGTTGACATTTGGTTCAGCCGTTTTTACTTTATTTAATTTTATAGGTGCATTGAATTTGCATTATTTTGACATACTCTGTTAAAAAAGTTGTTGATTTCTAATCATGGAAGCGCATATCAAGACAATGTAAATGCAAAGCAACTATAAAATTAAATAACGTAAAAACAGTTCAACTAAATGTCAACTTGGTATGGTATATTTGAAATCAGAGAAAAAAAGATCTGTCATTTTAGCCGGAAATATATAGGGCATTCCATTAAAAAATATATACTTTTTGTCGTCCCCCGTATATACGCAAAATTACCGGAAATTACAATACAGATTAAGAAAGGGAAAAATTTCCCCTGTATGTCAGTTTTTTATTTTTCCCGTATGATAAAAAAAAAATAAAAAAATACGGGAGTGGTAGTTTATACGAAGTCCCCAGGTACATTGGTCATGCAAAAGTACGTTTTCAACCTAGTAGGTTTTCCCACTCGGCTAAAGCCTCATCCTAAGAACTTCCTCATTTGGAAGCTAGTAGTTTCAACACTTGCTAAGTAATATTGTATTCAACACGTGTTGACAAATTTGTCAAAGCTGGTGTCACTTTCTAGCCAGTCAGCTGTGCTTTTTTCTTATTTCCATAAGTGGTTGCAGAAAAAACTGGAATATGGAAGTCGTTTTTAGTTTGATTATGCATGAGAAGACCTTCTAGGGCAGGTATTAACAAATGATCTGTTAAATATATTTAATTAATAATCATGATTTGCTTGATATTGATGGAAAGAGTGATAGTCTTTTGTTTATAAAAATATTAATGTTTTGCCCAAAACGACTTGTAGCCAACGCAAAGTATTAAATCGATCCCTAGATGACTATCATTTATGTAGAACGCATCAGCTAATTTAACGGCAGTGTTTATCAAAACACATTTTTAACGAATTCTTATCCGGTGGTATTTTAAGACATCTTTTTGTTTAGCAAGCATCGCATCCAACGATCGCTAATGACCTAAGTTTCGCGCAGGCAAATACGGCAATTTTTCAGTGAAAAGTTCATTAATGAATCTTCGTTATTTTCTTTTTTCCAGAACTTCGCAACGCGGCCACGAAAATCCAGGCCTCGTTCCGAGGGCATATGACAAGGAAAAATATCGAAGGCGACAAGAAAGGAAACGAGAGCGGTTCCAAAGAAGATAACAAGGAGGAGGTACGATAATCACATGCGTTTGACTGGCTCTATATAGTAGCTTTATAACTCATTTTTAAGCACGAAAAATAGGTTGACGTTTGGAATTCAGGCGGATGTTTTCCAGATGGGAAATCTAAAGATGTGGGGGGCAGTAAATAGTAAATGCTAAAATTGACGTTCCAATTATAGAAATAAACGTCGCTTACTTTTTTAAAGTTAGGAATGACGGCACTTAAAGGAACGAAAACCAAGGCGTATAATTATATATATGTTACCGAACAAACCCGATTTTAGGATAAACTAAATTTTCCTAGGTCAAACTAGTTTATCCGAAGAGCGATAGGATGAACTAGTTTGTCCTGGTCTAAATTAGTTTGATCTAAAATCAATTAATCTTGATTAGGAAAAACTGATTTGTCCTAGTCTAAACTACTTCGAATTGCGATTTAACTAGTTTGGAAGTTTGAGTTAGTTAGGTTAGTTTGACATGTGCTAACAAGTAAATAATAAAAGTTATTGAACGTGTAATAATAGTATAATCTTTTATTATGATTAAAAGCGTTCAAACTAGTTAAATCGCAGTTCGAAGTAGTTTAGACTAGGACAAATCAGTTTTTCCTAATCACGAATAATTGATTTTAAGACAAACTGGTTTAGACTAGGACAAACTAGTTCATCCTAACGCTCTTCGGATAGATAGACTGGTTTGACCTAGGAAATACTAGTTTCTCCT
>MU181965.1:713365-777128 GCA_016904865.1 Pissodes strobi
GCATGGTTGATAGCAAGTTACAGCTTTGTTTTTCTTTGAAAGCAGAATAATTCTTCTTTGTATTTGGTAAGATGGTTCTGTTCGGCAAAAATTCGATGGGAGTTCCTTCTTATTCATAGTACCCACAGATGTCAATCCCTTTTCTAGCAAATACTTAGCAAGCGGATAACTGATAGTAGTTGTCAGTCGTCAAATTTATCTTCGAATTCTCTTTTGGAATTACTAACCTCTTCATAACCACAGATCTTGGAAAGATATGTGTTCATAACATCATCAGGTTGATATAGGGTCCTGGAAATTGCTTACCACAGTAAATTTCGAAATTAAGGGTGAAGAAAGTTTTTGCGTCACATAATGTATACACTTTTATGCCATATTTCGCTTGCTTGTCATGCAGCTTCCTCTCATCTCGGATAAAATATTATAAAATTGGCGAGAGCGAAGCAAAAAAAGGAAGCGGTTGTAGCTGAAGGGTGACCGTAAAAGAATGATTCCTGATCCATTCCAATCCCAGAGCTCTAAACAATTTGGTTGATTACCGTTTTTAGGCCATTTAAAGTAAGTACGCCTCCTAAGAGCGCTTAAACTTGTATAGTTGACGTAGCTTGACAGTGCCTATCTCGTGAATATTGTACAGTAGATTTCATATTTTCTATATAAATATTGGTGATGTTCACAATATTATTAAACATTTCAAATTAAATGCCTCAATGTCTGTATATACTTGCCTGTTAAGCGCTTCTTTGGACCTGCCAAAGACTTGATAATATGTTTGGCGTTTAGTGGTCGACTTATCCAGAGAGTTTTGCAATCCTTTCCAATGAAAAAACCGTTAATCTTCGGAAACTTGTTTATACTCCTAGGCTTCTTGTAATTCGTCTGCTGATTGGTCAAAACAACTATTGTAGTCATCCCTGTCAATTATTTCTTCCCAGTCTCTGACGACTCACTTTCAAGTTCCTCAGCCACGTCACTCTATTCTTTCTTTTCGTCTATAGTATTAGATACGTCTTCTGATAACTCTCTTACTACTTGTTCCAGTGCTTTCTCCCAATCCTCAGGACTCGAGGCTTTTTTTGAAAAATACAAAACCATAAAGTGTCCTACAGTGAGTTCGATACAACATTCGTTACAGGCAGAACTTTCACTTCAGTAGCGTGTTATATTTTGTATTGTTATATATTTTTTAGTGTCAGTCTCTCAGATTTTTTTTTCATGATAAGTTTCTGCATTTAAAAAAAATAGTTTGGGCCGGAGTTACTAAATGCGGATTCAAATATACAGGGTGTCCAAAATTTAGGAAAAATGTAACGCCACAAATGAAAAGAAATCGAGTAATAAACTTCTATGAGAGCCAAATTAAAAAGTATACCAAAATACAAGTAAAACATCCACTTCTATGTTTTTGTGGTTTGAACCGATTTGAAAAAATCGACAGTTGATTATCGCACCGTTTACGATTTTCATGATTTTTATTTCAGTTTTTAACTGTTTTTTGTTTATCACGTCACATTTTCCTAAATTTTGGACACCCTGTGTAGTAAGTCTAAAATTATTTTTATAAAGTAAAATCTTTTATCAAGAATAAAATTTTCTGATTTAATATGGTTTTTCCCTCAACTTATTGCCCTTCAAATATGTCCTTGTTGCAGGAACTCGACATAGATTTAACAGACCCGGATCTGAACAAAGCAGCTTCCAAAATTCAAGCTTCGTTCCGAGGTCACCTGACCCGCAAAGATGGAGAAGGTCACGCTTCCTCAAACTAAACAGAGCAGGGAAGAACTCAACTTCTCCCAAACACACGTTGTAACAAAAACAAATATATAAAGCCGTTCTTTATACGTATCGTTTGATATACAAAAATATCCTGTAAAATGCTGTAACCCGGTGTTCTAAACACGCAAACTTTATGTAGGTACCTTATTGTGATCCTTTTTATCGTCGAGTAATAATTTTATAATAACTGAACCACTTATGATTTGAAGGGACCCAGTAATTGATTGGAAGAGTGCCGGGTACTGGTTGATTCTTCTAGGGAATATGTTTGCTACTTTTAAATAAATAATTTTGAAGGTTCAATAAACTTCTCCATAATTTTCTAAACTCAGTTTCTCGGAAATGATTGAATTTATTTTGAAAAAAATATCTTTCTGTGGATTAAAAATTATTAATTAGATGATTTTTTATCTGACTCAAGCACCCAGAAACTTCAAGCAAACGTCTCAGAAGTTTGATTTAACTTCTGTATTCATATTTCAAATACTTTTCAATGTATTATTCGATGCATTTACACTCTAGACTCTAGAGGATGTACCTTTTAAGGGGAACATAAGTAATTATAAACACCTGGGTTATTCTTTGGTTTCTTTGATAGACAGTGGCCAAGGCGAGCTTTCACCCAGATGAGCCCAAATTTTTAATATATACTATTTAAGTGTATATATGAACCCTATAACGAAACTAATCATCTCAGAAAATCATCAGTACCCATCTTCTTTAAATTATCTACGCATATACATAATTATCATACTGCACTAGTGATACTGAATAAGTCAATTTTCCTCTGCATAAAACAACAATCAGATTGAAATTTAAGTTTTGTCCTTACAATCAGACTGAAGTTTCTAAAAAAATATTTATTTTACTGTACATTTTTGTACAATTTAAAACATTAAATCTATATGGGTCTATCTGGAAAATACAGGTGTTTTACATACATTTTACTCAACATGTCCAAAACAAAAGTAATAAGTTATTCGTTTTAAAAAAATGCACCACCAGCACCATTATGATATGGGTCCTCAAACACGAATTAATTATTTTCATAAAAGTCATAGATATTAATGAATCAAAAGTTAACAATGACAGCTGAATTGGAAAAGAAAATTGCTGCATATTTGTTGACAAAAAGAAAATGTTAAGAGAAACTAATTTTTACCACTATTCCATAAACTCTGTATTTCGAAAACTTGTTAATAGCACTTATCGTGCTTTTCGCACTTTGAAAGATCATTTTTCTATAAATTGATTTCACTAAAGGTCTTTTAAAATTTAAAAAGAATTAAATAACTTATGGCAAAATGATGAATTTGTATGAAATACTATTTTTTGCCAACAATAGATCGAAGATGATCGAACGAACTATATAATCGTTTTTCTTATATTATCCAAGAAATAACAGTTCATTTTCAAAAACCAATATCATATATTCTGTTTCAACAAGATCCATATAATTGTAACAAAGAAATTCACAACGATCGATATGAGGAACTTTACTGATTATATGAGAAGGTAGAGGCTAGGCATCTAATCAACTTTTCAATATTTAACCAAAACAGACTTTGTGCCTTTTGTTACTAAAACTCTTACATTATAATTTTAATCTGAAAAACATCTTATTAACCTATATATGTTGCTCAGAATGGAGCTTATCCGGAAGTATGAGATGCAGAATTATTAAGATTTTTGTAGGTTTATTAAAGATAATGCAGAAAGTCAACACGTCTAGAGTCAGTTCCATGAAACAAAGGGCTGTCAGAAATTTTAACAAAAAAGCTGATATTCAAGGCTTTGTCAAAGCTTATCAAATTATTTTTTAAAATCACAATGGACGTCAAATACCAGAAAAAATGATCTTTCAAAATCCAAAAAACATTTACAAGTTTGAGGAACCATTTTCAAGATAGTGTTGAAATTTGGATTGCTTGGTTCATTTGACTTGGCGTTGAAGTTCGAATGTTAAAATACAACATTTGTAGATTTCATAAAATAATTGGAATTGCTATAACTTTAACTGAAATAAAATACCAAGCTATGGTACTATTTATAAGTTTTAAAACGCCATAGAAATTATTTATTAGAAGTAAAGTATAGATATAATTATAATTGTCCCCTTCCTGTGTTGAATAACATTGTTCAAAAAGTAAAATAATGGCACTTTGTTGAAAAATGCACCCTCTATGCTTAAAGAATTGTAACATTGTTAGCAAATTTAATTTTTGAGGCTTTTTATAATGAGTACTGTACTCAGATAGATACTATATGTTTACTTCTGGTTATTGTTATGATTTCTATAATTTCTGTAACATATACAATTTTAGTTTTAAGAATATAGTCAACAAGAAAAGACACAGATAATATCAAAACATCATTTAAATATTTATTTTCTAGAATTTAGTGATGGTATAATTATTTATATACCTTTTCGTAATTGCATTAATACATTTATTTAACATTCACCTATGTTTAAAGAAATAATATCTTATAACTATCTGAAGAAAAACATTGCTTATATTCATAGAAACAAATATTTCGGAATATAGTACCATATTAAACAAGTTCTTGTGTTTTATTTGGATATATTCAGTACAGTTCCTGAATTTTTTGTTATTAACTATAGTAAAACGTTAAGAGCCAGGGATGCACCAAACTACTTTGGAATAATTTTTTTTAAATATTTACGGCAACCTACCTCATGCAATAAAAATTAGAGATACAATCACTATCAGATGCGTATTGTCATCGTTTGGTTGGTTATCTTGATTTCTACGCGCGTATTCAATTTCGTAGTATTTATGTACTTAGTGTGGGTTTGTGCGTAAAATTGTGAATAGATGAAATTAAGAGCTAGTTTTTCCTTAAAACGTATAATAACTGTGCAAAAACTAAAATACTCTATACATAACTGACATAAATGCAGAGCCAAAAGCAATCTTACTTATTTGTACCGGTGTGGTTACACCGGTACAAATAAGTGAAAATGATTTATTTGATTTGATGAGTAGCAAACACAAAATGTAATCTTTCAGAAAACATAGAACACCTGGTTTTTATTATATTTCATTCAGGTGATAGAATTATTCGTTATAGGAATATGCTTCAAAGTATATTCTTGGCAAGTAATCTTAAAGAATATTTTTGAGAAGATATTGTGAGCATCTCATAATTTCCTAAGTACGTTCTTTTCCATATCCGATGTGGAATGTTCATTAAGAAGATGTTCGTAGCACGTAACATTAATCTGCTATAAAGAATATATCTCATCGCACTTTGGGGGAATTATTTGGGTAGTTTAGGGGGTGGTTTTCTTGCCTTTCATTGGAACAGGTTGCACTCGAGCGACTTTCCAAGAAGATGGGTAAATACCTTTTCGGTAAGACAGAGACAAAGTCTGGAAATAATGGGTATTAGTTCATTGGCGCAGTTCTTTATTCCACCCGGGCCTGATGCCTTTTGCGAATCTAGTTCTTTATTGAGGATTTTACGAAAATCACGATGATGAAACCTAACTTCTGCAATGGTAATGTTGATGTTCGATATGGTGGAGAGAACCTTGGGGGACGTTTAAGGTAGAGTGCGATAAAAACATTTGGCGAGCATGTTTGCTTTTTCCTTGGCTGTAGTCGCCGTGATGCCGCGTGCGTCTGTCAAAGGTGGGAGAGACGTTTTTGTAAAGTTTATTACTTACTGCCTTTGCTACCAACCAGAAATTTGGAGGCCTTGCTGCATTGCAAAAGTTTATTCCTGATCCTTTGATTGTGTTTGTCCTTAGTTTCGTCAATCACAAGTTTGCATTCTTTTCTCGCAACGGCAAAATATTTGCAATTTTCAGCGGTCTAATTTTGCTGCCAGGCTTGCTGTTTCCTACCTACAGCTCTTTCGCATCTTCTGTCGAACCAGGGCTTTCCTTTTGGCGGTAGCTTCATGGAATTTGGGATGTATGCTTCCATTCCTAAGGAGATTACTTGCGTAATCTCTTTGCAGCAGACTAACGGGTCGTCAGTACCAAAGCAGAGGTCGAGCCAAGGAAAATCTAGGTGGAACTCTGATCATAATTATAATCACAAAAGTAATATTTTTTCGTGTTAACCAGTTTAGTACTGCATGCAACATTCAGTAAGTACATAAAATATTAATAAAATAGATACATTTTCAATATATCGGCGCGTTTCTATCAAAAGGTCCTGAGTTCGTATTTTTTTTCGGTATTGTGGAAAAAATTGTTGTAGTGCGTTTTGCCAAAGGTTCCAAGCCCCAACTTAATTGACTCATGGTCACTACAGAGCTGGGCGAAAATGGGGTATAACATGGATGCGGAAGACACACATTCCGAAAGAAGAAAAAGCCTAAGGCTAGAAAAAGGAAAGGCTTTGCTAGAGAGCAAAAGTTTAAGGATAAAGCTCTTGCGTCACACGTTTATAGACCGGACTTACAGTCCACACTCTTATGCTCCATGCTGAAAACATCTGCAATTTAGTATGTTGGTTGTCCATAACTTCACTCTTTATGGCCTGAACACCAAGGAAAGTTACTGTTACCTGCTACCCTTGAAATGAGGTGGAGTCATGCCACGGCAAATGCGTTTACAACCATCAATTTCCATTTTTTTTTTATAATGAGACAAATATTAATGCTGGGGAAGACATGATGATGTTTAGCGATATTTGTTCCTATTAAAATGAAAATGCAGTATTAGGTAATGCATTCTTACTTATCAACCAAAAATAAACCTTAATTATAACATAAATGAAAAATATCTTACCTCTGGACACACACAAATGGAGTGCAATAGCATGCACATTGCACTCTACAACTGACCGAAAGCTAAGAAATACGGAAGTATTCTCAAGCGTGCTATATATCAGCTTGCTAAGAGGACTGCACATAGCCTTATAAAGTAAAATATTTGCCTCATAATTTTTTTTAAAAAATTTCTCCAAACTACGATATTAGAACTCAGTTTGACCAGGGTCAAAATCCGAAGACCCAGCGGTAACCAATTTATGTGCTCTCCGCTTTAATCCAAATTCCGAAATTAAATTCAAAATTGACTTCACTAAAGAATGGAAGCTTCTGGAAAAAATAATCACTTGAAATAAAAAATAAATCATACCGAAGACTGTATAAGAAGCAACTCCCGAATAAAAAATTTAAATATGTCCATCTTGTGCAACTAAAAGAAGCCATCACTTATTCTACGATACGTTACCTTATGTTACTGATTGGCTTTAAAATGTTCCCAGACTTTGATACAATGTACGCTAATAAATAATGTTCAAAAACATCTAAGTCTTATTTTTTCTCATAAAAAAAAACAAAAACGCCTACTTGCTTTTACAACTAAAAGTATTTATTTTTCTGAAAACACTTACATAGGTACCCCTCTGTACTGCATTTGCAAAATTATGAATGAAAGTAAACCACTAAATAATATTCCTCATTCTAAACGTTTTTTTTTCGTTTCCTGTAAAATAATATAAAAATATCTTAGACGCTTTTGGATAGCAATAACGGCTCGTCATTGGACGCAGGTGAAGCGCCGCTTCACCTACAATTTCTAAAATTTCATTACTTTAAAATAAAAATATTTTAATTAAATAAAATTTTTATAATCAAAATTAGTGCAATTTCTAAAATTACATTACTTAAAAATACAAATTTTCATAATATAAATTTCTAATCAAAATTAGTGCGATAATACTCATAAAAGATAATTAACTATAAAACGTAGCGCGCTGAATAACTTGTCATAAGATCGGCCGGTGCGGGCGGTTTTCGACACTCAATACAGTCACGAAACACGTGGGAATCGCAAACAGCAAGATCAATAATTGCCCTGCAATATACAAATTTATTTACGATGGTTGTTATGGCAACGGGCGAAGCAGACATGCTAGATACGTGAGCTATTTATCGAACGGAAGCAGCCCGGCAATGCGATTCCGACAGGGTCTTATGTTAATATTAAATTTAGTTCACAGTATCACAGTCGTTCGGAAGCAAATTTGCATCACGTCGTTTTCGCGCATTGTTTTACGAAACGTTTTACGAAATGTTTCCATTGTATGATCCGATCTGCATCTTGTTAGAAACACCATTTTCCTGGTTGAAAACGATGATAAAAGAGACTTTTTAAATACGGAGGGACCTAAGCCTTTCCTTCAAATAGAAAAACAAGTAGTAAAATCAAGAGAGAGAATTTTCGTTCGTAGGTTTCGAAATCTGATCTGAGTATTCTGATTATAATTGGTTGGGTGGAAGTGTTTATTTAAAGAAACTATTTTGTATGCCCTGTTTAAGTGTAGGTGGAAAATCGAGCGTTTGGAATAAAGACGGATTTAACATTTTTGGGAATGTGACAAGAGGTTGTAGTAGGCATGAAGCTTCTTCGGGCCATATTCACTGTGCATTATCATTTGCGAAGTTAAAGAAAAGCTTCACTATAAAGTCGAAGAATAGACCTTATATTTAAAAAGTACATGGGAGCAGTCAAAATAACTGTGCGCGAGAGTGTGGGTAAGTTAGTAATTCTATTATCTTTTTGATATTATTATAAATTGGTGGCGGCGCTCATGGTATATTATTTCTCGCAGGTATCGCCACCGCAGGACTTTTGGGCGGGGCCCCAAAAATTTTTCGCGCAGTTTTCCCTGCGGCGCTATCTACCTATTTGCGCTTCACCTATTCTTACCTACACGAGCCGCCACTGCAATAAGGAACCAAGGGGACGATTTGTGAAATAACACGATACAAAAGATAATAAAAATGAACAGTACTAAGTAAAACACATCATAGTTCAGATACCTACACTGAATCGCAAATAAGTACGCAATGAAAGCAATTTGTCAGATTCGTGAATGAAATATTTTAAACAAATAAAATTATATAAATTAAACTAAGCCATAGGAAACAGTATAGAAGACATGTTCAATTATAAAATCCTTGACTTCAACCTTAAAACAATTTAAATATAAATTAAGAGTCTTAGGTGATAATTTGTGGTACGAAGTTACTGGTATAGAATTCCTGACCGAAACACTGTATGTCGGTAGCTATGAAATCTAAGGTGTGAAGTGAACGTTTCTTGTATTATAATAACTATGATAGTATTTATATTAGCTCTCTGAATTTCAATTAGTGTGAAAAATGAAAATGTTCCTTTAATTGGCTTGTGCCTTTTGGTGTGCAAAACCTAGGTAAGTATCAATACATATTTATTTATTTATTCTCAAGTACACTACACAGTTCTAGACCCTAAACCCTAAATAGTACTACGGTAAGAAAACACAAGAAAAAACATCTTGGAAGCTTAAAACAGACCTTTAGTTGTTGCTTTAAACATGTAAATACTTCTACTGATAAGTTCTGCATTATTAATATATCTATTATAATTTATAATTAGCTTGCTACTAAAACACTGGCTTCCATAATTTGTTCTGTAGCGCGCGTTTGCAAATAACTGCCTCAATCTAGTTGCTCGCTGAGACACTCGAAAATCTAAAGTGCAAAGTAGATCGCTACAGTCAATATGACCATTTACTAACTTATATAAAAATAGAACCAAGGCCTGACTTCGTCGCACCTCTATAGGGAAATCGATATTTGTAAATAAAAACTTTGCAAACTTGTTTTGTACCGCTTCCAAACAATGACAGTTGTACAAGGGACACCATACAATACCATTATACTCTAATATGCTACGCAGAAGGAAATTATATAAAACTCCAATAGCCCTCACATCACAGAACTCAGAACAAGCACGACGCAGAAAACCCAACATCCTTGTTGCCTTTAATATGACATATATAACATATATATGTTTGTGTTAGCTTTAGCTTATATCGTCACTAAATACCACACCCAGGTCGTTAAAACTAACAGCCTAAACCGTGTTCGGATTAACCGAATGTCTGCAATGACATGGTCTTTTACTTTCCATTATATTAAGTTTTTATGTTTTATGTCATCTTGTAAAAAAATATTGTATATGGAAAATAATAAATTTATATTATTATTATTATTTACAGTTTCGCTATTTATCATATTCTACAGGATTTTAATTTTTGTGAAAGCGCACAAGTTTACATTTATTTATATTAATTTGCAGACAATTTTTGTCGCACCACCCCGAAGAATTGTCTAAATCCCGCTGCACGTCTAGGCAGTCCCGAAGTGAGTTCACGGCACAATACAGTTTTTGATCATCCGCGTACAAAAGACATTCACACTTTCTGAAAACCCGTGTAATACTGTTAATAACAATACTGGCCCTAAGTGTGATCCCTGAGGGACACCCGATGTAACAGGAATTTCATAGGACAATGTGCTACCAAGTTTTACGCGCTGTTTCCTGTCCGTAAGGTACGATTTTAGCCACTGAAGATAAGGACTGGTTATGCCCATAACGCATAGTTTTTTCGAGCAGTAACTAACTGGTGGCACACCGGGTCGAAATCATTTGTAAGGTCAGTATAGACCACATCCACTTGATTACCGTTTTCGACATTTTTGACTAAATAGTTCTGAAATGTTCCTAGGTTTGTTGCAGCAGACCTTCCCCTAAAAAAACTGTGCTGATGAGGTGATATGTGATGCTTAAAGCTTTCAAACAATTCCTCGGTTACTATGGATTCAAAGACCTTGGACATAATTGGAAGCAATGATATGCCTCTATGTTTTTTATATCTTTTTTGGAGCCACTTTTAAATATGGGCACTAACTACGACTCCTCCCATAAAGTAGGAAAGAAACCAGCATTGATTTTTGAAATATTGACATGTGACACACAGCACTGCTTCAGAAAAACTGCGGGTACTCCATCTGAGCCAATACTTTTTCCTTTATCAAGCGAAGCAAGCCTCTGATAAACAACTTCGTAGGTAAAGTAATGATTAGAAAGAAATGTACATTCTTTTTCGTCCACTGTATAAGGCTGATGTGCTGAGTAACTTCGATAACAAGTACCAAAGTATGCGGAAAAGCGTCAGCACCGGCTTCTTTTCTTTGTCAAGGTCCATAGGAATACCGTTATCCCTTTTAAGCGAACTTATATAAGACTAAAAATACTTAATATTTTGGGGAATTGTCTGCTCTACACTCGAAACATATAAAAGATAACTGAGCTCTATTAGATGCTCCCTGCGAAGCATTGAATATTGTTTGTAATCATCCCGACTTTTTGTTCGTTTGTATTTTTTGAACGCCTTATTCTTCCTGTTCATATGTTCCTTGTTTCATGCGTGTACCACTTAGGATAGTTGCAGTTTTTGAACTTTTTCTTTGGAACATATTGTTCAATAGCTTCTGACAACGTTTTATAGAAGTACTCAACGGCTAAATCCACATCACTGCATTGATCTAACCATTCCCAATTAATGTTTAAAAAGTAATCATTCAATTTATGACGGTCAACTTTGTTAAAATTATAGGCTATAGCCTGATCGTTTTTTAACGTAGGAAACAAAGCTAAAGAGAAAATCATCTCCACTGGAATATGATGTTGCACCAAGTGACTCAGTGGTGAAGGCGCATACTGCAGAAAGAAGTCGTCCAAATCGTCACCAAAAACAAGATCGAGACACTTTCCAAACCCGTTGACCACATGGTTAGCGTGATGAAATTAATTAAGAAACATTCCAGTTAGTGATGGGCATAACCGAATTATTTTGATAACCGAATTATTTGTATTCAAATAATATTAATAACCGAATAATTATTTGAATAATCATTCGAATAAATTCAGGTTAGCGATCGCAGCCGGTTAGGAAGGAGGTTCAGCGTCATCGACATCTTATTCGTAACTCGCAACTGCGGTGTCTTATTAAGCATGGCTTAATAAATAAGTAAATAACAATAGAATACGAGTAAATATTTGATTACGTAATATTATTGAACAAAATATAATAAACAGCATTTTACGTTTTTCAATAAAAAATACTTAAACTGCAAAATATGATTCTTGGATGTGTTGATTACATGTAATGAACATAATTATTTAAAATCTACTTGCAAAAAAGTATTTCTCTTTGGCGATGTATTTATAGTACTATAATAATATTAATAATTAATAGTGCATATTATATTGTTATAGTTATATTACGACTTATGTATGCTCCTACATTCTAAATTCCAATATATAACCTAAAAACTAAACAAACATTAGGTGATAATTGGTGTTATGTATTGGAAAGCAGACCGTATTCATTACGAAGAAGTGTATGAAAGAAATAAGAAATATGTGGGGCTGCTTGCTAACAAAAAATATCGGCCGGCCGCCGGATCAAAAGCGACCGCCTTTTATTTTGATTCTTTGAAGATGCCAACAAATTGCTGTATTTGCACTTTTTAGGCGTTCAGACGCCGAAGATTTGATATTTTTTTATGTTAGGTACGCAATAAAAGTAAATTATGTAATCTTAACTTAATATTCGCTAGTTTTCAACCCCCCAAGTTCGGCTTCCACATTCCACAATTCCACATCCTACCGGTACATTTGCAATTTTAAAACTCATCTTTTATTCGAGCAAAAACCTCGAAACTTGATTCATAACTCATAACTAAATTAAAACCGCCCCCTGCTGGTTGATCATTCGATGGATCGACGCGACGCGACAGCGAGGTTTGTTCCTTCGTGTTCGTATTTGAATTTGTACGTATCAGGTTCAGGTTATTTTTCATTCGAATACTTGTGGAATGAAAACCGAATAATACAGGTTATTTTAATAACCGGATAACAGGTTATTTTTCATTCGAATAAGCCCATCACTAATTCCAGTAATTAGAGTTTCCGCTTCTATAGAAGGCAAATCAGAAGGTAGTAGACAACCTTCATACTCGGTCCGTTTAACACTCGACAAACTAAAGTCCCCAGTAACCAACACTTTGGCCCTTTTATGCTTGCGCTTTAATGCTTCCAAGGTCTGTACAAACTTTTGGAATGATTCCACTGGTGATTTTGGAGGAAAATAGAAATATCCAATAATAACGTCTATGTTATTGTGTCTCATAAGTAACCACTGCCATCAAAGGCAGTATCTTTAGAAATTGGCAAGATCTAAGAGCTATCAGTATTCCACCACCTCTTGTACAATTCAGGGCTCCATAGTTTCTGTCAGTCCTGTATACTGTGTAATTTGAATAAAAAATGTCGGTGCTGTAGATGCTATCCGTCAACCAGGTTTCAGTTAATGTGATACAGTCATAGCCTGATACCCTTACTGCAGCTGAAACTTCCAATGTTTTAGTACGTAACCCCCCCTGAATTCTGATAATATACAGAAAAGGCTGAATGTCGTCTTTCTATGGAGCAGTTCTCATTTTTCCAATCATTAAAAAAAAATTCTGCTCACTTGGATTTCTCGGACTCAAGTAGTTCCACATAAGAAAGGTAATAAGTTCCCTCCTCGTGTCATAGTCCAAAGTTCCATATTTACCTGTTAAAAACATTGATATGTACACAATATCTTTAGTATGCAGGTAAGACTTCAAAAATGCACTCTATTGCTGGATAAAATTATTGAGCACTGGTCTACGTGCACAATATTCATAACCAGAGCTGTTGTAAGTATGACCAAAAAGTACTTAAGTATTAAGTACCAGTATTTTTCAAAAGCTTGGTTAAGTATAAGTACAAGTACAAGTAATAAAAAATACTTAAAATGTTAAGTAAATTTACTTAAATCTTCCAAATTTAAGTACAAGTATCAAGTATCATGAATTAATCAGTTAAGTTTAAGTATTTACTTGACTTTTTGTACTTAATGTCAGAATTAAGTATAAATACTTAAACGAGTAGTTTAAGTACAATTTTATTTCAAGTATGTAAGTATACATAGCTTATTATTAATTTTGGAACGTGTAGGATTAAATTCGCTTGGAAGCGAGAAGAGAGTCTGTACAGAACTATGCTCAGCCTCCAAGGCGTGTGAGTTTGTTGGAGCCTGATCTGGCGTACGTTCACGAGGAACCAGATATAGCTACCTAGATCAAGGAACTGATTATTGTAGATTAAAACCGATATTGGACTTTGTATTGGAGCACGCGCAGAACGATGAAAGACCTTATCTCAGAGTGGATATATTAGGCAAGGAAATCCTTGGTCTCTTGGATTCCGGGGCATCTCGCACCATCCTTGGGGTGCCTGGTTGGAAGTTGATGATGGATTTAGTGCTTTCACTTGACAGGAGTCAGACGCCAACTTGTAGGGTGGCGAATGGACAGCAATGTCGTAGTATTGGAGTATGTGAGGTTCCTATAAAAGTGAGAGATCGAGTTCGTCTGATTAAAACTCTCGTTATTCCAGACCTACCGCACACTTTGATCTTGGGCGCAGATTTTTGGCGTTCAATGGGTGTAGTCCCAGATCTCAGGCATAACGAATGGTTCTTTTCAGACCTGCCGGAAATTGCTACAGTTGAAATACCGAAGGGGACCGTGTTGACTTCAGAAGAAGATAGACAGCTGAAGGAGTTGCTGGATCGAAATTTCGATCTTATGTTAACTACGTTGGGGTTTGGAACCTTCGGCAACATGCACTAAAAACAGAGTTTCATCCACAATACCGAAACAGAATTTTTGCACTCGACGCGCGTTTCGCTAACCATGTTAGCATCATCAGGAGATCATCATCTCCTGATGATGCTAACATGGTTAGCGAAACGCGTGTCGAGATCATCATCTCCTGATGATGCTAACATGGTTAGCGAAAAGCGCGTCGAGCGCAAAAATTCTGTTTCGGTATTGTGGATGAAACTCTGTTTTTAGTTCGATCTTATGGGTGATCAGCTGGGATGCACTGATAAAGCAGAACACGTTATAATTACTAAGGCAAGGCCTATTAAGCAACGCTACTATCGTGTATCACCAGTCATGCAGCAACACATAGACAAGCAATTGGATGAGATGAAGCTTGGAGTTATCGAGCCATCTAAGAGTCCATGGTCATCCCCTATCACCATGGTCAAGAAAAAGGCCGGTTCACAAGGCTATGCGTGGATTACAGGAAGCATAATTCCGTCTGTGAGAGCGATAGCTATCCATTGCCACAGGTTAGCGACAAGCTGGACAAATTGCGAGACGCAAAATATCTTTCCAGCCTAGATATTAAGTCAGCCTATCAGCAAGTACCTGTTGCGGAGTCATCTAAACCGTATACCGCTTTCACTGCGCCAAACAGAGGACTGTTCCAGTTTAATCGTGTGCCCTTTGGTGTTCATAACGCACCTGCCACCTGGCAGCGGCTCATCGACAATGTTCTGGGTGCAGACCTAGAACCCCATGTTTTTGTCTATTTGGATGACATTGTCATAGTGACGTCAGACTTTGAAACTCACGTAAAGATCCTGGAAGAAGTATTTAAGAGACTCCGTGAGGCGAACCTCACGATAAGTAGAGAAAAGTGTCAGTTTTGCAGGCCACAGCTGAAGTATTTAGGATACGTTGTGGATAAGCATGGTTTGCATATGTATTCGGATGAAGTCAAAGCCATGTTGGAAGTCCCAGTTCCTCGGAATGTTAAAGAAGTGAGACGTATTGTGGGTACATTCTCTTGGTATAGAAGGTTTATCAAAGATTTCTCTACGGTTATAGCATCGATCACTGACCTATTGCGGAAATCTAGGAAGTTTGAATGGACGCAGCAGTGTGAGACAGCGTTTAGGAATGTCTAGTTGAAGCACCAGTATTGAGTTGTCCTGATTACTCGCTACCGTTCGTGGTACAATGTGATAGTTCTGGGTATGGCATAGGCGCGGTTTTAACTCAACCACAACCCGATGGTACGGAACGAGTTATTAGCTATCTTAGCCGCAGCTTAACTAAGCAAGAGCAGAATTACTCGACCAATGAAAGAGAATGTCTTGCAGTTCTATGGTCAGTTAATAAGCTACGACCCTACTTAGACTTGGTTCCATTCTCAGTAATCACGGATCACTAATCGTTAGTATGGTTGCAAAACATGAAACAACCTACTGGAAGACTAGCGAGATGGCAAGTTCAGCTTCAACAGTTTGATTTCACCCTTATTCACCAGAAAGGAAAGCAACATGTTGTTCCAGACATGTTGTCCAAGGCCGTTCCTCAATTGGACGCTGTAGACATCAAACAACTGCCAACGCCGCCGCCGGTAAGAGATAAATGGTACTTGAAAATGATGGAGAGAGTCAAAGGTAATCCTTTGAAGTTTTCTGGTTGGAGAATAGGCAATAATAAGATGTGGAAATTTGTAAAATGTGACTGTCCAGAATTAAGACCGGACGTAGATAATTGGAAGGAAGTAGTTCCTAAGGAGGATAGGAGGAAGATAATAGCTGGTGCTCATGAACCACCCACATCGGGACACATGGGTGTTTATAAGACTTTTTCACGTGTAGCGGAGCGATTCTATTGGCCAAAAATGAGAAACGATATTTCCAGATTCGTTAGCCATTGCGACACTTGTATCCGTCATAAAGTACCACCCGGACCACCGACAGCAAAAATGGTTACCCATACTAAACGTCAACGTCCCTGGGAAGTTATCTTCACCGATCTCATTGGACCTTTGCCTAGGTCAAAGCATGGCTATACTTTCTTGTTGGTAGTAACAGATTATCACAGCAAATTTTCACTCCTTTGTCCTCTTCGCAAGGCCACGTCAGAAGCTGTTGTTCGTTTCATAGAACAAAATGTTTTCCTATTGTTTGAAGTCCCTTCTACCATTTTGTGCGACAATGGACCGCTAGGCCCTTGGGACAGAACCTTTGCCCTCGGTAATTAACACCTTTATAATACCCTTGATACATAAATAACTATAAACTGTCCAATTTAAAATGCTGTATGAGTAAATCAGTATCTTAGTGCCAATAATTACATTATTCATAAAAAAAAAATCATTAAAAGAATTTAAAACCTTTTTTCAATGTATTTTGTATGTTGTCCCGGTTGTCCGTTGAAATTTGAATCTGAACTTTTAATCGTGTATCGTATTCAAGATATTTTAATATGTTTATATTTCTCAACTTTATATGAACTTTTCGTCCTCGTCGATTGAGGAATCACTTCCTTATTCGCTTTAACAAATGGCAAACACTGCCTTTTATACTTAAACAAATTAAGAACTCACAAAATATGGATTTTTACCTTTTTGTCTTTGTCGGAATACCTTCACCAAAACACGAGTCACGAATGAACAAAAGTTAAAATCAATCAACAACCACAGAGAATCTGCCGCTGCGCTAACCCCAACAATTTAACTGCAAATAAATCGCGGCACGATGCAAATAATTATAATACCTGTTTCTTCATATACTGCTAAAATAGGAATAAACTTGCAAAAAACTCATCTCTCTGAATTATTATTAAGATGCAAGTCATTGTGTTTATTTAAATAAATATATAGTACTTAAGTATTTACAAATACTTAAAGTAAAATTGTGTACTTAAGTACATGTTTTTGGAGAATTTCAAATAAAATTTACTTTTACTGATACTTAAAATTTCAAGTATAAGTATGAACCAATTTTTGAATACTTAAATAAAATACACTAATTACTTTTTATACTTATGTATTTTTCGTCCTCCTAACAACAGCTCTGCCCATAACCAACAACAATCAAGTTTGTATTTAGTGTAGCAGAAAGTAATTATTTTTGAGTTATTGGGTTGTCCTTTTAATACATTATAATTAGATGTATATACGATTACAAAGTCGTCTTTATTAAATTTTCTGCACAACGTTTTACACTGGTCAATAAATTCACTAAAGAACCATCCTGAATTAATTTGTGAGTTCACATCAAAACTGCCATTGCAGCCCTGTCTAAACAATAGAGCGCTACCTCTGGCGCCTTCGCCTCCTATAATAAGCAGCTGGTTTCTTGGCTTTTTGTTAATTTCGATGTTTTTGGATACTCTGCAGTTATCCGATCCGACCGCTGTTATATTTTGGAATTCGTCTATTTTCCGTTGAAGCTGTTTCAGATCACCGGCGTAATTATTATTTTCTTGTTCCAAGACACTGATTGTTGTTAATAGGCTTTTATTCATCTCAGTTATTTCGTACAACCTATCATCAAGCTCTTTTCTCGCCTTCCCGCAGGTCTCCATCTCTGCCGAAAATTAATTGTCCCTATTTTTCATTCTCTGAATTTCACTCTCCAGAGAAATGTTTTGCCTGGCCAATCTATCCAGTTTCATTGACAAAGTATTCTATGCATCAGACGCTACATCTTCAAATAATTGGCTATTACGTTTTAATCTCTCTATGTATCTTCCCTTCTTACTGCATTCTTTTTCCAGTAAGTGTATTTTTTCTTCATAACTTTTAGCTTCGTGTTCTTTCTCATCATAAGATACTTTACAAGCCTAATTTCACTACTTCTGACACGCGCTCAAGACAGCTTGGATGAAAGACATTATTACATGCAATGCAGCAGTAAAAAAAACCGAAGTACAATCAAATAAAACAATCAAAACCAAAAAACAAAAAACAAAAAATATACAAAATTAAAATAATTTTAACTTTAAATTTAAACTCAAATTCGGGAACGCAGCCAAAGACGAATCCATGAATAAACAGTTTTGGCGCCAAGGAGAAAACTTAGGTTAGACATGTATTTTAGAGCTTTTTAGGCATAAACTTACAGATTTTGGGATACAAACAACGATTTTAGAGCAGAAACCACATAATAAAGTGTTATAAGCAAGATCACTTTTTAAAAACAACGAATATATCAAATCAACACTATTTTATTTGCAACACTCACAAGAACGTGTTTCAAGAGCTACGTTCCGAATTCTTGTGTTGTGAGCCAGGGTTGCCAGGTGAATAAAATGAAATTCACGAAATGCTAGAGAAAAAAGTTGCCAGATTTTCACTATTTTTTTTTGCACGCGACGTTGCCAAGCTGAAGTTAATAGCGTTTTGACGAAAATCAGTTACGGTTTTGCATCCACTCTCTCTATATAGGAGTCTAGAAAATATTTTTAATATCTTTTGAGAAATTAAAAATCAAAATATTGTTAATATACCTAATATATTTCAAAAAACAAAATGGGTACCCAAAATACCAAATTTACAAAAGGTACTTTCCGAAACAACTAAATGGCTTTTAAATAAAAAATATTCTAATTTTTAAGAGGCGGTTTCGCCCCCTTGGAATTTGACTTTTGAAAAATGCCTTTTTATCGAACCTCTACACCCTACAATCACCCTATATGCCAAAATTCAGCATTTTACGTCAAGCTGTTCGGGTGATTGGTTGATAAATTATAGACCTGATTTTTTTAAACTCTTAAAATATGTAAAAAATTATAAAATATACGTGTTCAAATGTTTTTCTGAAAAATGTACTGTTTTTTAAATAAAAGATATTGCAATATTTAAGGGGTAATTTCATCCCCTTGGAATTTGCGATCTGAAAAATCCCTTCTTATCGAAACTCTATACCCTACAGTAAAACTGCATGCCAGAATTCGGCGAATTACTTCAAGGGGTTTGAGCAGGATCGTAAAGTCAGTAAAGTCAGTCACCTAGGCTTTTATATAGTAGTAGCTATTTTGTAAATATTGTTAATTTTCGTATCCAGATTTGTATTTTGTCTCTAAATTTTTCACATTTATGTTTCTAATGATTTGGAGCATTATATTAGTTACTACTATTTGATAAATGATAACGCAGGATCATTGGAAAAATCCAGGGAAAATCAATGAAAAATGGGGCCAAATAATAAATAAACTGTCCCACTCTCCGCTCTCACTTCTGTAACGAAACGATTTAACGTTCGGTGTTGGTTTATCCGTTGCCGGGTTTGCCCTTGGTTGGGAATTAAAAATAAAAATAAAACATACGGAACTCGGGGAATTACTTAACAGTTACACTTACTACCTTAGCAACTTCTTAACAGAAGGCGCTATACGCTACACCGTCGTCTACGTCTATTTGTACTAGAAATGTACCAGTGATATCGATATTCCTAATTTTTATTTTTATTTTAAAGTGCATTTTATTATTAGGTGCATAAGCATTTGCAAAATAATCAGAGGCCTTTAAAAAATCACCAGATTTGTGCAATTTTGTAAAAGTTTTCACCAGATCACCAGATTAGCTTATTCACCAGACCTGGCAACACTGTGTGAGCCCTTTCTGACTGCTTTAGACACGCGAATTTCGCAAGAGGCCTAACTACAACAGAAACCTTTGCGGTTATATGAATATATCAACAGATATCGAGTCGCACATAAGGCTTCAAAGATACTGAACAGCACTACGAAACAAAATCCGAAGATTTCTGAATTTCATACAAATCTAATTCACCTAATTAAGATAAGCAGTTCTCTTTTAAACGAAATTAAGAAGATTAAACTACAGACTAAAAACATAGAATAGCCGTTGAAGGCAATGCAGGTGAGGTTAATCAAATAATTGCTCAGGCCCATTAATGTAGTGACTGATGAAAATACAATGATAGTTATGCTGGAGACTTGAAAAACGCTAAAATGGAACTTTTCCCAAACTGGACATGGTGGTGTTGCAACCTTGAATTGAAATAAATCAAATGGTGTTATTTTGTGTCATTTTATTTTATTATTTATTGAGCATGTAAGTATATATTTTAAATATGTAACCAAAGCAAATTAACTGAAATAATGCTTAAGTAGATCCAGACCTATTTTAAAATATTGTATGTGTGCATATACCACTAATAAAATATTAATTCACATAGTGCTGACTTTGCTGAAGTTAAAATGTGCGTATGGGGCGTCCTAAAGAGTAATATTAAATGCAGGACCAAATTGAACTGCATATATTACTCTTTCCTTATTATTTTAACAACTTTAAGGGGAAAATTCAAGTCTGTCATAAAATTTCTACATAACAATCCTTCCTAGAATCTATATCAGTCTAACTTTGACACACCTTGTAGAATTATATTGTAGAATTATTTTCCCCATTCCTCAAAATCATCATCATGAAAATGTTCCGGTCTGAACTTGATCAGTGACGGAGGTAAATCAAGTCTAGAAGCTAAATTGTCGGGGTATGTCCATGGTGTCTGTACAGTGTTGCTATCAACTTTATTCACCATTCGCTCATATTTTTCTATCCACGACTCAACGGATGGAATTTTCGTTCTTTCTTCATCTGTTTTTTGTTTTGCAAGTTCCATTTGTTCCACTAAAAATTTATTTACTGGGTAATTATTTAAAAAACATACTAAAAGCAATTTCAAATTCAATGCAAAGTTTCCTTCAACATCTACAAACTAGAATGACCAAAATCTTTATGTTCGTGTCTAAAATCATTTAAAATAAAGAAGATAAAAATTCCTGAACATGGCATTTATTTTATTGAATGATTTCATAAAGCAGAGTGGTTTCTCATATGTTAACCCTTCGTCCCTTTCAGTGTTATTCACTATATATAAGTAAATCATTTCGTGAATTTTTAAATTTGGTGCCATGCATGCTAACCATTGATATAAAATTTGGCTTTATAAATGTCATGATTATATAAGACGTTAGCAACGTCTTATATGATAGTACTGTGCGGAACAGAGTCGCGTAGATAGGAAGTTTAGTTATATTTACACTAATCAGATTTTAGGAAAGTATTTTTGGTAGGAGATTAATATTGGCGCGTGGCCAATGCAATCATTGCGTTTCAGTTCACCAGCAGGTGTTTTATAAGTCCATGAATGTATTTAAGTTTCTGCGTAATAGGAAGGTCTTCGACGATAATGACCTAGAAAAATTATTATTAGATTGTAGCGACGAAGAGAAAGAACTACTCAATATAATTAAAAGAACAAAATTATAATACCTCAGTCATGTAACAAGAGCAGCTGAGATTGAAGTAGATTATGCAGGGCAAAATAGAAGGAAACGGAGCGTAGGAAGAAGGAGAATATCTGGGCTACGAAACCTGAGAGGATGGTTTGGATGTTCCTCATGCGGACTTTTTAGAGCAGTAGACTCCAAGATCAGAATAACCACGATGATTGTCAACCTTCGACGCGGAGATGACACATGAAGAAGAAGAAGAAGAATGACGAAGATATAGCTTCTGTGGAGGAAAATACTGCCAGATGGTCATCGGCGGTGAGCGAAAAAATCAAGGATAACCACCAGTTATCCTTACATGAAACCTCTGGGTATTCTAAAGCGCATACTCGCTCGGAAATGCCCGCACTCAGAGCAACAACGGCTACTGCGAAAAAAAAAACGAAATACGTGGAAGTTGACCTGTGAATACACCGCACTGAAAGGGTTAATAAACAAATAATTAAAAATATATTTTATGATGAAAAACACTGAAAGCAATCAAACTCCTTAAATTCGAATAAATTAACAAGTTGGTTTTCTTTAACCTCACTGACTAATTTGCTCAATTTTATAATAACTAGAAATGATCAACATCGAAACCAATATCTTAACGCTCATCTCTATACCATTTAATTTATTGTAGTTATTGGTGATGAAATAGAAACCATGCTGTACATGGCAGGTTACTTTATTAATAAGGTGGTTTCTCATAATCTCAAGATGAAAATATCCAAAAATGAGTATAAGTATTGGCACATCATATATGGTTACTAAATAAGGCAAACCATACATCTTTTAGTGCATTTCAAAATACTGGTATATGATTAGTCATTGAAATAAATCAGAAAGACAGAAGATACTAAGTATACTTTATTACCTATATAGTAACATTAAAAAGAAATATTAGGCTTTAAGGAGATCTGCCCAACTAAGTTCTTTCTAGAATAAATTTCCTGCCACCTAAGGAAATCCAGAGACAAGGCACTTTGGAGTTTTGTCGATATTAAGTCCCCCATTGTTTGAACAAGATTTCTGAATATACAATGGAAAGGTGGTCTTCTGTGAAGCACTTTAGTTAAAAAAAATTAATGGATTAACCGGTTTTGAGTGTAAAACAGCGTCCAAAAATCCAGAATTCGAGCCGCAGTGCCGTAGAATCAATATATTTATATTTAATATATACAAGTATCACAATTTGTTACACTTTTTCTTTTAACAATAAAATTCCGACACCTAGATGCGACTGCGTCCCTATGGGCAAATTATAAGCTAATTAAATATAAAGCATGTAATGCCCAAACTGCCCCAGACCAACACTCCATCGTATAGAATTGATTCAGTCAATGGTCTATATAAGGTAATAAGCATTTGTTTGTCTCAAACTATAAAATTTATGTGTGAGCTATTTAATTTCTTGTATTATGTATGTTACATGTATGTCCCATTTTAAATTTTTGTCTTTGACAATACCTAGGTACGAGTATTTATTATTTGATACTTCTTGAATTTTATGTGTTAAATTATTAATCTCGATAAAATTAAATGTCGGTCTTTTTGCGTCAGCTTTTTTAAATGCAATATATAAAGATTTCTTGACATTTGATGGCATCTTGTGTTCATCTCAAGCCATCTATTCACCAACTCAATACCACTCTGGATGTTGCTCCTAACTTCCTGCCATGAAGAACCATTAAAAACAATCACAGTATCATCCGCATATGACACAATTTTTCCATTTACATTTAAGTCTGATAATACTTTTATATAAAAATTGAAAAGAACTGGTCCCAAGACGGTTCCTTGTGGGACACGGATTTTTATTAAACAGGGATCACTAAGACTCCCGTATTTTTAACTGTTTCCTGGTTTTGGGTTCTGAGAGCTCCTCAGGTCGGGTGGTTAAGTGGGGTGTGCCTCAGGGCTCTGTTCTGGGACCGCTTTTGTTCCTTCTTTATATACATGGCTCGGCCACCTTAAACATTAGTGGCCAATTCACCCTATTTGCGGACGACACAACTATATTATGGTCGATTTTGAAGCTCTGAAAATGGTAATTTCCTCGGATTTATGAAGGGGTAACAAATATAGTTGGTTTCAGATGTGACATGGAGGGGTTGGTTATTGAGGATGCTGCTTTCAAGAGCCGATCGGGTGCCAAATTTCTGGCCCTTGAGATAGATAAGGAGCTTAGGTCTAACGATCGAATTGTTGATCTTGTCAGAAAAGTAGCGACACCTTGCTTTGCAGTCAAAGTAACGGTTCAGGAGCTGGGGCCCCCAGGTGGGCAGAATGGTGTATTACTCTTTCAAAGAGTCGCGCCTTAGATATGGAAGAATATATTTTTGGGGAATGTGTAGTGATTATTTGCTCTAGTCTTTGTTCATACTTCAAAAGCGAGCTCTAAGATATATGTGCCATGCCGGGCCTAGAGACTCATGCAGGCCGCTGTTTCTGAGCCAAAGGGTGTAGACGATATACAGCTTGTTTATATTTTAAAAACGATGTACCTCGTTCGTAAGAATCAATTTTGTTTTGATCATGCAGGTTCGCATTATAACACTCGCCAGTATTTAAATATACCACTACCGATACCATCGTCGATGTTGACCAAGAAATCCATTGAGCATAAAGATTTATAATCATTTACCAAACGGCCTGAAATGTGTTCCCTCTTTTTGCCTCTCTTTAAAAGAAAGGTCTGCAGAATGCTGCTGAGCAAGGCCTATTATGGCTTGAAAGAGTTTTATAGTGATATATTGTGAAGTATTGCGCTTGTTTATCTGATTGATTTGTCTTGTATTTTACTTAAACAGTTGTTTCATTTTTAAATAAAATTGGATTTCCATTTAAGAACTGCGTTGGGATTGGTACAGATACGTGCAGTGTTATGCTATCTGATCAAAAGGGGGCCGTTGCGGAAATTCAATGCTTGCAAACGTCCTTGTTATAGCCATTCACTCAATTTATCATTGTCAAAATCTAGCAACGTCCAAGATATTCGTAACGCCGGCACCATAAAAGAAATCATTGCTTTTTTTAACGCATCATCCAAACGACATAGTGTTTTTAAATCTATAAACCCCACTGTTTTGGAAAGCTTATGCGAAACTCGATGGACAGAACGTCATACGGCTGTCCTTAAATTCAAAGTTTCTTTTGAGTCCATTATAGAAACTTTGCAACTAATGACGCAGTGGAGAGAATCTGAGTCATCTTCAAAAGCTCAAATATTAATTGACGCAATGCTGAAAACAAATTTTTTAGTTTCTCATCACTGCTTGTCGCATGTCTTAAATCTAACGGTGGGCTTAAGTAAAATTTTGCAATCTTAAGTCTGGACAAAATTGCTGCTCAATCTTTAGTAAATGATATATTATTGGTATTAAAAAAAGAGAGGATGCTGGAAACGTTTTTAAAGGGATTTTTGAAGAAGTCATAAAAGTTCATCAAAACCTAGATATTCCAGTATTGCTGCTAAAAATAAATGCTAGGCAGATGCATCGCAATAATATTTCAACCAAAAATCCTGAAGAATATTTTAGAGTGTCAATTTTTATACCTTTTAAAATGGCAGGATTCATTATGCGGCAGTGCTGGGACTTTAACATTTTTCAAGATCTTGAGTTCCGGTTTAATTCTGATCTTTTCAAAATTTTGGATATCGAGAGTTTAATACCGATTAAAGTTTTAAGCCAAAGCGATACCGACTTAGCTCCTTTAGTAAGTAACGTTTCCAAATATCTAAATGTAAAATTAAAATTTAAAAATGATTCTGCAGAATTTTTGACAAATTTGTTGTGATCGGAAATATCCTTATGGATAAACAACTGGAAAGAAACAAAAAATAAAACAAATGTTTTGCCAGAAACGGCATTAGATATTAGATACCATACAGCTCTGTAATGCGGTAATATTTCCCAACATATATACACTGCTTCAGATAATTTATGTCATGCAGGGAAGTGTTGCAATTGCTGAACGGTCATTTTTTACACTTAAGAGGCTTAATTCCTGGTTAAGGTCTACGATGGGTCAGGAAAGATTTAGTTGGTTTAACTCTATTAAACATACATAAAGATATTGAAATAAATATTAATGCTGTTATTGATAGGTTTTCCAAGCAACGTATAAGAAACCTTGATTTTGTTTTGTAGTTCCTTTATTGCTTACAGCTGCAATATTTTTTAATTTTAAGATATTATAGAATATTAGGTGGTTTACATTACTATGTATGTTATCTAGTCTATATTTATTATTACAGTAGTGAAAATAACTGATATAAACGGTATATTTTTTGTTTGCGTTAACGCTCTTACTACCTATATTTTTTAATGGAAAAAAATGTGTTTTAAGTTATGTTTTTCTAGATTTTTATATTTTTAATTTTGTTGACCAATAATTTCTAAGTTGACTTAGTTCGGGTTAGAAAGAGTAAAAAAATTATTTTTTTTTTAAATAATAAAAATTCGCCAACCTCATTTTATTTACTTCCACAGTTTTCGCCCCGGCGATTTTGCCGTGAGTACCCCCCCTAACATATAAGCCTATCTACGCGCCTGAGTCCATCTCGATTTTCCAATGGTTTGTGACAATACATACCTTCCTTGTACGTATTTACCATCATTGATTCAGATAAAACAGGCCTCATGTTTTCGTCCGAATCATTTACTACCATTTGTTCAAGCATATCTTCGTCCGAATCGGATGATTCCCTTAGAATTATTTCCTCTATGTACGACGAATCAATAATTGGTGATTGAGCAGGCAATGGATCAACATTTTGATCTTGTGCATTTGCATCGATACTTGAACTATTATTGCAAGGTAAACCATCTGTAATAATATCATTTTTGTATAAGTTTACAGCAATAGCTTTATGAAAACTATAAACCGTATCAAACAGTTCACTTTTAATTTTTTGACTGTTGGAAAAACACCAATCTATGTTTGTAGAAGCGTTGGTAGTTGACGCGGTTGATTTTATTTTAGACTCAAAACCTTTTGATTTCAGTGTTGAAACTAATGGATTATTATCCGAAACGGATATATCACAATAAAATCGCCCAAAATTAAACAGTCTCCATCGATACCAGTTAAAATGTTTAATAAAATATCAATAGCTTTTTTGTTTTAAATTTTGGAGGAATGTAAACAACTGCCACAGTGAATTGAGCCAGTTGAAATACTACTGCTTGAAATACACGAAAATCGTTTATTTCTTTAATTTTTTTAAGCAATTTTACTTCAACATTAACTTTTTATAACATAAAATTCCAAATGGTTTATGATGATCTGGAAGACAAATGTTACTGAAGCATTTGTATCCCTGAATATCAATTTTATCTGAAGTATTTATACAGGTTTCTACAAATAAAACTATATCGCACCACATTAACAATGGATTATTTTTAACAAATTTGTCATGTTTAAGATAACTTTGAATATTTTGATACACAATTGTGACCTGGGGTAACTCTGTCGATGCACAATGAATTTTCATTTTACAAAAGAGGTGTATTAGGTCAATATTTAAAATTAAACAAATTTTATGTTGTAATGAAACTTTTATTAGGGAAAACATCTATCATTGTATAGTATGTATATCTATGAATATGTTGTCTTTGTGTTTGAAAATTGCTCTATATTTTTTAAAAGTCTTGAGAATGAGCATCTTTATAATACAAGAAACAAAAATATTTTAAAACCAGAAATTACTAAACTGTCTTATATTCAAAAAAATGTCACTCACAATATTCTTAATATCTGGAATAAATTACCAGCTAATTTCAAACAGCTTTCATTAGGAAAACAAAAATTCAAATTGAAGTTGAATCGTTTCTTGTGTAAAAAAATGCATCTATAGTATTAAGAGTGTTTTAACTGAAACGGATTTTGAGGGCATGCTCTGGTCTCTTTGTTTTTTATATTTGTGTGGTTTAAGTTACATTTTTAATCCTGTGTTGTCAAAAATGTTTCAGTCCTGTTTGTTAGTTAGACACAGTTTTAGTTCTTATGCTTTATTCTGTATTTGACACGGCCCATACCCTATGGGTACACTTATGTAAAGGGCTTAATAATGATTAATAAATAATAAATAAGATAGTATATTTAATTTTTCTGATACCAATTTTTGCTACTATAGACTGGCTCACTTATCAGGAGAAATATTACTGTGTTTTTCGCTCTTTTATTAGTCCGGGCCGATCATGTGTGATGGTGTATTTAAGAAAAGTATCTTGTTAGGGATTATTTGTTTAAACATCAAAACACTTTTGCTCCGGGAACTAGCTCAAGCTAACCTAACCTATGCCTCAAATCTAGGTAAAACTTTTAAAAAACTTTGTGGTTGACATTGTGGATTTTCATCTCTCTGATCATAAGGGCCAGCTGATTAGTTTTCAAAACACTGATAAAGTAGCTAAAGCTGAAAATTATTTTACCTGCAATAACGCAAAAAGACCTCTTTGAGTTTCATAATATAATAGAATCTGCAAACTGGGACTTTGTGGGTGGAACTGATTTAGATATTGAAGCAAAGTTTGAGGCATTCGTGTCCATTATAGATAAAGCAAGTTTAATTTCTTTTCCAGTTAAATCTTTCACTGTCAGGTCTGACCAACCGAATATGGTAAACTGGTTTAATGATTCTCTGAAGAGCATGAGAGAACATTTAAGGAATTTGTTTGATGAATATAGTGAGAGTGGATGTGTGGTTGATTTAGCAAACTACAAAAATTTCAAAAAAGAATGTAGAAAAGGTCTAAAAGAAACAAAAAAGGCCGCCAATGACAGATCCATTGCCACTGCCGTGAATCCTGCTAGGTCTATGTGGAATATCATTAATAATAGTAGGGGAAACAATAAAACCAGAAACATTTCTCAGATACCTGTCCAGGGGTTTAATGATTTTTACTCTCAAATTCTAAATGACATAACTGGTGACCTGCCACTGACGGATGTGGATCCTCTTGGGTGTCTCGAGTAATTACCTGTCCCTGACGAGATTTTTGCCTTTGGGAGGTTGACATTTGTTGAGATTAGAGATATAATTGATAGCCTAAAGAACAAAAAGAGTACAGATATGTATGACCTCTCTGTAGAAATGATCAAAAATGATCATGATCATACTCCACTTCACTAAGCTTATAAATCAGGGCATTCATGCTGGAATATTTCCAAGTGTACTAAAGCGAGCAGGTAACCCCTGTCTTTAAAAGAAGGTGACTCTAACCATGTTACAAATTATAAGCCAATATCTCTATTGCCAGTATTGCCAGAAGATTTTTGAAAAAGGTATGATCAGCCAAACAGTGAAATTTTTCAAGAGTAAGGGTATCTTTTCTACCAGCCAGTTTGGTTTCAAGCAGGATATGAACACAATTCTTGGTATTCTGAGTCTTACTGGGAGTATTTTAGAGGCATTTGAACAACATCAATACTGACTTGTCCTGTCTGCTTTGTGACCTTAGCAAGGCCTTTGACTATGGGGCGCACAGCCTCCTTCTCAGCAAGCTTAAACATTATAACTTTTGTGAAAATAGTATCTGTCTAATTGATTCTAAAAGTCAGATCCAGAGCGACAAAGACGTACTCTCAATTTTTTTTTGTCTTTTATTGCGTTTAATACTATCCAAATAAAATCCGTAAGACAAATATGACAGACTTATGCAATTTTGACATGAAAGAAAAGGATATATAGTTAATTTTCTGCAATTCAGAAAAGTTTGCACCTGCCACCTTCATCTTGATTTAAAGATGTCAGCTTTGTGACTTTGACAGTTAATTTAAAGTGACAATATGAATGATAAATAGTTATTTATTATACAAGACAAAAAACCGAGTGCTAAAATCTAATATTTTTCCCATGTATAATACACTATTTTTTTCTGTGACGGGAAAAACGACGATTTAATATTGAAAAAACATATTACTCTTGATATTACTACAATATATCAAAGTCAGAAAATTATCAATGTGAAATTTGAATTTGTCTGTTGTACTTATAGTGACAATAGGCCTGCGTTGCTAAGGAAACCTGTCAATTTAATTCTGTGATTTGATCTAAAAATTGTGAACTTAGTGGTTGTTTAGTAGTTATTTGGAATAATGTAAAGTAAAAAATGTTTGACTGAAATAGCTAATAAGGTGTTTAGAATGAGTGGCAGGACTGAAATAACACCCGATTTGCAACTAGGTACGTCAATGGCAGTTGTGTTCATGGCAGAAAAAAAATATTCTAAAATTAAATATCTACCTTTACTTATGTGTACGTATATCTGGGAAAAAAGTAATTTAATAAAAAGGGATATTTTGTTACCTGGCAACAGTGTCAGCATGGGTTTGTTGCGGTGATACTGTTTAATAGGTTGCCTGTATCCATTAGATCTGCACCTATTACTAAATTTAAAAATGCTTTTAAACTCCTTTTACAGCACAAAAGGATAGTTAAACCATACTTGGAATTAGTTTAGTTTGAATGAGTATTTACTCTATTTGTTTTAATTTTTATTTGTGTGGCTGGCTTGCAATTGTAACTGCCAAATTATGTAGATTGAAAAAATTTTAAATACCTACTTATGTATTAATTACCCTTTGACTTGTGTAAACACTTATTTGTGCATTTTGACTGTAATGTATTTTGATTCGATTTGAAAAAGTAGTGTTAAAATATGTCGACTGTATTATATTTTTATCTCGCTTTTTATGGACTGCAGTGTAGGCATGTGTAATAAGAGCTAAAAGTTCCAAATTTATGTCTAGAAGCTTTCCTTTGTATCAGAAATCTTCAAACTCCATGGGACTTAATATCAACAAAACCCAGATTTTCCTACATGTATTGTGTAATATGTCATGCGGACAATAATTTCAAATAATTTAAATTACCTTGTTGTCTAAGTTCACATAACTGCTCAGGGGAGTAATGTGTATATTTGCAGCTTCCTTCAAATACACACGTTCCATTTTGAAAAAACTTCCGGCAAGGAATCTTCAGCAGCTCTTCTTTTAATATTGTCGCAGGATCTAATAAACAAAGAAAGACACATAAATAATACCTACACTAAAAATTAAAAAAGGTTACACATGAATTTAAAATGTGATCCTCGATGTGATATTTCCAATTACTCTCACATGATTACCTCTACAGCTTTCATAATGCATATTCCTCAATTTTATATGATTGGCACTTTGCAAATGCTTCTTTCGTGCTTCTAACTCATCGATGAATGTCTTATCACAATATTCACAATAATATCTTCGTCCCATGATACTTCTATGTAGCTTTTATTTAGGGCCTAAATTAATAGTTCTAAAATAACCAAAATTAAAAAAAGCTTCGAACCTCGGACAGCCGTGACTTCGTCATAGATAAAAGAATAAAGAATATATATTTTTTGGACTTCGTCAGCGACAAATGAAAAATCAAGAGTAGTGCAGAGCAGTGTTACCAGATGGGGCGATTTATCAGAAATTGGGCGATTTTCAATATGCTCTGGCGACTCTAAATCTGCAAAAATCGCAAGTGTCCAATTGGGCGATTTACACTAAATCGCAGGCGACTAATATTTGCCTGTAATTTGTGTTATTTCTTGCGAATATTTTTCATTTCAAGTTCATGCTGTTGATGTAAGTCATGTGAATGCAGCTTTATAGCGTATTTTGCGGCCGGTTTATGAACACTCGATTCGATACCAATAAAATCCGCCTACCCTATCGTATAAACCGTACTTTTGCTCTTCCGCAATACTGCAAGGCCACCTATACGACAAGGCCAGGAAGCAGCATATTATGAGTCATCACAGGTAGACCATTGAGTCGACCGTAAAATGTAAACAAACCAGAGAACAAACTGTAATGTGCTGTAATTATCTAGTGTTTTTATCATTCTATTTTCGGTTTTTGAAGGGAAGGTAATTATTTTGTTTGATAGGGGGTCGGGGGGCTTTAAATTAAAAGGGAATTATTTTGATGTATGTTTTAATTTAGTTTCTACTCACCTAAATTACCAGGGCCCTACCTTGATCATACCCTTGTACTTGAAACTAATAAGTCCTTTGCTTCCTTATTAATGTTAAAATAAGACAATATGATAAAACAGGAGACAAGTTTGTTAATTATAAAAATATATATGAGAAATACAGAATACATTAATAAAATAAATATCAAATCGAAGATAGGAACATAAGTTACTGTTACAAGTACTAGATGAAAGGAACATTATATGTAGTACCTAGCTTAAGAGTTTATAATTTACAAACCATTGTTTATGATTTTTTAGTTAGTTCACCTAATGAGTAACCACTGACACATCTTTGTAAGTACCAATAACAGAATACATGATAGAATAAAACGATTAATTTAGATTCAGTCATGTTAAGTAAAAGAAACATCGCATATATAAATACAGAGCAGTGATTTTTCTATCTTGTACCTATAAGTACTGTGAATAAAATGCAAAGCAGTTATAAACCAAAAAGTAGTGTGGCAATAAAATCAAAAGGAAGGTTCGTCTTCACGAAAGTCATATTAATATAAATACGAGTAAAACTAGTTAGTTTAGTAGAGTTATAGTTCTATAGTTGATGTTATAAGAGTTAGATAAGTATTAGTAAAATGTTTCTAGTAGAAATAAAGTGTTAAGTGTTAATTAGTGTTCAAATAAAGTAACTAAAAACTGTGGCAGTACTTTATTTACTTTTTGGTTTACATCTTTTCAATTCAGGCATAGTTTTTGTTGAAGTTGAATCATTTTTCTTTTTAACGTAATTTTTAAAAAAATGTTTGTCATTGGTTTTATTAATAATTTTAAAATTTGATCTTCACTATGGCATATGCCATTATGCCCCAAAAAAATGTCCTCTAGTTTAGTTATAGCATTGAATATTAATGCTTTAAAAATTTGACGTTTATTTTGTTTTAAAAATTCGTCTTCTTTATCAAATAACTTTTTTATTATAATATAGGCATATGATGCAATTTTGACGACTTTATCACCTGGGTAACAAAGTCCTCCCCTAGATGTTCCCGATATGAGGCTAAAGTTAATATTGGAGGACTCTTCGTCCAACTCATTTGAACTTAAAAATGTTTTGCAATATTTATTTATTTGTTTATATGCATACTTTAAAAAATTGGCATAAATTGGCATTATTCTGCTCCAACCTTGAGTCCGTGCTGAAACTGGAACACATGGTTTTTAGAGTCCTTGGAGATGGCAAAGTTAATTTACCCGAGCTTCTCAAAAACTTATACGCACGTGGGGATATTGAATGAAGCAAACAAGCAAACAGATAGGTCTCACAAGTATATCTGAGCCTGTTTTTTGTGGAAATATTCAAAAGATTAATTTGCTCTTTCAAAAACTCAATCATATCTCACTTTTCAGATTGCTATTGCCACTGCACTGACTCTAAGCTGTCCGAAACTAAGAGAAGCTTACCTTTGTTGTCCACATTAACATTATCATCTTTATTTTCATTGTCTATCAAAAATATTTTGGATTCATGAAGCACTTTATTTAAAGTAATAATATCCTCGACCCGCACTGGTAGTTTTATAACACTCTTGTCTGAACGCAATATTTTTTTAACGAACACATTGCCCAAAAACACTTGAATGTTCAAGTATTCTGACAGAAACACAGACACTTTCACACTTGGGTACCCTTCAGCGGGTCCATTTAAATAAAAAAAAAAACACACACAAGTTTGTTCTTCCTTTTCCTTTCAACCATCCATCCTCAAGTTCGTTCATTTTGATGTCAGCTTCATGTAGCGAAGTAAAAGATATTGCTTTATTGTAGGTAGTCGCTACATCCAAACTTTCAGTAATAGCCCTTTCCATTTCCTGGCATTCGATCTTTCTGTGTTCAGTGTCTGGACATTCTCGGAGAGGGACATCATCTTTACTTGAGTATGAAGGGCATCCAGGTAGCTTACTTGGAATAGCACCTATAACAAACAGGATTGTCTCAATAAGAAGAAAGGAAGAGCCCTGTTAAGCAGATGTGCACTGAGAAAATTGCATTAACTAAGCACATGGGTTGATCTTTTTTAGTAGTCACTACTAAAAAAATAGTTACTACAACCAGTCTGATCTTGTTGTTGCAATAATTTTAAATTAGTTGAACTTTATAGATTATTATAACTGACATGACTTCTGATTATTACAAATTTTTGTTAAAAGATAGATAACTATTATTCTGGCTGTGGCAACATGTGTTCACTGATTAAGCGAGTTAAATAAAAAATACCAAAAATATTATTAAAAAATTAGTTGCAACAACTTGGTTCCCACAACTAGTAGTCTAGTTATTCCTTCGTGGTATATACAAACCCGAGCAAAGACCCTTACATAATAAGACAGTAAGTGTTAATTTTTTTCTCATATTTCTAGGTACTTATACATACATATCTCAAAATAAAAATATTATAATCCTGTTGTCTTATATGAGGTTCAGTTTGGTTAGCAAGCATTTCTGATTAAGAAAAAAGTTTGCTATTATGTTTTCTTTTGTTAACCCAAAATGTTCCATGTCATAACGAAGCTCCTTAGTTGCGACAAATTTAACTAGCAAAATTAGTTGTCATTGATAATTATACTGGTTACACCAAAACAAAATTATGGCTTATATAACTACTTCTGTTTGTGTATTAACTAGAAATATTGGTTACAACTAGAAAGCTTAGTTAAACTGACTAAAATAATTTGTTGTAACGCCTATTATAGAAATAGGAAATTTGAATTTAAAGTGTAGGTGCTGCAACTATCTTTTGTAGCTTAGACAACTATAACTGGGTTAAGATATAAATGTTTGCAGTTAACTAATTCATATTTTCTTTCATAACTAACTTATTGACCTGTCCTCTATGTTATCTATATACACTCTTTAGTTATAGTTACTAAATTTTTAGTTTGGGTTAGTAGCTTATTTTTTTCTCAATGTACCTACCTTCTACTAATCTTGGCAATTTCAGAGAAGCCTCTAATATTTCTCCAGTAGATTCATTTGTAAACGTGGTTTTTCTCTGAATCAAATCATTTTGAAAGTGTAGTTCACATACCTGAAATAATAATGCATGACGTGTTGATATTAGCAGAATAATAAATAATAGATACATGGGCCAGGATTATCCAAGTTCTTAATTTGTAATTCTTAATTGGTAATTCATAACTCGTAAGAAGTTAAATACGTGTTTATCCAATTCCTAATTTTTTTTACAGAATTGGATAAATGTTGTCATTATAAAGCACATATTTAACTTCTTACAAATTAAGAACTTGGGTAATCCTGCCCATATTTTAAACATCACTATAGTACCTAATAGGTAAAATATGTACCTATATTAAATATTTTGATTACTTACTCTGCTACTATTACTAGGTGTAAACTGTTCTCTTTTTATTGCAAGAATCCATTTTCTCTTTAACTCCAAATCTTTTGGAAATCGAAATGTAGCAACTTTAGGCCCATTGTCGTATTTCCCTTTACACTTGGGGACACAGCACCGATAAGGCATTGTCTAATGGCAAAATTACTTAAAAATACACAACAGATAGGCTCCTAAACTAGAATGTTTATTGTCCAAAAACCTATCCGAAATCACTTAAATTTATTTTAACGGAGTCAATATCCCACAAGAAACTGTTGCAAAATATAATTATAATAACTACAAGTTGTAAAATAATCGAATAAATGAAAAACCGAGTGAAAATACTACTTCCAAACAAATAAGTCAACGATCTATTTGGTCTACCTGTGATGACTCATCCTTGCCCAAAACTGCCTGCTTCATGGCCTTGTCTATAAGGTGGCCGTGAATACTGCCGCCCCATGTTAACGTAAAAAGTCAACTTCACACCACAACAAACTTGCAATGAGGCGATACTATTGTAATAATTATTATATTATTATTCGTTTAATTAAATTGGGTTAGAAATCAAGGTAATTATTGCTTATATTTCTGCTATTTTTGGATTAAATGAAACAATTTTTAAATAGGCACATTCTAGTATCTTTGGGGATTGCAAATATACTGGCGGAGAAAATATATTTTTTTTATTTCTTTTTTAAGTTATGTTTGTTTTCTTTTTTTAATTTGGATTAGTTTTGGTTAGTTTGGGTTAGTTTGGGTTACTAACTAACCAAAACTAACCCAAATTAAAAACGCACGACAAAAAAAAGAGATCTTTAAATTTTTTTTTTTAAATCTCTTCTCCGCCAGTATATTTGCAATCCCTAAGGACACTAGAATGTGCCTACATAAAGAATTTTCCATATAATCCAAAAATAGCAGAAAACCGTATAAGCAATAATTACCGAAAACAAGAATTCTCCAAATGTTAGAATTTGTTTTTTTCGTCGTAAAAATCGTTTAATTTTTAGTTTATATTTTTTATTTCACTTTTCCGACATATATTGCAATACAATTAACTCTTAAAAAATCTGGCGACTTTTTTTTTCAATTGGCGACTTTTGGCGGCTCATGTGGCGACGAAAAAAAAATCTGGAAACACTGGTGCAGAGACTAAAGTCTATTCGAATTTCATTTACGCCGCATGAAAACAATAGCACGTGCTCGACAACAGCCAAGAGCGGGCCGTTTTGCGGTCCTATTGGTGAATCGGTCATAAATCATTCGATACTCCGCCCGGTTATTTTGACCAGGATCGAATTCAGTTTTCGCTGTGATTCCCCTGCTTGCAAAAGACGTTTTGTGTAAAGTAATTACAGTGTTTGTTCGAAATAAAAGCTTATACTACTTCGTACGGTGAAGTTATTGACAATTTATTACTTTTTAGATTAGTTTCAGCATTTTTAGTTACACTTTTTTAATTATTTAGTAAAGTACGACCCTGTGCAATTCAGGCATACATGTGCTTTTGTTTACATTAGACTTTAAGTGGCGTTGTTATAATATATTTGGTGTCCTTCCTTTTGCTAAGGAGCAGTGCTGCCAATTGTAGTTTCTACACTGCTCACAAAATATAATCCTGATTACTCACAAATTACTGAATCCTTTATATGCCCGATTACTTTTTAGCCTATTTTTTTTAAGGAAAAGGATGTATAACACACCGCTTCGTTTATTTGTTTTGGTGAACTGAATGCGGAAGTGACGTGACCCACGTGCCTAATGTCAACATTAATGTGTGACGTCATAACTAGTAAGACTTTTAGGCAAAAAATACTAATATAAAATAAAAATCGTCCAATTTACGCCCGAAATTGCGATGCGGTGCTAGCTATAGTTGCCACCTTTTCGCTATAACAGAACAGAAGTCAGACGATTGAGCTGAGCTGAGAAAGAACAAAGAAACCGGCCTTTAGAGAGTTCACAAAAATAAGGTATAAAACTTGGTAAATCGCCGGAAAAAAATGCCGAAATTTCTCGACTATTTACGCCCTCTATTATTACTAGCGCCATCATCTTCATTTTAAGATCCTTTACACAAATAGTGCACTATGTAAAAATCGACCTCTCCTATTGGTCGACAATATGTCTTCGTAATGCAATCAACTTCTGTCAAGCACGTGGTGTAGAGGTTTAGAAGATAGCTGGGTTTCATCTGGACGGCCCGTGTTTCAACTCCGATGATTTTTTTTAATTTTTTTTTAAGATTATGTTTCTAAATAGTTTTTTGAAGTGAAAACTTCTTTAGCGGCGCTGTGCACTTTTTTGGGATGGGGTAGAAATGTTAAACTCACGTCAGGACACGTGGCCTGATCGAAAAACCGTAAGACGGAGGGAGACCGCCAGCTCGCGATCGTTTCGGCATGTTCCCGATGAGGTAGAGGGCTGAATTTTTCAAAGGATGTAGACAGAGTAAAATGAATATTCTGTGCTAAATTCCCCCCCCCCCCCCCCCGGTTGGTCAGGGGATGAGAGAGAAGAAAAAATTAAATTAAGAGAGAACGCCGGGATGAGGTAGGGGGTCCAAATTTTTATGGGAGGTGTGGTACCTGGGAGCTACCTTGGCTTATAGGGGGGGGGGGGGCTCCACATCAAGGAGGGAATTAAGGGGGAAAAACCGTTTTTTGGCCGTAGTTCTACAACGGTGGTGGAGCGAAATTCTGAGCTCGACAGTGTCCCCATACGTAAAACCTACAGGAGAAAAAAAATCGGCCACTCCTATTGGTCGATCTGCATGGCCCTCCGCTCGCTTCGCTCGCTACGGGGACTCAAGGAAATTAAACTAACCAGGTGCTAACCCAATCTAACCCAAGACATACCCAAAATCAAGAAAGAAACTATTTAGAAACAAAATCTTAAAAAAAAAGCAACGGGGCTCGAACCCGTGCCTTCCAGTTGAGACCCAACTATCTAAACCTCTACACCACAAGAGCTCTTGCGAGAAACTGATTGCATCACCAAGACCAAAACATATTGTAATGCGAGATGAATCGACCAATAGGAGAGGCCGATTTTGATATAGTCGGCTACGCCTGTAAAGGATCTTTAAAGGCTGATCTGGCGCAACAACTAGCACCCTCTATTTACCAACAACAACATTATCAACCGAACATAACAATCTCCCTTTCATAATCTAAGATTACAATTATTTACTAAGAATGACGTAAGGCCAAATACTTTTTCATATTTTGCATCTGACGAAGGAAAAATATTGAAAAAAAATACTAGTCGATTACTCACATTTTATTCACAAAATCGTACAATCAATTATACAACTCTGGGCCGGCACCTTTGATGTTAGTGAAGCCAAATTCTATTTTTTCATGGATTCTCATATTTCGAGCATGCGCATTATTAGTGGGAAACGTCAGAATTATACGGCCAGCTGGGCAGTGGACAGAGTCAAACTAGGATCTAATAATAGGCATATAACTAAGTCTATGAATTTAATACACAAAATTCGCAAAAGCAGCCCACAAAAAGCACTACGGTAAAACTTCCGAATCGCGGCTTTTTCGAAAAATTAACCTTTTTTGAAAATGGTCCGAAATGGCCTATTTTCAAGAAACTTTAACAAATCTTTAGGCGCGAGGTGTTTTGCGTTGTTCGCAAAATATTTCACTTTTTGCATGGCCCTCCGCTCGCTTCGCTCGCTACGGGGACCCGAGAAAACGAAACTAAACAGGTGCTAACCCAAACTAACCCAAGACATTTTTCGAGTCAGTGTCGTCTCGTTTTCGAGCAGTGGCTGTCATTTTTAGAGAGGCCAGTGTTGCATTTTTTATTATAAAAAAAAAAACACCTCGCGCCAGAAAAATGTGTTAAAGTTTCTTGAAAATAGGCCTTTTCGGTCTATTTTCAAAAAAAAAAAGTTAATTTTTCGAAAAAGCCGCGATTTGGAAGTTTTACCAGCACTACAAACAAAGCCGGCTCTCGAACAAACAAGACGGTAGTTTTCGCTTTTCGGTTTCTTTTCAATCAGCATACTTTTCCTGTCGCCGCGTAGAAAATCAATAATCGAGATCTCATCGGAATACAAGCACATTACAAGCCTGTTGCGTGCCTCGTTTTACAGTTAATTCTCGCCAACACTATCTCTATCTCTTTCTCCTTACAGGCGGTATCTTATTGAAAAGATATACATATATGCAGAACTGATGTTTTATTTATAAAGGCAGTGTTCACTCATTGACCGCAGGCGCAAGATAAGAACTCCCAGCTCCCCTATTGGTTGAAGCGCTTGGCTTCAAAGCACGTGGAGAGTTGTTTAACTGGTGGTATTACTCATAATTTCGCACACACGACACACGATTATTACTCACAAATTGGCAGCCTCTAGCCCTCCTTTCCTCCTTAGTCCTTGCTCTTTGCGGTCTAAATCTAAAACTGAGACTGTCTGACTATACTATATAAACCAAAAACATGTCATGTTAAATGTCTTTGATATAAACAATAAAATAACAATAATTAATAAAGGATATAAACGAATAAACAATTGTTGTCTCTGGAATAAAACAATGTAAACAATTGGGTTAAGTTTTAGTTTGGGTTAGTTACCTCTTTTCTTTTGGGACTGATGGTAGCAGGTAGACACTAGAGTCTAGAGAGAGCACACCTTGTCCTATCCACCCGCTCAGCCTACGTTCGCGCCATGTCTTCGTGATGCAACTAGTTGTTTGAATTGTTTGTAAGTCTGCAGATAGTCTAGGGGACTGCATGGTTAACCTTCACTTCGGTGATCCGAAGGTTAATTTCAAAACAGTTATTTAATTGATTTTGGGTATGTCCTGGGTTAGTTTTGGTTAGCACTTGGGTAGTTTCCATTTCTTGAGCTCCCGTAGCGAGCGAAGTAGGGTTGCCAAGTGTCCTCCTTTCGGGAGGACAGTCCTTCTTTAAAACGTTGAGTCCTCCTTTCTCCCTCGTCACCGAAATGTCCTCCTTTACCACTACTATAATATTATTGCAAAAAAATATATAAAAAATAATAATAAAATAGCAATTCAATCTCAAATCATGTTACCACTGCTAAAAGATGTTTCGTGCTCAAATATTAGTTTCCATAGCACCATTTGAAATTTGGCACAGCGGCCTCTGCCTGGTCACATAATATTATTCGATGGAGTACAGTCTGTACAGTATAGATGCCTCTATTCTATTATATACGTAGATTTCCTACACTTCGGGTTTATAGACGGTTTCGGTTAGTTGTTTAGGTAGTTTGTGCGCCTCATTTGGCAGCTACAATTTTTGAAAAAGGGGTATTTTCGAAATTTCTATTTTCGCCATACAAAAAATTCCATAAAGCCCAACCGCGCCCAAATTTCTTGTTTTTTAAATTTGAGTTTGAGCTCATGCGGTAGGTGATGCCAATCTCGATTTCCACAGAAGCGGAGTTAAAAATTTATTTTTATTTAACAAATACGCCCGTCTTGAAATGGGGTATTTTGGGCACCCCTTCCGGATTTCTAGAAAAAGGGTATTTTCAAAATTTTATATAGAAAAAGGGGTATTGTCCTACCCGAAAAAGGAGTACGTCTGGCATGCTTAATACAATATGTTTTTCCTCGAATTGGTCTCCATTTTAAAAGTTAACCATCGAGTTAAGCTAGGTTTTTGTTATTCAAGTAAGTACACAAAATGTTTTTTTGCTAATATAACATGTATATATTCTATTTTTGAAGTGGAACTTCTTTAGCGAGGGTAGTAAGTGCGAAAACATGAAAGGGAAATCTAAGTGAAACACTTTAATGAAGCATATTCCAGGATGGCTAGACGGCTGAAACTTTCAGGACATGTAGGTGATCTGTGGGGGAAGACAATTATACCACCCACCCTCCCCGGACGCATTTAAGCACAATGCACCGCGCCTCGGTCAATGGAATTATTTTCGCTGCTTTGATTGGCCTAAACCGAGCGCAGGTACGTTTTGCCACACTTGACTGAAACGCGGTGCAATATGCCCTGTCCCCTTCAACGTGGGATCGAATCGGCAGAATTACCCATGTGTTCGCAGTACACTGGATCGCTTCTGACTGTCTGATAGGTCAGTGGTTAAATAGTGTGTTTGTGATGCGAAGGTTGCTCGTTCGATCCCGTCAGTGCAAAGCTATGTTTTTAATTCTTTTTTAGGTTATGTTCGTAAAAAGTTTTTTTCTTGATTTTGGCTATGTCTTGGGTTAGTTTTGGTTAGCACTTGGTTAGTCCCTGTTTGTTGAGCCGCCGCAGCGAGCGAAGCGAGCGGAGGGCCAGGCGAAATCACTTAATATATTGTCGATATTCGGCCATCCTGGCAAAGGATACGATAAAACTATTGACATAATTGAGCAATGTGAAATAAAAAGCTAAACAAAAGCACAGCATGTACCATGTACTGGCGCGTGGCAAAGTGACACAATAGGCTTGATATCCCATGCTGAAGAGGACATGGCATATTGCACCGCGTTTCAGTCAAGTGTGACAAAACGTACCTGCGCCCGGTCTAGACCAATCAAAGCAGCGAAAATGATTTTATTGACCGAGGCGCGGTGCATTGTGCTTAAATGCTCCCCGGACACCCAAAAATTTTCAAATAATTGGGAAAAAAATTTAATAAAAAACGTAAAATATTGTTCGGCAAGTGAATAAAAGTTTTATAAAACGAAATAAGAAAAAAAATAATAAAAAAAGTTAGAAAAACGCGGTTTTCGGCGAGAAAAAAAGCGATGAAGTTGAGCTACGAGGTCGAGGATGGCAGAAATGGAAAGAAAAAAAATGCTTTATGAAAAAAATAAATTTAAAATAAATGTCAAAAAGGGGGGTGAAAGTTGAAGAAAAAAAGCTTTAAAAAAACTCAAATCCTAATATCTCTTTCAGAAGTTTCACTTCAGTTATGTGGTTATAAAGTGAGGCACATAATTTATATTGATGATTTGCCTAAAAAATAAAGGTAATAATTATTGAAAAAATTAAGCAGTTGGGCGTTTTCCCGTTTGGATAGCTCTTCACCATTTTTCAAAGCCGCGAGCCGCCACTGGAAAAGTCCTTCCTTGGCTCGTGGAAAACTTTGCAACCCTAGAGCGAAGCGAGCGGAGGGCCTTGCGTGAAGTGAAAGAAACTTAAGGGGGGACGGGTAGATGGGACAAGGTGTGCTCTTTCCAGACTATTAGTTTTGGAAACAACTCCAACTTGTCGGGTCTGTACTAATTGGAATTCTGAATTCTGGCGTAAATAATTAATTGTCAAGGTAGAAAGAGGTTTCCAACAAAGCAGTCCCGGAAAATATCTTTAATGAATATTTGCCCTATTTATAGAAAAAATAAGCAATGTGAAAATAAGGCATTAGGGTAATTATGCTTAAGTTTGGGTTGGGAATGTACCACATATGCATAGCCGCTTTCCTTCATAACAGAAGCAAATTTAACTGTTTGAAATTACGATGGCATCACAATGTCGTACTAATTCTTAAAAAAGAAACGAATAAGACCGTAGGTTTTTCCGTACAGGAGCAGAAGCCAATAATTCAGTAGTACAAACGAAGAAATAAGCTTCGACGTACGCGATGACAAATAATGTCCTTGCACGTACGTGTTGTTTGATACAGATCTTTATTTTGCCTTTTGATTTGTTTACATTTTTCCATTTTTGTCAGTTCGAGTTTACGCGTTGTGGAGTGGACGTTTCGTGCGTTTTTTTGTTAATTTTCGTTTTTATATTTATTTTTTTTTGTGTTTCATATTGCGTTCTGAATGACTTAATTGTTATTTAACTTTTTAATTGTGTCTGTCTAGTTTTCTGTGTTTTAGTCCGCTTGGTATGATATGAATTAGGTATGTTTTAAACAAACTACTAATAACTAATTTAACTGTTCTCATCAATTTAGTGTATGTAAATTGGCAAAATAAATTAAAATGTTTAAGTGCCTACTGGGGAACAGGTTTTGCATTTATAATAAACTGTGGAAAAAGGTACTCTTTTACATAATATTCACCAATTACCTTCAATCCAAACTTTGAACCTGAATAAATTATTTTAAGGTGATTATATTACTTTTTTTATTTACTACTGTCCTCGCTACTGTCAGAGAATTAAACAGGCATGTATTAATGATTTGAAGTAAAGGACTACTAGAAAAATCATTAAGATGATAAAAAGCATAGACTTAAAAGTAGGTATACTTTTGGATGCATTTCTTTGATGAGTTTACTAAGGTAAATAATCGAGATATATGCTCCAAGATGTCTTATGTCCTATGAGTTAATCCCAAAGCCGCTTGGTTTTCCTTGGGTTGTTAAATATTTACTTAATCCCACTTATAAAGTTAATTAGACAAAATTATCTCGAGTTGTCTATTTGAATTATGTATCACAGATTGTTAAATTACTGGTTTTCTCATTTGTTCTCTTTTAAGTCAACCTGAATGTGTATACGTGTAAGTTAAATCTAAGTGTTAACAGAGTCTTGGGAAAACTGTAATGTTTAGTTTTCCACCCAAGACTCGGATGTTTAAATTTTGCTTTCAGTATCAAGCGAGGTATCAGTGCACTTCTCCCTGCATTGATATATATTGTGCAACTTACCTTGTAAGTATGAAGTAGGTCTCACTAACTTGGTTGTTGTGCTTTTAAGCAGGATTTTTTGTCAATAGGTAAAAGCAGCAGCCCTTGGATTATTTCATGAGTTGCGTAATTAAGCAGTACTTAGAGTATAGAATCTTGCGTGCTACAATTCTTTTTTTAGTTGTTTTCATGTTTGCTTAAAAACACAGGTAGGAACCGAGTTATATAAATATGTCTTGAGGTACCTGTATCTAAGGGAGGTAGCTATATTTGAGTAAAATACTTTCGTTATCATGCAATATATAGAATTAACCTTACTTCTATACTCTTGATTTGCATTCATCATTTTACTAAAACTTAAACTGAAATATATATAATTCAGATTAAGCAAGATTGCTAAAACTATGAGAAAATGTGATCAGAATTCTGTTGAATCTGGAAATCCCTACTTAAATCATAATTCCCTTTAAAAAGAACCTTACATTTACATAGAAGGTGATCTGAATAATAGGGGATGATCTGAATATAGATATGTACAATGGCCATAATGATAAAAATATTTTGTTTTCACTATCGAGTTATTTTGGTTTGGATACCTAAAATATCAGGCTGTACCTACATACTAGAATAACACTTATATCCAGGAAATGCTTAGATAATGTGTTTACTCATGAGCGTTTTTCACCCAAGAAAATAAATCTGATTTTATAATGTTTTTAAAAGAGCAAGATTGGATTGATGAACCTACATAATGTACAACCTACTAATTTTAATGAGCAACGAAAATTTTTCATATTTAGTTTTATAAATGTTTTTAATCATTGTTTTCCGAAAAGAGTACCTACAACGATAAGTGAAAATAGATATGTGTACCGGAATAGTGTTAAATTTAAAAAATATAGAAAAAGATTGGACACTTTGTTCGTGTTAACAATAAACAAGAATAATGAAGCTAAAGAGAGAAAATGATAAACTTTTAATTAAAGAATGCACCAAAATGTATGACAGTAGAATTGCATACTCAGATAATAAGAATAAAAAAAACTATGTGATCTAGGTCATTGAGGAACCCAGTATAACAGGTGATCCACAAAGTATTCAAGCACGTATTCAAGTGTTCAATATATTACGGTCAACAATTATTACAAACAATTTTACCAGGTCAAAAAGAAAATAAATTTAGGTTGCTTAATTATGTCAACACTACTTAAGTTAAAAAATATACATATTAAATAACATTGCCTAATAAACACTAAATTTAAAATGACTTTAATACCAGTTAAGATGGTAATATAATAATATACTAACACCAATAAACATTACAACTAAAATGGCATTAATACTAGTAGATGCTCAACCAAACGATCACCAACACTCTAAAAATCTATACATTGGCCAACATTTACAGATGGCTCGATCTGAGCCCGCAGCGTATTTGCCGGAACGGGCCAGGGCCAGAAGCAATCAAGACTGGCGCTAAACTGCCCCAAAAAACCGAGCAAAAAATACACTACATGCCCAGCAGCAGCCATGCAGACAAGCAGACTATAAAAACTCAAACTCCAAGAACTCCTGAGCACTATAAAAGGCATTCCGCAGTAGAACTTCCCCTCTACTGGACCTAAAAGATTTCTCTGGCACTGGCAGACCCCTTAAGCCAAGCAGAAGAAGTTACCAGAATAAAAAAATCAAGGACCCACCGAGAGGATATTCGCCACAGGAGAGCATATCCGACCTCCAACATATGACGGTCAAACATCCTGGACAATGTTCAGAAGACAATTTAAAGCCGCTGCTGTTGCCAACGGTTGGAATAACGAAGAAATGGCTACGTCACTAGTGGTAGCGCTTGTGGATCTGCCCTGGAATTACTACAGACCAAGCTACAGACCATTCCCATCGGCCAACAAGGGAAATATCACATACTTGTAGCTGCCCTGGGGAGACGATTTGGAGACCAACACAGAAGACAACTGTATCCGGCACAAGTAAAGACACGACATCAGAAGTCTGGTGAAAACCTGCAAGAGTTTGAGGCAGACGTTAGACGCCTCATTCAATTGGCCTACCCGGGAGCGTTGATTGAAGAAAAAAAAGATCCGCAAGCTTACGGCTGAAAACGTGACACCAAAATGTCCAGCTCTTACATGGCGACAACGGAGAAATGTCCGCGCTTCGCGCGTTAAGCCGCTTCTCCTTGTAAGAGCTGGACATTTTTGGTGTGACGTTTTCACCCGTAAGCTTGCGGATCTATTTATTCTTCAATCAACGCCGGGGGCAACAGAAGAATTTCAAGAGGAACTTGCTGCCCAATATTTCATGGATGGTATCAGAGATCCAGAAACTCAGAAAATGCTACGTCTAGCCAAATTTGCTAACAGCCGTGAAGATCCGCGACAGATTTTACTGGGTCAACTACTGCCAGGATGTGAAATCACGGTGCCAGCAGTGTTCAACCTGTGCCTCAAGTCAAGGACCCCAGACAAGATCTAGTGGGAAGATGAAACAGAATGATGTGGGACTACCGTTTGAAGGTCTCGCCAATGACCGAATGACGGCTCGATATGATCTCCAACCTAACTCTATGGGATTTCAGATGAGACAAATTTCCAATTTTGCCGACAGCGTTTGGCGACGGGGCGAATCCGGATCAATCTGGTTCGTGGCCATCGGTGGCCACCGAGGCCCCGCTACGAGGGACAGAGTCTGCAAACACTACAAACGCCCTGAGATTGTGTACTTTCACGTCGCGTTGTCTTATAATAACCGAGGAAAGCGCATCAGCGAATACTTTTTGAACCTCTCCCCACAGACTGCTCGCTGCTGCAGGTAGAGTATTTTTTACCATGCTGCGGCTTTTGCGTTTGATATTATTTGTACTCTGGTCTGGTTATATAATCCGCAACGGAAGAAAGAAAGATCTCCCAAGCTAACGCCAGTATAGGAAGGGCCATATACAGTCATCAAAAGAATTAATGACGTAGTGTATAGAATTCAACGTAGCCCCAGAAGCAAACTGAAAGTTGTCCACCTCGACAGGCTCAACGCATATCACGGACATGAAGTAGCTGATCGGGACGATAAGGTTTAAGAAGTAGGCAATGTCAGGGCTAGCAACCATCCGAATGTTTTTGTGCTACCCTATAGAACTGGCTTTGCCGCGTCATCGCCGGCCGCGAAGATTCAGAACTGTGAAATTCTCGATTACCTGGTCGAGAATCATCTAGAGTGGCCTCGCTTCTTCCCGAGTATTCGTGATAGATTTAAGATTGTATGTAAATAGCGGATAGCGGCGAGTTGCGGGTAGTTAATCATTGAGTGTTGAATTGTAAAGAGCCATTAGTTGCAAAGTTATAAGAGTGGTTTAGTCAGAACCCACGGGAAAAACGTAACAATACCTTGAACAATACCTACTTGTAAGGAAACTTTTTATGAATGTTTAATGTTTATGTTTAAGAATAGAACAACAGATCATGAGATATCATGTGCATAGACTGTCTCTAATAGAAAAGAGTCCTTACTGTTTATGCTTAAAACTATATAATAAGTTGCCGAACATAAAGAGAGAAATGAGCATAAATAGACTTTAAAAACATTAAGATCCCTAATAATTGTTGACATGGAACCGAGCATGGAACATAGTACCTACTTTTTAAATGGGAATGTATAATTTTTAAACCTAGTGTATGTGGATGCATGACGTCATTTCATTTTGTGTGATTTTGTTACATTGTACTGTTTTTTATTATATAGTGTGCAATTGTAGCATAATGTGAAATAAAGATGTTTATTATCATTCAAGTTATTATTATTATTATTAGGTTTTTTTTTATTCGCTCTGTTAAGATGACATGATTATTATTATTATTGTTTGATTTGACCCTCGATTTGACCTAGATTTGACCGAAACAAAATTTCTACAGTTTGGATTCTCGTTTCAATTGCCCAGAAGTTTATGTAATATTTGGGTTAAATAGCATGCAGCTGTAAAGTTGACACACATGAGATGAGGCATTACTCTAATAATAATCTCATAAATAATGAACATACTTACTTGGGGTTAATTTTGGGTTACCATTTGACCCAAAGCTTGACCTATGATAAACTAGTTTTAATTAAAGTTGTAACAGAATGGTTTGCTGATCAAAATATATTATTCACATGTTATGAATCTTAACTGCTTAGTTAAGGATTTGTTATTTAGTGTTTATCGACTTAGATTTATGTTAATATTATTAGCAAAAAATAAATTAAATTACTTAGGTACTTAATATGATTGTGCTTACATCATATTAGGTACTTGTTATTTGTTGTTATTAGATATCTTCAAAACAAAGTAATTTTAACGAATATTTTTTATACAAATTTGTAGAGAAGCGGAGAAAAAATTTCAAAAAAATAGTTTCTCATAAGTAATATAAGTTATATGAGACAGATCTATATAAAAAATATTGATGTGTAACGAGATGTGTAAACATCTTACGCGGCGGTATGAGGGTAAGTCTCGGCAAATGGGACGGAATGTGTAAACCGATGTGACATTATAACCGGTGTGCATTGAGGAGCAAGCTAATCCAGGACGGCCGCGATTGCAACGATGGCGCTTCTAAAAAGCTAGCTGCTAGGATGGTATTAGATTTTCATTATATTATATTGGCAGTGTATTTGGATCTGTAGCACAGCTTATTTTTAATAGACGGTTGAATTTAAAATGAATTTTCGCTTCAAAATCCACGACAAATTCGTCCGAAGCCACGGCTATCGTCCTAAAAGAGTCCGGAAATTTCGGATTTTTATACAATTTTGCCATTTAAAATCGATTTTAAACCGATTTTAGACGATAAAAAAGCACATTTTAAATTAAACGAACTGTCAAAGTATTATTCAGATGCCCAGACGTTTAAAACAATATATTGAGTCATGGCCCTCTTCTAAAATTTGCAAAATTTGGTTATTGACTTTCCCAAATGAGAGGATGCCGCCCCAAGATGACTAGCTGGTAGTTGATGTTATTCCTGGTGGCATTAGATTTTCGTGTCGTATTTGTGCAGTGAGTTAATCCACTCCGATTGAAGCTGCCAGTAAGTATTATTAAAGAATCCTAACTAATATTATAAATGGAATAACTAATATTATTAATGCCAATGTGTTTGTTTGTTTCTTACGCTTTCACGCATAAACTACTCAACCGATGTGCATCCTTAGTTCCCGATAAATCCATGGAAATGTATGATAAGACCTCGGATAAGACCTTTCAGCAGTTTATGCGTTGGTGTATACTGATAGGCCCCTGGAAGAAATCACTAAAAAGGTGATGCTTGCCTATTTTGTGAAGAGAAATGAGGCTCTAAAATCTCCTGGTGGTTTATGAGCTGAATATTTGATGCTCAAAGCTACAATATTTTTGAGGAAAACTCTTGATAAGTATTTCAAATTTTTTACAAAAAGTATCAAGTACCACGTAAAGAAAATGTGTCATCACTCCACTCGTTCCTGGCAAAACGACGGCAAGGTCACGAACCAAGTTGTAGGCAAAACTACCATAGGAAGTTGGCCCAGTAAAAGTGCAAAATGCCTAAATTTGCTAGATCCGTCTTCATTTAGTGGGCATGCTTTCCAAAAGAGTTCTGCGACTATTCTGGCACACTAAGGAATAGATCGAAGAATAGATATTTTTTGCCTCAAAGGGCATGGTGGATGGCGGTCGTCCTCGGTAGCTGAAGGATATGTGGAGAACAAAATTCGTTTTTAAAAACAGATTCTTCATTGCAATTCTTCAGTGCCAGCGGTTGAAGATGTCAGCATTGTCGACACAACTCGGGAATCTGTAATTGCATCTAGATATAATCATAATATGTTGAACAAGAAGGCTCTCAACTCAATTACTTTGAATAATTGCTCATCTTTAATAAAAATTTATTTTTTTAAGTAGGTTTTTATTTTTATTTACCTACTTACATCCCAAGGGCGGTAAGTAATCGCTTACCGATCAGTAACTTGTAAACTTTATTACAGGTGTCATAATCGAACCAGTAAAGAAGTCAAGGTAGCTGAGCGTGCAAAAAGCTATTTTTTTTTGTAACGGTAACGCCCTATGTCTTTAACTTCTGATCACTTTCAAACAATAACGATAATTTTACGATGCGAGTGCCAAAACAGGCAAATAATTTTATTTTCAGAACTTTTTACGCGGGAAAATTATTAATAAATTTAAACTATTAATATTAATTAAATATATATTATATACGTAGTTGTTTATTCAACGAGACCGTTAATTTTTAAGATAAAAAAGGCAAAGCACAATTCAAAATTATTTCTTTATAATTCTCCCCTCCCATCCCATTTGTTTGCCTATATCTATTGAATGCATATTGAACATTTTGCTATTCCCATGTTTCTTTATTTTCATAATTTCATATTCGGCGCGTCCCAGCTTTAAGCTGTGCTGGATCCGCCTCTGATGAGAGGAAGGTCGACTATTTATGAGGCCCTCTTCATAGTTGTACGTGCTTATACAACTATGTACTTCAAACGCACGACGGGCTCGGCGTCCAGGTGTTGATCCCCGGAGGTCGCATTCTATGCAAAGTTCGTTCGCTTCAGCTGCATAACGCCCGATCAGGCATGCAGAACATTATTTGTATCTTCCTGACAATGTCAAAAGTGCAGAGTCGAAACCATTGCTCAATATGTCAGGTGAAGCATATTTAATCTGGGACTAAATACAGATCTGTCGATAAATTGTTTTTGTTTTAGAGATAGATTTCAACTAATACTCTAATCAATACTACTACTGATCAGTGGAACGTATGAGTCAATTTATTTTAAAAGTTTATGGTCACTTTTTTGAACATCGATTAGCTACTTTTACACAGTCGTTAAATTAATCAGTGTTTCGAATGTGTCAATGGGTATGGCGTTAATAGATGTGTGGTGTGGTATTCAAAACACTGCGTAATTTAGCAGTGGCTATGCACGGAGTTCAAAGTAGTGGCCCCTCGAGTGGCCCATAGTAAAATGTCTGATTTATTTCATACACAACCAGGCAATCTCCAACTAGTAAAAGCAGTACCTATCTATAGTTACTGTACTAAAACAGTGTTTTATCGTCAATGATAATGCCGAAACAGATTGTTTGCACTCGAGGCACGTTTCGCTTACCATGTTACCATCATTAGGAAATGATTGAAACTTAACTTAAAATGTACTTAAGAGGATAGACTACCGACCTTTATTGATATTACGTTTTATTCCAAAACGAAAAAAGTTAGAATCATGAAATTTGGGGTGCGGCTTGTACATTCGATTGACTAGAAGGCATGGTGTTTAAAAATGATATTAATTTTTTTATAACAAATTTTGAACCGGTTTTTTTGGTGAAAACGTGAAAATACATTTTCACCAAAAAACCGGTTCAAAATTTGTTATAAAAAAAATTACTAACATTTTTAAACACCGTGCCTTCTAGTCAATCGAATGTACAAGCCGCACACCAAATTTCGTGATTCTAACTTTTTTCGTTTTGGAATAAAACGTAATAGGTATCATTTTATATAATAAAAGACCGGTAGTCTGTCCTCTTAACTCTATTTTATACTAACTGTTTTCTTAATCATGCGAAATTAAAAAGAATCAATCCTGGGATCCTACTGGCTACTGGTCACGCTCAATCAACCAATACAATGGACTATATGGAATAGGCCCTCTATCTCTATTTAAACTATGCTTACATTTAATAATTTCCATACTTTCATAAGCGTCAAGTAATCTATCAGATATATTATGAATTAATTTTAAATTTTTAATTGTTATTTTATAATTATTTTCAGAAGCAAGCCTCTGCAACACTTGATTTTTCTGTTCTTCAAATCTCGTTTGTATACTTAGATATTCTAGTTTGCCCAACATATTTTTGGTTACAATCAAATTGAAAAATTATTATATATGCTGTTGATCTTAAATTTACTCTGCGACGATTTCCAGGTTCGGAATATTAAGGAACGCATTGTGTATTTGGCAAAGTATTTTTGAAATAATCAGTTTGCCTCTACGGTATATGCAAAAGCATAAGGAAAAATTGTTTTACCTAATAATGTAAGGTGGAACTCATTCCATAGCCTAAAGAAAACTATAGCTGCGACACTTAAGCGCGGCACCTTTGATAAGCGAGGACCAACTTTATCACTATGTAGTGGGGAGGAAATAAATAAATCTAACTTGACGTCAACCCCCCGGCAATTATTAGTGAAGTGAGCCGTACTCAATTTTTTTGGGACGTTATATACTAAAATTGTTACTCTCCCCTATTATTTTATTTAAACTTTCATTACAAAATATATGATTTATAAAATACTGTTTATTTCGAGTAGAGAATAACCAATTTTTTGATCCAAAAAACTGCATAAAGAGAGCCGGATATTTATTTAAACATTACACCTGAAAGAAATAGTTAAAAATGTCTTTTGAAGTGAAATTAAGAATGGCGAATGTAGATTACTTGTAGTAAGTACGGCATTCCTGAAAGAAAAGTCAATTACATAAAGAAAAATATAATTGAGTTACATATTATTTTAATAAATTACGATCAATAAATCAACTCATTTATATAGAAAATTATTTATTTTTTAACGTTATAACACACATATAATAAATTGAAATTGAAATAAACTCACATGAATATAACTATAATAGAATATAAGTTCCAAGTTAATCTTTAAATATCAACAAGATCTATACACAACAAAAGTTTTTATATGAGATTTTATTTTGCACAAGTAGTTACGGTTTTAGACGAACTTGTGAAGATCTGCAATAATAATTTTGAAAATTTGGATTTATCTAGTTGTTCTCTTATAAGCTTAAAAAAGATCTTATATAAGTAAATAATTTTGTTTTATATAGATTCTTAGCAACCTGCACAATTTTATAAACGTATTATGTACGATTTTGCATATTTTTTCGTAACAGCTTTTTCATTTTATTCGCTAGATAAAAATATTGTCAAGATGGTGAAATGAAAGTAAATTTTTGATCTGGCTATATATAGTTCACGAACTAGTTTATGCATGAAGTGCACAATTACGCTAAATCGGAGCAACATGTACCGTGCGTTCAATTTATCTTGATAACATTTTGATTCGCTGTAACTTTTTTGTTTTTAAAGATATCAAGTTAAACAAAAAAGCAAAATGTAGGGTTGGTAGCCAAGTTTTTTTCTACGTTACATATAAAACAAAACACTAACGATTTTCTGACATATCAGCCCACTCTATATTGTTTAAATGGAACACCCTGTATATTACTACATTTTTGGAATCTCTAGAGAAGTCTAAACACATTTCGTGTATAATATCTTATACCTATCTTTCTTTAGGTGTTTACGAAATATTGACAGTTGAAAGTCGTGCATTTTGACATTTTGATAGGCTTTAAAATCTAAAACGCATGAGAGCAAAGAAAACAGTTTGCATATTCCTGTCTTAGGTTTTCATGAGCTATCAAATGACAGTAACTTTGAATTTAACCCGCGAATAAAATTGACCGGAACTCTTAAACCTCCGCTTAAATTGAAAGCCACTGTCATTCGATAGCTTATGAAAACCTAAGATAGAGATGTGCAAACCGTTTTCTTTGATCTCGTGCGGTTTAGATTTTAAAGCCTGTCAAAATGCCCGACTTTCAACTGTCAATATTTCGTAAACAGCTAAAGATAGGTATAGGATATTATACGCGACATGTGTTTTGATTTCATTAGAGAGTCCAAAAATGTAGTAATATATAGGGTGTTCTATTTAAAAAATATATTTAGAGTAGGCTTTTATGTCAGAAAATTATTGGTGTTTTGTTTTATATGTAATCTAGAAAACACTTGGCTACCAACCCTACATTTTGCTTTTTTGTTTACCGTGGTATCTTTAAAACCAAAAAAGATACAGTGAATCAAAATGATATCAAGGTGCTGATCAAATCTGAAATAATGGATATATGTGGATAACGATCGACTTTTACGAAAAACAACCAGCAAAAACAATGTTTTTGAGACTTACACCTTTATTGTAGAATCCGAACTGTTTATTGTCAAACGAAATGTTTTGCCCTTTCTTATCTTCCACATAACCACAACCTGGAAAATACTCCCCACCAAACAGAAAATTTCGTATATCTAGATAATTACTAAATAACTAAGAAAAGAAGATGCAAATCGTTTCGCGCTAAGTTAAACAGATCAAATGGAAGGAATGCTATTCGACATGCTACATAAAATTTATCTAGAATTTTTAGAAGAATTCGAAAATCGGAAAATATGTCCCGCTCTTTTGAGACCTTTTATATTGAAATATAATTCAATAATATTGTCAAACTAAAATCATCATGGCGAAATGATGAAATGGTTGTAAGACTAATAAAAAAATTAGAAACATGTTATTTCTATAAAATGTCTATACATATGAAGCGTACAGGGGAAAAATGATCTAAGCGCCATTTCCATAGGAAACTTTTTTATTATTGACTTCACAGAAAATTTTATCTTGATAAAAGTTGGTGTTTGAAAAAAAAACTAATTTTGACAATGCTAAATTAAGGATAAGTTATACAGGGTACTCAATAAATACAAAAATTATGGTTAAAAAATCGAAAACTTTGGAATATCGGAAAACCTTCTACAGAAAAAATAAAGCTCGTATTAAGATAAAAATAAAAGTCAAATACCATTTTTTCCAAAAGTGCACCGCACCGTTGCGGAGAAAATCCATTTCAATTATTGAAAGAACCCGCTTTCTCTTAATTTTGTCCTTATTTTTTACAGCAACGATGCACTTTTGGAAAAAATGGTATTTGACGTTTATTGTTACCTTAATAGGAGCTTTATTTTTCCTGTAGAAGCTTTTCCGATATTCGTAAGTTTTTGTTTTTTAACCACCATTTTTGTATTTTTTAAGTATCCTGTATAACTTAGTCTTAATTTAACATCGCCAAAATTAGTTTTTTTCCAAGCACTAACTTTTATCAAGAATAAAATTTTCTGTGAAACCAGTAATAAAAGATTCCTATGGAAATGGCGCTTAGATCGTTTTTCCCCTGTACCCTTCATATATATTTTATGAATGTTTCCATATTATTAATTTTCGATTATTTTTGGGCTCTTTAAATTTTGAAACCTATTATGATACGTTTTAGTCCGTTTTGGTGCTTTTAGTTGGTTTGGGTTAGTTCAATCAGCTTTCGTTTAGTTTAAATTTATTTTAGTCATTTGAACCCGGTTCCGATACATTATAACCAATTTTAATATTTTTGGTTAACCGCCAAAACTGGGTCGTTCAATCAACTATCGATTACTTTCGGTTCCGATACGTTATTACCAATTTTAGTGTTTAGGATAGTCGCCAAAATTGAATTAATCTGGGTTAGTTTTAACTTACTTAATATTATTTTTAAACTATTCCGATACGTTTTAGCCCGTTTTAGTTGTTTTAGTTACTTTTGGTTTGTTTTGGTTAGTATTTCAATCAAATTTCGGTTACTTTCAATTAGTTTCAATTTATTTTAGTTATTGAATTAATTCAAGTTAGTCGTCAAAATTCGCTTAATTTTGGTTAGTTTCAACTTATTTTAATATTTTTAATCTGTTACGATACGTTTTAGCCCTTTTTGGTGCTATTGGTTAGTTTTGGTTAGTCGTTCAATCGACTTTCGGTTAGTTTCAATTAGTTTGGGTTAGTTTGGGTTAATTTAGTTTAGTAATTTGAATCGGTTCCAATACGTTATAACCAATTTAAATGTTTTTAATTAATTTAGGTTAGTAGCCAAAATTCGGTTAATTTGGGTGACTTTCAACTTACTTTAATAATTTTAATCTGTTGCGATACGTTTTAGCCCTTTTGGCGCTTTTGGTTACTTTCGGTTAGTCGTTCAATCGACTTTCGGTTCATTTCAGTTAGTTTTAATTTATTTAAATCATATGAACCGGTTCCGATACGTTATAACCATTTTTAAAGTTTTTGATTACTTTCGGTTAGTCGCCGAAATTCGGCTAATTTGGGTTAGTTTTAACTTACTTTAGTATTTTTAATCTGTTCCGATACGTATTAGACCGTTTTGCTGCTTTTACTTACTTTTGGTTGGTCATTCAGTCAACTTTCGATGACTTTCATTTAGTTCCAATTTATTTTAGTCATTTGAACCGGTTCCGATACGTTATAATTAATTTAAATGTGTTTGATTAATTTTTGTTAGTCCTCAAAATTCGGTTAGTTTCAACTTACTTTCGTTCAATCAACTTTCGGTTAATTTCAGTTAGTTTTAATTTATTTTAGTCATTGGAACCGGTTCCGATACGTTATAACCAATTTTAATGTCTTTGGTTACTTGCCAATATTCGGTTAATTTGGGTTAGTTTTAATTTACTTTAACATTTTTAATCTGTTCCGATACGTTTTAGTCCGTTTTTGTGCTATTAGTTACTTTTGGTTTGTTATTCAATCAACTTTCGGTTACTTTCAGTTAGTTCCAATTTATTTTAGTCATTTGAATCGGTTCCTATACGTTATAAGCAAATTTAATGTTTTTGGTTAGTCGCTTAAATTCGTTTCGTTTTGGTTAGTTTTAACTTACTTTAATTTTTGTAACCTGTTACGATAGGTACATTTTAGCTTGTTTTGAGCTTATGGTTACTTTTGGTTAGCTTTGGTTAGTCGTTCAATTAACTTTCGGTTAGTTTCAGTTAGTTCCAATTTATTTTAGTCATTTGAACCGATTCCGATATCTTATGATCAAATTTAAGTTTAAATAAACAAACTAACTAGCTGCTTAATTCTGCCGTTCTTTTCCCATTTTAACACATAAACATTAACTTATTTATATAACATACAAACAAAACAATATATACGCATAACGATAGTCTATTTACCCAAACAACGAATCTTTTTCTATTTTAATTCCTATGAAAATTTATTGCACTCCGGCCCAGGTAAGCGCGTATGATTGGCATCGAGTTCCAACTGCGTAGTGTCCTCGCTTCACTGAGCTTCACGGAGAAAATTTGATTCCGTACCCCACTAAACGAGCCGAGTGTCGCGGCTATAGTTTTCTTTAGGCTTTAGGCTATGCTCATTCGCTGACTGCTTGCAAGTTTTTATTGAATCGTGGCCCAATTGTAAAATAATTTATTTAAAAACAACCACCGAAGACTACTTAGAGATTCTTAGGCCTATTTCTGTTGCGATAGGTTTCAAATAAGTGAAAATGATGCAACACTTTCAGACGCCGTACATTAATTTTAAATACTTAAACCAGTATTTGAACAGACTGAATTTACTTTAAGTGAAATACAAAAATTTAGATATTGGTACGAACAGTAGGTATATTACTTCGTATCATTTGTTAGCCATTCTTTTAAATCCTACGAAACCACAATATAATTTAACTTTAACAGAATTGTGCTTTAAAAGCTTCCAAAGAATTACATCCCAACGGTTTCTTACCACTAATAATTCAATTTATAGCAAAATCAGAACCATTTACTGATATTATGTTTGATGTAGAAATTCTTAAAACCACAAAACCTTTGGATTGGTGGAAATTCCAACGAAATCACGATTTTCCTCACCATTAAGCAATTGTTTTCTCCTACATCTTCTTCGGCATCTGCTGAAAGAGAGGTTTCGACATTTGGTTTAGTACATTCTAAACTTAGAAATCGCTTGGGGACCGAAAAACCGCCAAATTAGTTTTTCTGTAGGAGCTTTACAATTAACTTCTTAAATACATTTGTATTTTGTATGCTTTTGTAAATTTACGCTCTTATTCATTATATTATAATATAGTATCATTTATTCAATAATAATATTAATTAGTTTTCTTACTGTCTGTTAATTATTACATATGTTGCTTTGATACAATATAAACTGTTCTTGTTAGCCTTAATTTTTCTTAAGTTTAATTTCTTAGATTATTTATTGGTACAATTAGTTTGCTTTTATATGTGCTAAACTTGGGTTTCAAATAAACTGCTATTTTTATTTTTATTTTCTGTTGATTGCTTTGCTTTGGCGTCTTATTTTTACAGCAATTTATACTTTGAATTAAATCATAATTTAAATCACGATGCAAGTTATTTTATTTAAATCATCACAACCATGCTTTCATTATATTAAAAAGTCTGTATTGATGCAGATGTAAAAAAATCTTCTGATAACCAAATCATAATTGTATGACGAACAGTACGAACACCTCGAAGAACGCAGTTATCTATATATAAAAAAGCGAAGATAATTTTACAATCCTTTCCATAGCTAAATTACATGTTATGCAATGAGTATATTAGCGCATACATAAAATATTCTATAAATATTCTTTTAATATCAACAAGGCGGGTCTAGCAGTTTTACCGCTCCGGGGCAAAAATGTAAAATGCCCCATGTCCCATCGCAATAATAAGTTTCAAAAGAGGTAATTTGTTTAAGATACATAGCTAAAACTCAGTTGTCGCCTTTAAAGCCGCTGATACATTGGAACGTTGCCGTACGTTTGCGTTGCTACCCGCTCGCTGGAAACGTTCCTCAAAGCCTGCCACACTTTGCAACACGGCCACACTTTGCAACACGATTTTCTTCTTGAAGTTAAAAGTAAAGATTTCTTCAATTAAAAGGAAACCTAGCGCCGGAAAGTCGTGTTACAAATGCCCGGCCCCGGTAGTGGGGCCGTTAGAGCGCCACCAGTTCTGTCCAACTAAAGTGAAAAAGCTCCGCTGGTGTTGTGCAGGGTGGCTAGGCTGGCTTATTAAATCAAAAATTACTCAAGCTTAACTTAACAAGAAAACACAATCTAAAATTTAAGGAACCATATATTTGCTACTAAGTTCTTTTTTTTGAAAAGACAGCAACAATTTATCTGGAGTAAAATGGCAAGTTAAAGACAAAATAATGTCAAATGACTATTAAATTTAACTAATAATTGGTACAATATGGTGATTGTACGGATACGAATTCTGTTGTTAATACTCGGTACGGTATGCCTTACAACTAAATACACTAAACACTACAAACCGAAGTGATCACTTTGATGTTAACTAAGCTAATTACACATAGGTATGCGTGCGCTAATAGCTGCACCAATTTTAAATGTAGCAATAATAATATGTAGCAATGAACGGCCACAATAATTAAATCAAATGACTCGATAAATTAATAAAAATAAGAAAATTAGAATAAAACTATTGAAGGCTTGGCGGTCGATGCTTGATTTATATTATAAAGAGAGAAAATTCGGAGCGGTTATATTATTCGATAAATGAATGAAAGGAATAAAATTATTGAAACTGTTTTAAAGCCCGACTGTCAATGCTTGATTTATATTAAAAAGAGAGAAAATTCAGAGCGATTAATAATAATAAACGAGTAAATAAACTTAAGCTTCTGTACGATACCACTTAGAGTCGTTGAACTCTGGTAAAGGTGCCGGGCACCTGTTGGTACTGCTAGGGCACTGGCCCTGAGGGTGAAACTAGCAGATGACTCGCCAATAAAAGGGGCCCGGAGACAGGACTTGTAGCCACGTAATCGAACTGGCAGCCCGCTAGTAAAAGTGGTAGCCTGGTGGTAAATGTTGTAGCCTGGTAGAACAAGTGGTAGCCTGGTATTTGAAGTGGTGGTCCGCTAGTAAAACCCTGAAATATCCCAGTACGCATTAGACAAAGCCCCCTTACTTTAATAAAAAACTATATCCCCCCTTCTAATGCTTACCTAGTACAGTATTTAGATCCCGAAATATCGGTCGTGTCAAAACACAAAGAGATACCACAATATATCCCCAAAGAATGGGTGGAATTAAGTCACAATATTAAAGGTTGAATCTCTAAGACTGCACTCACGGCAAACCTTCATCTCGCCTTGAAAGGTACTTTTAGAAGAACTCTCGATTCGTACCCGTCAATTTGCCTTTCTCCTTCTACGAGATTAAAAAAAACTACGTCAGAACAGCAAGAAATAGTACCTAATATAACAATGTACTTCGCTTATCAACTAAAATAAATACGTTATACAACGTGTTATAAATGCTGATACAAATATATCATTAACCCATACTTATAATAGAGTAATTTACTTTAAGAAAGGTGGCAATTTCAAGTGTATTGTCAGCAAATCGAATCAATAAATATAGAATTAATAAACCGATGAGTGCAAAATACAGCATCTTTTTTTCTAAATGCGGCGTTAAATGAAATTCAAAGTTATTTGACACTGGCAAAATCGGACTGTTAGAACTTGAAGGAATAACCTGAAATATTTGCATCGACAGCGTTCCAACAATTCGCGCCCTTAAAGAAGTTGATATATTTTTTATAAGAGTCCACACTACAATATTTCTGCATTCACGGCAAGGCATTTTCTTTTGATCTTTTTAATTTAGAGACAGGCCACGGGAAACATTCGTTTGCATTGCTGACCCTTCGCGGCCATTCGCGCCCTCATAAAATCACTAGAAATGACCGCCCAGACCTGCGAACTCAATTGGGCAACTTGGCCTTCGCAAAGAGGCGACTAAAATGTTAATTTTCTGATTTTTCTTATCTATTCCTAATTTCTCTATGAGCAAACTTAACCCAGAACTTAAAACAATGAAATAAAACAAGATCAGGGCAAGTATAATTAGTAATTGATATTGTATGTGACTGCGTTTGAACTCTGTAAACAGTTTCTCGAATCCGAAAGCGCGGATCCGGCGGATCCTAGGTATTATTTCTCTCCCTAGACTCCTCGACTATAGTGCTCAGCACCTGAGCTTTGAATAAGATAACTTTTGTGTTCTCGTTTCACTTACGACTAGCCGTAGCAGAGCATCCATTGAGCCCTTAGTTTACCCATGTCTGCGGTTCAACGAATTCTTTTCAAGTGTTCGGTGGTCCAGTAATCAGATATTAGGCCTGTGCGCCTGTGGCACGGCGGCCCGGGTTCGATTCCCATCGGTGTTTTATTATCTTTTTAAGGTTATGTTTGTAGAAAGTTTTTTTCTTCATTTTGGGCATGCCTTGGGTTAGTTTTTGTTGGTTGGGCCCCTGTAGCGAGCGAAAGGCCATGCGTGAAGTAAAGTAATCGTCAACTTTCATTGGCCTCATTAATTGTCATGCTGCGGCTAGCTCCAAGTTCTCATTTCCCATACGAATGGATCAACTTGTCGAAATTATAGGCATACATTAATGGGTCAAACCGAGGGTCAAACAAGTCTTTGCGAATGGAGCGTTGTATTTTTTTACATCTTTAGTGGCTGCAAGTGAAAAGGTACCTATTGAGTAGAAACAAGCGACTTCATACTTATCTGTGGACAGTACAGTTCCCGTCATCTGCACATTATAAAGACAGACGCAGTTTCTTGTTCTGACTCGAACGCGGTCGGGAATTTTCATGTTAAGCCGCTGACACATTGGAACGTTGCCGTTCGTTCCCATTCATTTGCGGTGCTACCCACTCGCTGGAAACGTTCCTCACCTCAAGGCCTGCTACACTTGAACGAATGACCTGAAATAATATTTGCATCGACAGCGTTCCATCAATTCGCGCCCTTAACGAAAACCGGTATTCTTTTTTATACGCGCCCACACTACAACATTTCTGCATTCGCGGTAAGGCATTTCCGTTTGGTATTTTTAATTTACCGACAGGCGACGGGAAACGTTCGTTCGCATTGCTGACCGTTCGCGGCCATTGGCGCCCTCATAAAATCGCTGAAAATTACCGTCCACACCTGCAAACGAATGGGGGCGAATCCTCAGCAATGCGAATGAATGGAAACCTTCGTTCCAATGCGGCAGCGGCTTATGAACACGTTTATTTAGATGTTATAGAGAAATTATTCTAATTGCAGAAGTATTTGATAGAATAAAGAAAATGACTTCTTCTTCTTTAGGTGCCGTCTTCGTTCCGAAGTTTGGCTATCATCAAAGCTATGCGCAATTTTGATACTGCAGATCTAAACAGTTGGCAGTTGTTGCAATTGTACCATTATCTTAAGTTCTTCAACCATAAATTTCTTCTTCATCCTATGGATCTTTTGCCCATTATTTTTCCCTGGATAATAAGTTGCAGTAACTGGTATTTATCTCCCCTCATAACATGTCCCAAGTATTGCAGTTTGCGCTTCTTAATAAACTGCCGTTCATAACTTTCAAACATTCAACATTCGTGGTCCGATTTTAACAATCAATATCTTAACTAATAATTGATGAAATTAAATGCGGTTTTCGAAATAATAAAGCACAATGCTTTACAAATCAGCTGACTTATACTAAATAACGAAAAAGATCCATATGCAAATTATACAGGGTTATTCGCATTTGCCTCACAAAATTCAAAATATTCACATCTCTCCCAAACATGCAGAAGTCATTTTTTTATCGGTTTGATGATAGCACAGTAGTCATTGGCCCCATACCTCGAGACGTTTTCGAGATTTTTCATTTATCGATAGCGTTTAAAAAATTGCTTAATTATCTTGAAAATTGGTATATCGGAAAGTTTGCCTTAATTTGCATTTTGTAGCATTCTTTATTTAAGTTACTTTTTAAATTCTCTGATAAAAAGAGTATACTTTTGAAAGCTCTTACATGTTTTAATATACAGAGTACCCAAAAACCGTAATTGATCCGAAATCGCTTAGGTCGTTAAAAATTCCAAAAATATTACCTACGTTGTTAAAACTTAAGATTATCTCACGGACTTGGCAATAACCTGATTGAACTTTCTGTATATTTCTGGAGTTGCTGGGGATTACCATCAGTTGGTCTTCCGTATTTTTGTATTACCTCACAGAATAAACGAGGTGCGTCGTTTTCATGAAGTTGATGCGTCAGCTCCTTTTGTTTTTCTTTTATTTTATATTCTCGTACTAAGATAATATGTTTACATTTTTGTTATCAAATTTACCTGTTGTTACCTATATACAGGGAAGAATTTTTTAAATTTACTTGTAAAATAATTTATTTCTAATTTGGTTTATACCATCGTTCTTTTCACAAAAAAGTAGCATAGTATTGCGAAAACTGCAACTCTCTATGTTTACTCGTAAGTGAGATACCCCGTAATATCATCGAAAATGCGACACCCTGTACAGGGTGGCTCGAATTCGTGTCTATGTATGGGGAACTCGAAAACCGTAAGAGATACAGTGTCGGTCAAATTAAGGCAAAATTGCGCATTTAAGTGTCTAACAATATGCCGTTCAGAAAGTTTTAAAATTCCGAGTATTTACGGAGATATCCGGAAAAAACCGAAATTTTGAAAAATCGTTTTATTTTTTTCCTGGGCTTATTTAAAAACGGATTTCAAATCTAATTGCACTTTTGCATTGCCACTTTTTCCGCTCTATCCAATGATGATATCCAATTTGAAATCCGACGTTTCGTCTTCAAGGGATCACCATCAACTTTCTTTTTTTAATTACGAACTTTAATTTTTTTTATATTTTTTCAGATGGTATTGGCGTTATTAATATGAGTATGTGTTTTTTTTTCATTTTTTATTTTTTAATTTTTATTATTTTTATTTTATATATTTTGCTTCGGCGTGGTTTTAAATAATTTAAGGTAGGTGCTTTTGAAATTTTCATATTCTATAAAAATATTTCATTTGTTTTTGGCCATGAACTATTACTCAAACAAGTTGCTTAGCGCATTTTATTTATAAGCAAAATAGGTGTTTTTCCTTCAAAGTTCCTATAGTATCATGTAGTATGATTATAAATTTTTGATGTTCTCTATTAAATACATTTTTTAATTGGTTAAAAGTTGGGAATATTTTATCTTTGCAGAAGCAACTTGTTTGAGTAATAGTTCATGGCCATATTCTCGTAAGAAATAATTTTACTATTTTTTATTTTTAATTCGCTCCAATTTTCCACTTAAAACAAAAAACAAAATAAAATATTTTTATAGAATATAAAAATTTAAAAAGTACCTACCTTAAATTATTTAAAATTACGCCAAAGCAAAATCTATAATTAAAAAAATAATAATAAAAATAAAAAAAATTAAAAAAAAAGTAAAAAAAATAAACACATAGTCATATTAATAACGCCAATACCATCTGAAAAACGATAAAAAAAATTAAAGTTCGTATTTAAAAAAAGAAAGTTGATGATGATGCCTTGAAGACAAAACGTCGGATTTCAAACTGGATACCATCATTAGATAGAGCGGAAAAAGTGGCAATGCAAAAGTGCAATTCAATTTGAAATCCGTTTTTA
>MU181965.1:777528-847090 GCA_016904865.1 Pissodes strobi
TCCACATCTAGTTTTCTGTGAATTCTTGTGTGAATCACTTTGAGGAACACTTTTAATGTGTGTCCCATTAGGCTTATTGTGCGATGGTCAGTGCACTGTTTTGCGTTTGCCTTTTTTCGTATGGTGACAACAGTTCCTTTGGTATTTCTCCTGTTTTGTAGATGCAGTTAAAAAGGTCGACTAGAGTATTCACTGATTCACCTTCCACAAGCTTGAGAAGTTCCGATGTAAGCCCGTCTGGACCCGGTGATTTACCATTCTTCATTGTTTTTATAGCGTATAGTATTTCTTCTTTAGTTATTTCTGGTCCTTCGTCGCCTTGTATGCTATCTGTATTATGTTCTTGTCTCATCGTTGAACAATTCTTCTACATAATTCTTCCAAGTCATAAGCTTTTGTTGTAGATCAGTTATTATGTCTCCATTTGCGTTGCGTAATAGATTGGGATGCTTCCGTTTCTGTATACCTGCCAATTCCTTTATCTTTTTATGTAGGTTAAAGTGTCAAGTTTTAGTTGCAGTTCTTCAATTTCCTCGCATTTTCTTTCATAAAAAGTTTCTTTAGCTGTACTTATTTCGTTTCTAATTTGTTTGTGTACTTCATTGTACTTTTGTCTGCATTTTGTCTTACAATGTCTTCTCTCTTCCATCAGTCCCAAGATTTTTTCTGTTATCCACTCTTGTCCGTTTTTCTGTTTCTCTCTGGTAAGCAAACTCTGGGCAGGTTTTATTATGGCCTCTTTTAAATCTTGCCACTTGTCTTTTACATGCGCATTCTGTGTCTTTGTAGAAAGCAATCGTAAGTTATCATTGATATGTCGTTTTAGATCTTCTGTGATTTTTGGATCTTGTAAGCGGGTGGTGATCTATTTTTATTTTTTGTGAAGGTTTTTTGAATTTAATGTGTACACGCGCTGTCAGGGGGTTATGATCTGAAAATACATCTGCTCCCGGATAAGCCTTAACTGATCCTATAGAGTTTCTGTAACGCTGATTTACTAAGATATAATCTATCTGATTCCTAACTGTATTCTGACTATTGTGTTGAGGGGATATCCATGTGTACAGTCTCCGTTTGGGTAGCTCATAAAATGTGTTTGAAATTATCATGTAATTTTCTTGGCAGAACTGTAACATTCTGTCTCCTCTATCGTTTCTTGACCCGAAGCCATAGTCTCCCACATATTTTCCGCTTTTTTCTTTCCCAGTTTTAGAGTTGAAGTCTCCAAGGATGAGTGTGACGTCTCTTGGCTTTATAGACTTTAGAACTTGATTGATTTGTTCATAAAACTTCTCAATATGCTCATCTGATTTTTCTGCAGTAGGAGCATAAATCTGTATAATATTATATTTGCGGTTTTTGTTCCTAGTTGTAAGAGTAGGATTCTATCTGACACTGGTGAAAAATTAATGACAGACTGCGTCATTCTTTTTGAAACGACAACTGCTACGCCATAGGTATGTATGATGCTGAAAATTTCGTGAGAAATAGATCATACCGTTGCTTGTCGAGAAGTTGCCTGCACCCAACCACCTTGTATCGCTGATGCCCAAGATATCGATGTTTAATCTTTGCATCTCCTGTGTGACGTTATGCATTTTTCTAGTCTCATACATACTTCTGACGTTCCATGTACCAATATTCATTGTATTATTGGTTGTATTTTTGACACATGGATTTCGCCGGATGACTACCTGAGAGGCCCTGTTGTCTTGAGATATACCTCTCCTGCCGGATCTTGGTTTCCGGCCATGATCAGTACTAGAAATCATTTCGTTTTGCACAGTCATGATAATTGTACTAGAGATATCTAGTAGGATCTTTAATGCAGTGGTTTCTCCTTGCGTTCTGCATCCTTATGTCGTTGACCATTCTTTGGTTCCTCCGCCTTCGAGACTGATTTCTCAGTCTCAGGACAAAAGAGTTCCCTTTCCACTTATTAGCTCATCCGCCCGAAGCCGTTGGCCAGTAAGTGAGGGATTGCTTATACCAGCAATCACTCGGTCCCTATCTGCGTTGGCCATCAAAATTGATGTTGCCCGCCTTCTACCACATGGAGGTGCAGATTCGGATTTTTCCATCATCGATATTACGACCGAGATTAAATGACTTAAAATGTATTATTGTAAATGCCTGTTATTGCCAAGTTTAATAATAAAAAATGAGCGAGTCTGCTAGTACTCGAGCGAGACACTGATTGTAAACATATCCTATATCAACATACACAAATATTTGAGCAGCCCTCATAAAATCACTGCGCATGGTTATGGTTATGATATCACAGCCGTTTACACATTTCCGTCCCCATCCGCATGCACATTTCCGTCCCCATCCATTTGCACATTTTCGTCCCATTTGCCGAGAATTACTCTCATACCGCCGCATAAGATGTTTACAGATCAAAACTAACCGTAATAATCAACGCGAGTGAAACCGCGGGTAAAAGCTAAAAGTGTCCTATGTCCTTTACTATACTTGAAAATATCTCATCATCATCATAATTTCATGATAATCGATTGAGTAGTTTATGCGTGAAAGCGTAAGGAACAAACAAACAAACACATTCACATTCATAATATTAGTTATTCGCATTTATAATACTTACTGGCAGCATTAATCGGAGTGGATTAATTCACTGCACAAATCCGACACGAAAGTCTAACGCCACCAGGAATATATATTTCATCAACCTATAGCCACAGCTTATTCACTACCAGTTAGTCATCTTGGGCCGGCATCCTTTGATTTGGGAAAGTGAATAACCAATTTTGCAAGTTTGACAGTTCGTTTAATATAAAATGTGCTTTTTTATCACAACCAATTTAACAAAATTGTTTAAAAATCCAATACTTCCGGACTTTTTAGGACGATAGTCGTGGCTTCGGACGAATATGTCGTGAAGCGAAAATTCATTTTAAATTCAACCGTCTTTTAAAAATAAGCTGCGCTATGGATCCAAATACACTGCGAATATAATATAATGAAAAACCAGCTTTTTAGAAGCGCCATTTGAGTCGTTGCAATCGCGGCCCTCCTGGATTAGCTTGCTCTTCAATGCGCACGGGTTATAATATCACATCGGTTTACACATTCCGTCGCATTTGCTGAGATTTACCCTCATACCGCCGCATTAGATGTTTACACATCAAAAAGCAATCAATCAACAAAAATATAAAAAATCGTGATTTAGTTTTTTTTCTTTTTAAACAAAATTGTACTTTCTGATTTTCTTTCGGCTCTGAATGAAAGTGAGTGATGAGTGTGTTCCTAAGACTACAATCCCTAAAAAATGTCTTGCCATTACGAATCAATGTTTATTATGAAGTGAATAAGCAATATACACAAACAATATTAATATTATTAGTTATATGTAGTATTTTTGCTATGTAAAAATAATTTTCTGCAGCTTTATTCGACAATGGAGGGTATTTCTTACAGTGTAGAATTTTGCAATGGGCCGATCTGTGTTCATTCAAATTAGATATCAAGAACATCACATACGTAGTATAGTTTTATTAAAAACTTAATATCAATAACCACGGAGTAAACATCTTTCAAAAAACAAGCAGTGATACTTGCCTCAATATAATTTGCTTATTCCATTCCCTATGCATATAATTATGTAATTTCTATTTCAACTTTAAACTGCACTAATTGGATACGTAATTTATGAATTATGAAAGGGAAGTGGGTATTTTTAGCAGATGTTTGTATAGTTGCTCGTGGGAAGCAACTTACACTATAATCGGTTTTATGTCAGGCCAAAAGTTGTTTTAACCAATTTTTAACTGCTTTAAGTAGGAAATGGGTTTAATACTCATAGACATCAACGATACTTATCGAGATTTAGCGATCTCATAATGAGATAGATATCCCTTTTCAGTAGGATAATGCACTGCTGCTACATGTAGCACACATGATAATAATTATGTCCCCAATAGAATATCTAGGCTTAGCATATGGTACTTTGATAGAGTCAAGGCATAAAATATAGTGTTCCAAGAAAACATCGATGGTGTGGTGAAAAATAACAATAATTATTATTATGGTGTTCAACAATCTAAATAAATACCAGAAAGTGAATTGAAAGTCCTCTTGGGGCGCCTATATTTTTAAATACCTACACATTTTCTTATATTGGTCGTTTTTATTCCACATTCAGGCAAAAATTAAGAAAAAAAAATGAGGCATGAAAGTGTTTTATTAAAATTATTGATGACAATAGAACTAGATTTTTCAAAGAATCAAGACCTGTGTTAAATTTCTGCTGAAAAGATTGAAATATGAGTTAAAAAAATGCATCGTCTGCTTTTTGTGACATATATTACATTACGTTTTGAAAGTAACAAAGTTCCTAATTTAAATTATTTTCATTTGAAGAAAACCGAAAATAAATCTTTTTGTTTCAAAGATAAGCAAACAATCAAAAATAACCATTAAGCAAAAAATACTCCATAATATTATGGCCTTACACAATTTCAAGTTAGTTAAAAAAATATGTTTTTCTCTATTTGAAATAAGATATCATGTATCACATCTGTTTTAGGGTAATCTCTTCTTTTTGAATTGTTGAAACAAAGAGCAACCTGATTTATATTTGCCGATTATTAAATTGCTTTGCATTTTGTATTATTTAGTTGCCTCTAAGCGAATAAATGTATTTGCAATCTGAACAAATCTTCGAACATCTCAGCTAGTGTTTGTATAAAAGTATGCAGTGCAACGCAGAAAACGTTTGTTTTAATTTTTTAGCGCGGGCAGTTAACAGTGTTGGCTTCTACTTTTTCATTGTGAAAGTGTTTTTATGTCTTTTGGAAAAATATTATTCTGAAATACCACATTTTCTTGTTAGTTTTTTGCACCTGATTCGAGTTTATTAAATCAAGTAGGTATGGTCCCTTTTTTAGATCTTGTAGATTAAATTAGCTTAGCGACAGTATTTCAGTTAATTTTAACGTTTTGAAGAAAGTTTGATAATTAATAAATTTTACCAAGAACGCCTTGCCAAAATTTTAACATAAAGATAAATTCAAAGGTTTTAATGTATTTTAATCGTCCGTTAGCTTCTGTCATTCCATCTTTCTGATGTCTAACATTTAAAGTTATTTCATTATTGATAATATTATCTAATGTAAGGTGGGATTTGGAACCTTTGGCAAAATGCACTACAAAACAATTTATCTACAATACTGAAACATAATTTTTGCATGCATGAAAAACGGAATCTACTGCTTTGGTGTGATTCGCCCAAGTAAATGTTTTTTTGAGATCTTTTTTTCATCAGATTCTTTTTGAATCTTTTCAAAAATGAATCTTGGAGACTTTCAGTTATAAAAGCATATAGCTGTTCTAAGGTCCCAAAGAAAAGTTTTATTTAAGAACATGAATTTACTGAACTTAGATTTAATTTATGATCTATACAAATTGCTTAGAGCATGTTTCTTGATTCTTGTCTGTGGAGTTTTACAAAAATGAAAAAATTAACCTTGTTAACTATCATATTAACCTTGGATCCTCTTTTTCATCTTTATCTTTCAGTTCTGTTCAGACTCAGGCTCTAACTCAGGTATTGATTCTGTCCCAACCAGTATAGTTCCCGTTCACATATAAAAACAATAAACAGAGCAGGTCATTCATAAATTACCTTATTGTTTACGTGCCAACATTAGAAATATTAACGTGAAGATGGGATAAAGTAATGATTGAAAATGATGAAAATGGCGGCCGAAGTGCGTAAAATATTTCATTCATGTACGGCCACAACGACGCATGTTTCTCCCAGCGGCGGAACATTTTAGGGGACACCTGTTTAAAGTCTGGTAACATTGAAATAAGCCTGCTCTCAAGCATAAAATAATAAGCCATTACAAAAATTAAAATGACTAGACATAAAAAAATAATCTATTAATATTAAAATATGCACATAACTAAAAAAATAAATTTTAAGTTACAGTTCGGGAAAAAACAATTTACATTTAATTGATAATTAATTACAGGGTGTCGCTAGCCACCGTTCCGGTCTACTTGGCAATAATACTAATTATATAAAGAAACAAAGGAAAAAACAAATTTCATTCATTATGATATAGAAATTAATTTGGTATTCATACTTCGTATTCTGTTTTGACGCAATGCCGGGGTTCTTTAGGTTACCTCATGATGAATCTTATCTTGAAGTATTGGCTCAAGACGTATTTTATTAATGCATGGCAGTGGCCATCGATGCACGATTCTTCAGAAAAGTGATTGCCAAAATGGTCATATCACGCTCACTTCGGGGGCGCAACCAACAAAAATCAACCCAAACTAACCTAAAATATGGGCCAAAACATCCTCCTGAATTAATTTCAACAATAAAGGTAATTGGCAATACACAAATAAACGAAACGAAGCGAAATCACAGAATAGAAAATGTTGACAAACGCCATCCCGCCGCAGTGAGAGCGAAGAGCGACTTTATCCCTACGTAAATACGACCAATGGAAAATTGGCAGGCTCGAGTGTTTGCTACGTGTCGAAAAATAGTTCCAGATTGAAATATTAATATTATTAAGCAGCAAATGTCATTTTTCCGAAATCGCGGAGTAGAGAGTAAAGTACCTTAATTTATAAAGATACAGTAAAATCTTATAGGGAAAGTGCTTCTAAATTAAAAAAATAATCTGAATATGAAATTTGAGTTTATTACATCAACTTTTCTTTTTTCTTTTTTTTCTCGATTTTTTCTTAAACGTTACGTCACTGGAGAATGTTTTGTTATTAGTATACTATAATACTTGCCAAGTAACTTCAAAAATTATTTAAGATTGAATTTAGTTACATAGTTGCATAATGTTGCAGTTTTTCCAGAGATAATAGCCAGTTTAGGCATCAGTGTGTTACAAACACATTTAAACACTTTTGGTTCAAATTTTTTTCCAATGAAAATCATGAATAGACCCAACTCTTTTCATTTCATGTAAAACAACTAATAATTTATTTATCTTTTGCATCCGATGAGTAAATTATGCCCAAGTATCCTAAAAATTCATATAAAATATTAGGACTTGTGAAGAGTAGGTCATGCATTTGGAATAAAAACAGATAAATAAAGTGTGGCAAGTATAACTGGAACAGCGAAAAGAATGCGGACAAAAAATTGGCGATGTTGTCGAGTAACTTTAATTTTTTTTGAGAATTAATATTGATACCTATTATTTAGATAAACATATAATTTAATATACTCATTAACTAATTGAAAATAACTGGAAACTGGAACTTTACTATTACTTCAACTTTAATTCATAATCTATTTTACACATTATCAATTTAAATAAATTTGGGACATTTATATCTATTTGCCCAATACATCCGGCAACAGGTGCGTCAATTTCCCCTCGTCCCCGTGACAAAGTGCATCAAGGCGATTGGCTGCAAGTCATTTTTCCTCGCTTCGCTCCTCAAACGTCGCTGTTCCAAATAAGTTTGCCACACTTTAGCAATAATTTTACTTCACAGTGACATATGAAATTAATTATTATTGAGTCAGTCATTTCAATTGTATTTTGCAATTATTGTGAACAATTATTTTGGACCAAAGTGTTTAAATGTGTTTGCAACACACTGATACCTAAACTGTCTTTTAGCTCTGGAAAAAACTGAAACATTATGCAACTATGTAACTAATTTCTACCTTAAATAAGTTTTGAAGTTACTTGGCAAGTATACTATTAACAAAATAACAAAACATTCTCCAGTGGCTTAACGCTTAAGAAAAAATCGAGAAAAAAAAGAAAAATTAAAAGTTGATGTACCTACTAACCTAAATTTCATATTTAGGTTGATTTTTTTAATTTGGAAGAACTTTTCCTTATAAGATTTTGCTGTATCTTTATAATTAAGGTACTTTACTCTTGAAGCGATTTCGGAAAAATGACATTTGCTCCTGCACTAAAAGCAGTAATTTAAAATATTCATTTATTGTGTTAGGGCAAGGACCAACTTTTATGAAGAATAAAATTTTCTGAGAAACCAATAATAAAAAAGTTTCCCATATGTTGCGTTCTTTTTTGGACACACTGTATGAACAACTACATTTGAAGCGTTAATTTTCAGAAGAAACATCGGATTCTATTAACTCACGACACTTTAAACCTATAATAGCAATCAATAAATAGTTAAAATGGTACTTACTTTTCTAAAATAATGTATGATAATATGACTTTATCTACTTACGCATGGAATGTAATATTTGGGTTCAAATAGTCTATATTTTGACATATCAAGCAGTACCTAACCATTCTTCAATGTACACACATAGAAAAGAGTTCTCAAACTAAGGGAATTGACGTTATTCCAAGAGCATATTGACTTTGATATGTGGCAAAAAAATATTTGTGTGGAGGGAAGAATTTCTTCACCTCAGAAAAGAGTTCTCAAACTGAGGGAATTGACGTTATTCCAAGAGCATATTGACTTTCATATATGGCAAGAGAATATTATTTTGTGTGTAGAAGAGAATCGTCCAAATAACACCTAATTAAATCTACAAACACCGATACGGCAAAAACGCGATAGCCAAACAGCTGACACGAATGGATGGATACTCTGTTTTGATGAGCATGGCGGTCAGTTCCTTCTAGACGTGTGTCGGCTACGCGACATTGTCGTCGTACGCGGCAAGAGGGAATACCGCTTATTTCGTGAACAGTGTGAAGTGGTGAAGTAGTGACATAGGGCCTAGTTTACATAAAGTTTCTAGCGGAAAATAGGTATACACTTCGTATTTTTTGTGTTTTAATTTATTTTATATGTTAGTATTTTATCTACACGGTATACTTTAAAGCGAAAATTTATATTTTGACATGCTGTATTTTTTTAATCAGAATCACACCTTATCGCATCTGTTTTTTGAAGAACCTGAAAAGATAACTTACATGTTATGTAACAAACGCAAAAAAAAATAATCACAAATCACAACCATGATTCATTATTATTTTTCAATATGTGCTATACAGATATACACTAAGGTTGGCATCGCGGCGCGGCGCCCGATTTAAAAAAAGAACTGATATTTTGTTGGCTAGTGGAGGTTGTAGGAATAGTATATTATTTTATATGGAGGAAAAGTGATACTTTTCATGGCGCGCTCGTGTTTAACAGCCGAACGGAGTGAGGCTGGTAATAGAGAGCAAGCCATGAAAAGTAACTTTTCCTCCAAATAAATTTCTTCAAATGTCGACATATTAATGCAAAAACATCTCTTAATAGTAATAATATCTAATTATTATTAAAGATAAATGGGTTCGCAAGGCGACTTAGACCACGGTCGTAGGTGGCCTTGCTTAGACCGGTGTCGGTGAATATAAGTAACATAAAGCGTCAGATGGACACTGTCAACAATAATTATTTTTTTAAGATGGCGTCTCCGATTGCGTTTTAATTCCGTATTGATAAGCAGTTATTGAGTAAATTCGATTAAATAATAACCAATTTGTTCCTAAATTAGTGATTTTTAGAAATGCAGTCACAAATTGAGTGATAAATACAAATTGTAGTTTAATAAATCTTGAGTTGTTGACGCTTATTTTGTTGTCTGTTTGTATTGTATCTATGTTGCTATGACAACACTTTTACCTCCGCCGGCGGAAAAGTGAAAAGTAAAGCTCCGGCGGAGGAAAAACGAAATTTCACGGCCGCCTACACAGTCGAGTAATGACGGATTTGCTGACCTTTGAAGAAAAAAGTTATTTACTTGTTGCTTATTCTTTTTTCAAATAAAACTATAGTAAAATGAAATATCGAAGATTACCATAATAACAAGATTCGAAAGAATTATTTATTGTCGGTTTCCGTGAAATATTTGACGTTTTTAAATGGACACAAATCGGCCCATTCTATAGCTATATACTGTAAGAAATACGCCAAATTATAAAAATACACAGTTTTTGTGGCAGTATATTTTTGCTGTTATTGCTCTATTATGAAACCAATCCAGGGGAGGCAAGATGCTATTGCCAGAAACAATTATTGGTTGTGCTTCCAATCTTTGCTATAGTTCAGATGTGGGCCTTTGGGCCGCTATAATATCTATCGGGCGTTGATTTTCGAAGGATCAGGAAGCAGTGATTATTACACACTTCTAAAGCGATAGAGTATCTTCTGTCGCGGTCTATCCCACTTGTAGAAATTAGAGATGCGTAACGAGAACTTCAATATAACTATGTTTAAAATCCCATTACAGCAAGCAAACGTGAACTTTAACATGAGCAGCTGTTCTCTACCATTAAGCGCGACGTTTCTTCTTCATTGTTATGGACCCCATATTATTAAACATGGTAAGAACAATTTGTGTCCTAAATTGGCTTCGCTTACAATAATAACTTACGACTGCAGCAATTAAAGTCAGCGGGTGTCTGAATCGATGATAATTGGTCTTGATTTATTTCTTTTAGTTATTCGAAACTAACTGTTAGTGGGCGGATCGTGATCACGAAAAAGCATTTCGACATGACCGTGGCTACGATGCCGATGCAATGTTCTGGTTAATGATTTTTGGTATATCTATTTATTTTGTCTTATTTGTTTATTTATTTAGCGGACAATGCGATTGACATGCGCTAATAAAATAACCAAATGCATTAAAATTATTACGATACCCCATTAGAAGCTCGTAGCCACACCTTCTAAACAAAAAGACCTGCTATCTAAATCTGATGGCGTCGCACGTAGGGAGCAGGCTCTGAAAATGAAAAACGTATTAATTCATATTAACCAGTGGCGGATTTGCAGTCTCGGCCGCCCTAGGCCCCAAGCTATCAGCCGCCCCTTTCTCAGCATCCACCATATAGACTACATAATGAAATTACTTTATTGCCGCCCCTAAATCTGGCCGCCCTAGGCCCGGGCCTACCGGGCCTTAGGGTAAATCCGCCACTGATATTAACTACTTTTGTCACTTTTTGACTTCAAGAAATCCATACCTAAATTATTTTTAATAGTTAATTACATGTGGTTACACAAAAAATTGTTTGGGAGCCATACAGATCACATCAAATGTATATAAACTAAAACAAGAATACGTAGTTACTTAGGTATTTTTTAAAGACGGTTTAAATAAGATAATATAATCTGAAAAAATTAATGTTTACTTTTGAAGGAGTTTTTTGATTGACACAATTGTTTATATTTTGTTTATAAAATAAATTTTAAATTTGTAAGAATCCTGAATTTAGAAAATGTTAGCTATTCTTTTCAGTTTGAGCTTATGCAATAGAAAAGGACTTGCATCACTAAGTTTATTTAGCTTTTTTGCCTAGTTTTTGCAGCATGTATTTTTTTGATCCCAATGACAAACAGAGACAAAAATAATAACACTGCGTTTTCAAAAAAAAATTGACTTTTTACTTGTGATTTTTGGCACTTGTGGTAATTGTTGTAAATACAAAAAAAAAGATGTTAAAATGTCAGATACAATGTTTAAATTCCCTTCTACAGAACGCTAAACAGCTTCAATAAGAACTGTTTCTACTACAGTATTAACATCATGTAGGTACTTCAAAAGAGGTAAGTTGAGTTGGCTTTTGTCTTGAGTTGACATACAATTTTGTTGACAGCAGCACACATTTGCTCTATTGATGTAAACAGATTTTCAGAACTAAGGGCAATAGAGCTTAAGTGAGCTTCAGGAGCTTCATCAATATTAATATTAATATTCATTTGGCCTAAAATGGATTTCACACGCCTAAAATATTTACTTTAACTGCCTTCGCTAGATCAAGACCTCGGTCAGGACAGTCATTGAATACAATACAGCCACCCTAGGAGTAAAGTAAGCAGGTATTGCAAAGCATTTTTTAGGTGAAAAATATAAAAATCGCACAATTGATTAGTATCATATATTGTGCACGTAATGTTAGACACTGCGTCTAAATGTGTAAATTTTCCCCGAATATTCGTGGTTGAAACAAATGATGTTTGTCTCTTAATTGAAAACTAAGGTATTAAAATAAAAGCTCTGATGTTTATTCATACAGAACAAAGTTCCAAATGATACAATGCTCAGATTAAGTAGCTACGTAAGATCGATTATAGAAAAACAATAATGTATTAAATATACTAGGCACATAAAAATAACAAACAATATAAATAGCATAATTTATTAAATATAACATGCTCATGGATGTCCGCGGTCAACAACAGTATCGAGAAGCCGTCTTACTGCATTTTTAAAAGATACTGCAATTATAGTCAACATGTACAGGTAAATACTTATTATATCAAGCCATAAATCGGGTTATAATTTCGTTTCGGCCAATGTCTGATCTGCTATAGTTTTAGGTAAAGATTCGCAATTGCCTCGTGCTTGGAGATGGCACTCTAAAATTCAACAGCTCACTACTAAGTCAGGACAGACGATCAGATTCACCAGGAGTCTATGTCCGAAGGAGAGTGTCAGAGTGACTCTGCGACTCTGCAGTGTCTGAAAGGAAATCACTCGCAAGCGCTCCTCGTATAACAGTGTTGATCTGTCAACATTAAGCTTGAAGAGTAAAAAATTTACGAACTTTCTCTACACCATTACAATTATCGCAATGAATGTGGGTCCATACAGCGCAGCAGTAATCAAGTTGGCTTCTAACTAACGAAAAGTACAGAGTCTCCACCTCCAGGTTTCTAAAGTCAGACCAATGCCTCATGATGAATCCAATCATCGTAAATACCTTAGAAATTACCAAGTCAATGTGACACACAAAGCTCAGCCCATCGTCAAACAAAACACCAAGATCATTAACAGCCGTCACTCGCTCAAGCTTGCAGCCTTTGATAAAATACGTTTTTTCTTTTGAATGATATGACTTTACACTTCGAAGTGTTCAGTTCCATTCCATTTGCCCTACACCATGAGGCAAAACAGTCGATATTAATCTGCAACTAGATCTGCAATAAGTTGCAGTCACTTGCGCTGGATATAATACCAAAACATGAATCGGCAATGCTTAAAACTCTCACACAAGTCATTGATGAAAAGCAAAAATAGGATAGGTCCCAGATGGGAGCCCTGTGGTATTCCAGAGGAGACACGGATTTCTTCTGACAACGCGTTGCCAATCCTAATGACATGGGTCCAGTCTTCGATATAACCCTTAAACCAACCCAATAATGAACCATGAATGTCATACATTTTCAATTTGTTAATCATAATGCGATGATCTACTCTAAAATCATAGTAGTCTATTTGTAAACCTGCATTAAGAGCAATCGCCAAAAAGTTGGAAAATAGGCTCACTACAGCATTTTGTTATTAGATAAAACATATAAATATCGTGTATTTGATTAATAAGATTGGTGTCTTTTAAATGGAATACTCTGAATTTTATAAAATTGCTGTATGTATCGTTAAATTCTAGAAAAAGGGTTGAAGGACATGTTATATGAAAAGTATCTAGAATTTACCAGGAAATCAAAAAAATATGGAAGTTTAATTTGAAGAAAAAAAACGACTTGCTGGTATTAATAAAATTTTCAATGTTCAGCGGTTTTATTTGATGGCAAATTCTGTCGGTCTAGCGAAAATCTTTATACTTGCATAAAATAAAAAAAAATCGCACTCTTATAATTAAAGCTCTAGTGATTTTCCAAAGTATATAGAACAACCCTATACAGAATGAACTTTTAAATTTAAAGTGTAATAAATTAAATTACAAAATAATTAATCTTATTTTAATTTATAACACATTCATGAACTACCAACGGCACGAAAGTTTTATTATATTGGGTGGTCAAAAAGACGGTGATTTATTGTTCTTGAATATTTATTAAAAATATCAATATAACCTGCTGGAGAATTCAAGGGGACCGAGCGGATTTTTAGGTTAACCTTGTAGTCACATATTTTGCGAATTATTAAGATATTGATGCATGGCTTGCAGAATTTATAAGAAAATTTAATTTCACATCACATCTATTCCAGTTATTTAGGTCTAAGAGAAAAGTATATTTTTTAGTCAAACTCTAAATCTAGCTACTGAGTTTCCGATTTTATTTAAGTTGAACTGACCTTTAAAGAAAAAAAAATCTTAAAACTTTGATATCCTTTTCTGTTAATGAAATTTCGATGCTTTTCTGAAACCTTGTACATTTCAGATATTTGTGTTATCAGACCTTATTGTATTTTATAGGGGCAGATTCTGGATGTGATTATAACACCTTAGGACTAGCCCTTTTGCAGTTATTATGCTTTAATTTCTTTCATTTCCTAATGATCATTGGCTTACCTATAATACGTAGGTAGGCAAACGTAAATACTTTCAGGGGTAATGGGTTCGTTTGGATTAGCTCAAGCAACCGGAAGCTTGAACTGATTGAAATTAGAAGCTATAGTCAGTCCTGTGTTGTTATAATCACCTACCAAGATATTATGTTTCCTACAATAATACTTACACAAATATTTGTGTTTGTATGTTTCATACAGTTTTATAAAAAAAATCAAAATTTCATGCAAGTAAATGAATATCAAAATTTTAAGAAATTAGTTCTGCCGTTATACCAAAACGAAAGACTATAAAAATCAGATTAAACAAGTTTGTTGAAAAACTGATATTAACTACTTAAATTCTTTTATTTAAAAACATACTTTTCTAGACAGGTATAATTCAATTTCTGTTCGTACTTGAAAACCAAGTCCCTAGAGTCTCAATCTCAATCCACCAGACCGTTGCAGCACACCCATGCAAAAGCTGCGTGCATTGCACTCGATTCGAAATGCAATTATTTTCAGAAATATAATGGGCTATGTATGGCCTTAGGCCTGACTCGTTTCTAGGAAGCGAGATGCGAGAGTGGATAACATTTCTAACGGGTATTGTACCCGTAATAAGCACCTTGAAAGGTCATTTAGTTAGACGTAACGCAGTTCGTGCAATTTCTTCCGAATTTAGACATGTAAATCCTAACACGAGTAATCAATAATTATTATTGTATTTTGTATTTAACATAGAAGCAAAAGGTACAAGAACACGAACAAACATATATTTAATTGCGAAACAGGTAACATTTCATATTTTCTTAAAATTCAATTAATTTTTCAATTAATATGTGTTATATAATACTATAGCATATTCTGCCTTTTTATTTGTTGTCATCGGCTCTGTAACTACTACTATTTTTATTGAACTTCAAGTTTACTACAATTGGTCAATATCCTGTTGTGACTGGAGATGTTCCTACCGGAATAGGGTCTTGGGTAGGTATTTTGTTCATTGTTCTATGATGCACTTTTTCTGAATAGCTGATCAAAAGAGAATTCAAGAAGTTACCTTTTATGATCATTCATAATGCCTTTATAGTGTTGCCAAATTCCTTTAAGTTTCTGATAAACATATTAGCGAAAGCATAGCCGAAAATTAATTCTCTTAAGGACCGAATAATGATGAACAACAATGAAATTATTTTTCTCCTCTATAAAACGGTATCACCCGTTTTTTAAATGTACGTTTAACATTTTAGATATCACTGAGCTGAAATTCCGCAAAATCCCGAAATACATCGGAAATCCCTTCGAAATTCTATTCGAAATCCATTCCTAATCTCGAAGTCACATTCGAAATCCTTTGGAAATCCCGAAATCCTATTGGAAATCCAATCGTCTTTGAAGAAGATGGGCACTATTGCCGGTTTTTCTTTTTTTTTCTTCTAATAATAAAACGATTTCTTTCGTTTTTGTTGGTAATTATTAGTATTAGCGTGTATACTCTTTTTTCGGATTTATTTTTAGGCCTTTTTTTGTCGGTTTTTCCGGAAAAATACATTTTCAATTCTCCAGCCACTGTAACTGTCACCAATCTTGACGAAATTTGGCATCATGGTAGATTTTAGGAATCTGAACTCAATTCAATCGGGCGCGACGTATCATTCTCGATTCGAAATTTGAAAACCGTTTTTTCCTGGTTTTCCCTTATTTTAATTAAAACCAACATATATTGAGGACTTTATCAATCATTTACGCGTATAAAGTGATTCAAATGTATTGTTTCAATGAAAAGAAGGAAAAACTGTGACAAAACGGTTTTGAACTTTGAGGATGAATATCTCGAGAACGAAACGTCGCCCAATCAAATTGTCTTGAGATTTGTGATGAGCTTTCCTAAATCTACCAGAATGCCACATTAATCGTAAAAATATGGTTTTGAGCTCGGGAGATGAATATCTTGAACGAAACGTCCCCGATCAAATTGACTTCAGGGAATCCCAAAATCTGCCATGATGCCCAATTTCGTCAAGATCGGCGATAGTTTCAGTAACTGGAAAATTGACAATCTATTTTTTCCGGAAAAACTACGACCCAAAAATAGGGGGTATGCAAAAAATTCCGAAAAAACGGTTCACACGCTAATAGCAATAATTACCATTTTGTTATAATCACCTGTGTTGAATCTAATTACTTTTTTATTGTATATATCGATTTTAATTGTGTGGTTTAGTTTGTTTTTAATCATTGAGCATGCATAAATATAACTAGACCAAATACATTTGTTAACACATTTACTACCGGCCAATAGGACCGGCTTAATGCCAGGTCCGAGATCCATTGGAAGTCGATCCCAAATCTTTTCGAAATTCCTTAAAAAGTGTTGAAATCCCTGCGATTTCCGCAATCGATCTACACATTTTAGCGAGTGAACCGCCCCTGGTTGTAACCCAATTATTAATTCTACCGTGCCCAAACTAACTTTTTCAGATATGAAAATGGATTTTTATTTCATATTTGCAAAGGAAATTATATTCAACCATATGTTTTCTTGCGTTTCGACTCGAAAAATCCACCAATAGGGCTTTTTAAAAAAAAATAGTCGTTCATGGTCGAGGGGGTAATCGCTGCGCAAATCCGGTGTGCAAGCGTAAGCTTTGAGCAGTTCATGTAATATTTGTGTAATCTGTGTAATCTTTTTATAGTTTTCGTGTGTCCAGTCCTGTAAAAGTAATTATTTTATAATAAACGTACTAGGAACGACTACATGGTCGAGTCGAATCCGGTGTACAAGCTTTGTGTAATCTTGTGCAGTCCGTATAATATTTGTGTAATCTGTATAATCTTTGTGTTATTTTCGTGTTTTCTATTTTGTAAAAGTAGTTATTTTATTATAAACATACAACATATCATATTTTAACCGCAACCAAAATGTTACGGGCTTGTTATGTTTCAGATTGTAACTCGCACACTTTGTTGCAAACATAGTTTTGAATCACTAGTTTGGTGTGACCGAGCTTATGGCCAACTGATTTGCAAATGCTAAATTTAAATGTCTGTATCCAGAAAATTATGAACCCCAATCAATTAGAATCCCGTTCTAAATTCTCCAATACTACGCAACAGAATAAAACGGCAAAAACATAACTTTTCTTCTTACAATAATTGTTCCCATTGTTTTTCCGATATATTCCTTTGATTATTTAAAATCTCCGCCTATAAAATTTGAGTTTAAGCTTCTTATCATCAAATACAATTTTGTATAAAGGCGGTTTTTCAAAAAATTACGTTATATGCACTCTATAGAACGAAGGAATTAAAATAAACCTAAAGTATGTTCCAAAAATACAGATGGTAACAAATAATCTATGACGTGTCTGTAGGACAAGTTATTTAAATTAATAAAATACTAAACATTATTTTACAAGTGTTTATTATTGATAAATAAATAATAAAACCGGAATTCTTGAATGTTTATAATAACCCAAACTAACCCAAAAGTGACTACAATCCCAGTAATTTGTGGACATATTTCAACTATTTTTGCAACACGGGTTGTTGGGTTTTCGTGTTTAAGGGAATTGTAGCAAAAATAGCTTTTCGTTTATGAACAGGGCTCATTTACTAACTCTTTTCAGAGCAACAAAATCAAATGCCAAAATGGGGGACATATTCACGAATACATTGTTCTACTTCTTACCAGAAGTCATCACTCTCTAATATAAAGGTTATTATAAGCAGATGCGTGAGAAATAATATTTGTATCAAATGAGAATCAGGTACTATGCCTATTAGCCGAAAGAAGGTTGTTAAATTGGACCTTACACACATTCTCGAATGTTTTATTACTGTTGTATTACTTTTTTTAATTTTGAAACGAGTTACTTTTGATTGATCACTATTTAGGTGTACCTATTCCGGTGCGGCCAATAAAAAATAATGTAATATCTTAGGGCTATTTTCCGATCATATTTATTCAAAAAGAACGTAATAAATAAATTAATATTAGAATGTTCATAGCGATGACGTCAGACGAAAATCTCGATAGCGGATAATATTCTTAAGGTATTTGTCCTGATGATGGAGGCAGATATATAAACCTAAATCCATGAAAATGTCTTACATTAGCTGAAACTGGTCTAAATTCATGAAGATATCTTGCATCAACCGGACCCTTTAAATGAGACCGAAGTGGATAAATTCTGACCGATGATGTCAGGGAGTCCAGGGCGAAAAATTTATGTTCAGTTGCATGCTGTTTATATGTGACGCAAAGACAAAATAAAAAATGAAAAAGATATATAAAGTTATACCTAACTATAACATAACACGGTATATTAGCATAACTTGGGCGTCGTACCTCAATTTATTATGAAAAATTTTTTAATGGACCAAATATTTTTGTTTAAAGAAGACGTACAAAAAAGACAAAAAAAAGGTCCCTAGTGATGGGTTTTTCGAATCAAGACAAGACTCCCGTTTATCCGACCTCGTAAATTTTGATTTCGGAAATATAAATAGTGCCATACGCTATTTAAGACACCCTGTATACTGGCTAAGTTATAGGTTACGTGTTAACATAACGTTGCTACATGGAACACCCTATAGTTTATCCAGTCCTAAAGTATTCTTTAAATCCAGTGCGGCGATCCCATGGTATATAATAATTTATTTTCCTATATGTATTCTAATCCTAAATGTATTTATAGGGTCGTCAAAATTAGTTTATTTCTTTATAATCGGAAATTTTTGGGGAAATATATTAGCAAGTTGTCTGATCTTGGGAAATTACCTCGAAAATTACCGAATTAACAAATACACATTCTTTAAAATTTACGAACGCCGCGATAGTCCCGTATATGCATAAATGCGATCCACTGTGCATAAATTCGGTAAGAAAATATATATTTTTTAATTCCATTTATATCACGAATTTGATTATTTATTTTGATATATATTTGCGAGCTCTAATTTACGTAAATCGTAAATTTTTATTAATCGCAGTCTTACTTTAGGTTATTAACAAAATATACAGAAACATTAGTTTATGAAATGTCGTTCGTTTTGAATACATAAATAAATAAATAAATAACTGAAATTTGTATACTATCAGAAAAATATGTATTATTGATAGTTAAATAAATCTATAAATCCGATAGTTTGAGATAAATAATAAAATAATGTAAAAAAAAACATTTGTCGTGGCGAACTACTGGAAGAAACAAGAATTAAGCCATTTGCTTGTTATTTTCTACAATTTAAATTTTGATTGGCCCATCTCTAATTGCGCCTCTGATTACAGATACAATCTTGTTTTTCATTGGAAGTGTAGCTATTTACTAATTTAAAGTAACTGAAATTTATAGAACAGTATTTTTTAATTGCTATGTTCTTTTTCAACCTCGTTTTCAACACTCTGTGTCTGGAAATTTAGGCGCTGGTCATTCACACGTTTATTAGAACTGTTTACTTTAAACATAACATGGAATTATACCTTAAAACCAAAACATTTTCCTTTGTAACCCTCAGACATCACTTAAGTTACTCCCTATGCTAATTGTTATATCCCTGGTAGGTACTTTAGAGTTTGCTCCACTTCATTTCCACCTGTCGCATACATGTGCACTTTTTATTGCTAGTATCGACAACAGGTGAATGCAGGAAAAGTTCGGTGGGACATTTTTACACACGCCAAATATCTGCATAATATTTAGTTTTAGACGGGTATTTAGTTGAGGTAGAAAATATTTGTTATACTTTAAAAATATCCACACAATATTGTGAATTTTTAGTCTGTGAGATTAAAGTAGGTTGAAAATTTCATGCTCCTGTAGATAAGACCGTTTGATGACATTTTCAAAATACACCCCAGTCAAAATAAAATTACCCTATTAAGAAATTCAAAATTACAAATCATTTAATTCACGAATTTTGATAACTAATCTGTAAAAACAATTTTATGTTGGGAGCAAACGTTTGCAATTCTATTGTTGACATTAGTCTCCACCAGCTAATTATTCGCAAATAACTGTACCAAAAAAAACCAAAACGCACACAGGCAACAAATCTCTTTGATGTACCGACCCCGCTCGGAACACCACCAAATGATTGCAAACGTTTGCGAATGCGCGTGATATACGTCTCCACCAAACAAATATTGAGTTTACAAATATTTGCAAACAATCCCAAACATTTTGCGCCCTTGGTGGATATGCACTAAGGGTAATAATTGACGAACGTCCTTTCTTTTCGTTCAATATTTTAGCGTAGCGCCGTGGTTTTCATAGAAATGGTAAGAAGGCAACAGCAAATTGTCCTTTTTATACACTTTATAAATAAATAATACCCTTGGTGTTATTTAGATCAGGGAGTTTTATTAAACTAAAACATGTTTCAGTATTAAGTTCTCTTGTAGTAATAATTTAACTAAAATATTTTTATAAGATAAGATATGTCCAGCCAATTATGGGTTTGTAACTAAGTAAATAATGTTCTATCTATATTTCTATGATATTCTGTAATCAACCATTACTAAACGAATCACACGAAGCAGAGGCAAGTTTACTTTTTCTTCACGTACTAGGTTTTATAAATTTTGTCGTAACATTCCCAACTAATGACTCATACAGGTTAGTTTGATAAATAATTTTATAATTAATATACGACAAGAAGCTGACGAATTTTGCGGTTTTATTTCAGTAGATCATACACAATACCTTAGCATGAATAAATATTAGTTTTTGGAAACACCAATATACATTCAAATTGCCACTCAGCCGAGATCTAATCAGGCCTACATTGTGATCCTTCTGAGAATAGTTTTATTTTTTTTTAAACGGGTCATGTTAATCGTCTTATGTTTTGATATAACCATTTTCAGGTTGCTTGGTCATTATGATTATGATTGTATCAATTTTTAAGATTTATTTTTATTTATTTTATTTATTTCTTACAGTATCAACAGCAATGATTGCCAATTACAGATACCAAACTTAACACATAGCAGATACAATAGTACATCAAAAAACAATATAAAAACACTCAACAGCAAGAACAAACAATATTTAACTTATAAGTACAAATGTAACGATATATAACTAAAAAAACTTACTACAAAAAGTTAAAACGACAGTCATTCAAATCACAGTTCTACGGTAACATTGCAGATTGATGTTCATAAAGCCTATTAGTAATCATAATTTTGAATTGATTCAGAGGAACTTGGTAAATATCAATATCAGAGGCATATTTATTGAATAAAGAGCACATTTTATATATAGGTGAAGCCTTAAAGGTATTAGTGCGAGGGAAATCCAGGTAGAAACAATTTCTTGATCTAGTACTTCCGGCGCCAAATGAAAATTTAATTTCAGATAAAATCTTGGGACAGTCCACCTTATTACTAATAATCTTAAAAAGAAATATCAGACATGTTTTTACCCTTCTGTTTTCCATAGATAAACATTCAAACATATGAAGCAGAGTCCAATTATCAAAGCCTCTTTCTGGGTAGTAACCAAACCTTTTAAAATATAAGTATTTTAGAAACTTTCTTTATATACGTTCAATACAGTTAACCCAAGTATCATATTGTGGGGACCATATAACAGATCCATATTCTAGTTTTGGCAACACGAGACTTTCAAACAACCTAACACATACACGTAGGCTAAAATTCTTTGTTGTCCTAATAACATACCCCAAGATACCATGTGCTTCCTTAACCCTAGCAGCAATATGTTCAGAAAATGCTAAACCAGCGTCAAACATTACCCCCAGGTCCTTATGGTTAGAGGCAGCACACAGAGGCAAACCATCAACACTGTATACATGTCTATGAACATTCTTGTTCAGTGTAAAACTCATGGAGGTGCATTTCTGTGTATTGAGAGCAAACCCATTTTCCGCACACCACTTAACCACCCTATTAAGATCATCCTGTAAGAGTTCGCACCCGCTGCCAGGGCCATCAATTTCTAAGAACATTTTAAAGTCATCAGCAAACAAAAGGGCAGTAGAATACTTGCATGACTTGCACATGTCATTTATTGCCGCAACAAAAAGTAATGGTCCCAGATTTGATCCTTGAGGAACACCTGAATGACTAGGATAAGGGTTCGACCTAAAGCCACTAATTTCTACAATATTTTGCCTCTGTGACAAGTAGGACATCAGCAACATAGTGAGAGCCGGTGCTACATTCATTCGCTGAAGGGCCCTAACCACTACAGTATGCTTAACCCTGTCAAAAGCCTTCTGGAAGTCGGTAAATATAACATCAACTTGAAACTTTTTGTTTAGTGAAGTATAGATGTACTGAGAGAAAATCACTAAGTTCGTCAAAGTAGACTTTTGGGGTAGGAAACCATGCTGCTGCTCAGAGATATGATGTCTAATATCCTCGTACAGTCTATTGAAAAGAACAATTTCAAACACCTTAGAAATAGAATTAAGAATGGAAATTGGTCTATAGTTTACCACCTCCCGCTTTAAACCACCCTTAAAAACGGGAATTATTTTACTAACCTTCCATTCACTGGGGAAGGTTGATGTCTTAAGACAAAGATCAAATATAAACGTCAATGGTCGGGTTAGTAGGTCACCACAGCCCTTCAAAATATATCCCGGAACACCATCAAAGCCAATAGCCCTATTTCCCTTTAACCCATTTAGTGCACTGAAAACATCACTTTCCAAAATGGGGTCGTAGCAAAAATAATCAAAACAAACATTGGGCTTCCAAGGAAGAGATTCAGGATTAGAAAAAACATCACCAAAGTAGGCAGCAAAAATGTTAGCAATGTTTTGAGATCCTGTGTAAAATATGTTTTTGTAATTTAAAGTTGCAGGAATCTCGGATTCATTTCTATGACCCTTGATAAAACTCCAAAAATATTTGGGATTAGAAGTCAAGGCAGCTTGAACCTCCGACATATACTCCTTGTAGTTCGAATTTATAGCATACTTCAGTTTGCGCCTAACTTCAATATACCTCGTAAACCAGTAATTTATTTTAGTTCTCTTATACCGTTTAAATAATTGTTCCTTAGTTCTAACAAGCCTAATAATGTCTGCATTATACCAAACAGGAAAAACTCTACCAATCTGTCTAGACAACGGGACACATTTTTTAAAAATATCTTCAAGTATCTGGTAAAAAACAGTTACTGCATCATTGATATTCCTGCATGCAAGCAAACTGTCCCACCTTTGATTGAGAAATAGCTCACGCATCAACAAAAAGTTGGCCTTTTTAAAATTGTACTTAAAATTAGGTGTGTATTTAACGTAAGTTTCCTTAGTTTTTAAGTTTAAATTGATCAACAATGGAGGATGGTGATTGTCAATGGGCAGTAATGGTTCCGTCTCAGTTATCACCTCGCAGTAATATAGGCGCGGACTGCAAATCACTAAATCTAACATAACATTATTTACATTTAAAATATTATTACATTGCATAAAATTTGTAAAAGCTAAAAAATTATTAAAATCACAAATAGGCTCCTTATGCATATTAGTATACACAAGGTCACGCAAGTTAAAATCTCCTAGTATTATACAATCATAGTTCAACAAGTTAGATTCAATACATTGATAAAATCTACGGTAAGTGTCAACCTCAGAACCAGGAGCAATATAAACAACAACGACATACAAGCATCTACCTAATCCCAGACATAACCTCACACAGAGCGCCTCCAAATCCCTATCAAAAATATCACATATGTCAGTACTATATTGCTTTCTAACCGCCAAAAGAACTCCTCCACCTTGTTTCTTATGTGTCAAAGTATAGTCTCTGTCTTTTCTGAATATATTTCTAGAGGTGCTATTAAATTCTTGATTGTGAATGGAACAATTTAACCAAGTTTCTGTCAGAGCAATAATATCAGAATCATTTAGTAACATTGACATTTTTAAAGAGGTAAGTTTAGTTTTAATGCCCCTGGTGTTCTGATAAGAAATCAGAAAATTACCTATGTGAGATCTATATGTGTCATGGTTATCGGAAAAGTTGAATGGTCAATAGCAGCAAGAGAAGGACTTAAGACTTTATTGTGGTCCGAGTCCACAGACAAACAAATGTTGGTTTCAACAGTCACGGGAATACTTATGTTTCCGATAACCGGAGACAGTACAAATACATTTCTTAATGCGTTACTAGCGCTAACATATTGAGACAGACAAACACAGAGAGCTTTTTTATTAAGCCTGAATCTACCATATAATATACTATTGCCAAAAATTCTTATTGAAGCTCTTTGCTTATCAAGAAATTGGCTACATAATGTAACAAAATGTGTGTATGTAAACTCGCAAAATTTGTTATAAGTCAAACTTAAAGTAAGGTTTGTACATTTTCCAAGAGTAAGTAATTTATATAAAGAGTAACGGTCAAAATTTGTGACACGCAGATCCAAACACACAATAATGTTATCAGCAGTACCATAATTAGTTGTTAGTTGAAATATTCGGTTTGCCATTTGCACCAAAGAATAATTAGGATGAGATTCTCCATATACAACGTAGGTCCCTGAATTCAAGGAAAGTGTCACACCAGAAGCTACACCTCTTGCACTGCGATCACCAAACACCAAAACACTGCTATTGACAACTGGCATGAGCAGGTGAGTATTTTCAATACCCATAACATCCGGGAGCTGCGGCGTTGTGACTTCGCCATACTGAGGGCTATTCTGTGCTGCCGTATCTCCATAACTTGTAATCGGCAGGTGGGCTTCTCTTGCAAGACAATCAGAAGTTTCAGAACTTTCAGAGGTTAGAAGATTTCTGCCCACAAGATCATGAGTCGCTAACTCAGCAGCAAGACTCATACCCTAATTGATATCGGGCTCCGTCTGGGTAGATCTAGGAACCTGAATACGCATCATATTGTAAATAAGAAGCGCAACTTCGAGCTCATCATGAAGAGTATGGGAGTTCGATAGCACCTGCATGCTGACACTAGTCTGACATTCCCTTGTGGCAAACGACAGTAAAGGTGCAGGCCTAGACGGTGAGTCGCATTCTACAGGGCAGTTTAAACACTTTAAATTACTAGAGACAGAATCAGTCTGTGTTGGTTTTGACATTCTTGATATCATAGTTTGAGTTCCAGAGCTTTGCATTTCCATGATGGTCTGAGTATCTATATCAAGTGTATCAGGCTTCTGTAAAGCTTGAATAATGTTGAATTGTTCCTCATTCGTATTGAGCAGATCTGATATTTGTAGTTTTATGTCTTTAATTTGTTTTGCCAAACCAGCCTCAATATCTGCTACCTCAGAAACCAGTGAGCAAGAATTTCGCTTCTGGCGCTCAGTAAATCTGTTTTGCTCATCAATTTCTGTTCTTAAATCCTTTATAAGACTAGTCAATGTGGAAATAGGAGAAATATCATCATCTTCATCATTACACATAACCTCTCTACAAACCTTTGAACAACAGATTAAATTATTGTCTATTACATCATAATATTTTGTTCTTTTCCAACAGCTTTGGTGGAAAATGTTTTTACACACTATACAAACCCAATTATTAAAAGATTTGTTTCTGCAGCACTTAAGATCATCCATTGCAAAAAGTGATTAAAATATTACAATATACCCAGTGTGTTGCACCAAAAAAGAAACAGAATTAATACCATTAAAAACAAAAATTTCCAAGAATCGGACATAAGATAACGTACAATGTGCAAAAGTTCATAAATATATATTAAAATAATCAAAATAGTTTGTGCATCTAAGGTGTAAATTTGGAACGTAGCTGCTACACAAGAATGTAAACAAGAGTCTTGGCGCCAATTAAACACAGTACAAATCGATGTATAAGTTCCAAAATTTACCGTTTCCGAGAAAAACAAAACACTATATCCAGACAAAAAGTACTCACTGATTCACAGACACCATTTTCAAAAATTTACTTTTACTATTTCTACTAAATATAGGCAATTGTTGGGAACCTATAAAGCAACACGTGTTATCGCGACTACGTTCGCTTATGCATAATAAGATACGTTATATGATATTACTAAATTTTTTTTTCTGCTCTTAGCTAGCGCGACTTTCGTAATTTTCTTTAGTCCTGATTTATGATAAGTGTTATATGCTGATAGATATAAATAAAAGTGTTAACCATTTTTTGATAAATTAAGGGTAATTAAGGAATTCAGTCCACATTTTCTTCAACTTCTGCCTAGAAAATTGTGCTTCCCTGACATCGAGAAACATAGTTTTATGATCTGTGTTTATGTAAAAAATGGCAAAAATCTGATATCCAAAATTATAGTAAATTTTTATACTCCAAAATAATTTTTAATCGTTCACTTGCGTGAACAAGTGATTACCCGCTTTACACAAGTTGAACTGGACGACTTGAACGATAGGTGGCAGTTTGATGTGCACACTAATTCATACAAGTAATTTGATACAAATAATGACAATAATAGACAAAATCTAAGAAATGTCTTATTCGAACATAATGTTGCTTGCCAGACTTTTTTGTGGTCTATTAGTTGCTATTTTGCAGTTATCTGTAGACTTTCATATCTCAGTTGAAATAGTTTGAATCTAGTAGTAAGTTGATTGAATTATGTATACGAATAATATTTCACCAAGCAAAATGACAAAAATAACCAAAAATTTGGTCAAAATTATAAAATTGCGAAATGAACTACTGTTTTAAAAGTCAGGCCATCAATATTCGCATGCTTTTATTGCTTTTTTATTACGCATGCATCATAATCAACGATTATCGCACGCTGCAGCGTGCTTAAAATGATGTTTATGATGCGCCTACTTTTTTAAAGGTTGCTATAGAAACATTTGATCATGTCAAATGTGACAGACTAATATATTCGTCAATATATCCCTTAAGTTTAATATTTAAAACATTTTTGAGATTATGATGTATTCGTAATAAAAAAAATAGCGTATGATATACGTGTATAAGAGGCCTTTAAAGCCCTTGCGACTTACAAAACACTCCGCTGCGCGTCGTGTTTTGAAATATGTCGCGCGTGCTAAATTAAAGGCCCTCTTTATACACTTATATCATACTAAGAGAAACTAGCATTTTGCAAAAATGTTAAAATGGGTCTTAGTCCTCGTATATTTTATTAATGTTGTGAATGATGATTCAGGACCTTTTTTTATGGCAGTGGCACACACACTAAACCTTCCTCATTGACAGCATTTAAGTTTTGTTGGATTTCCATTTTGAATTCGTTCAAATTAGCACTTTTATCCTTAAACCTACTTTTTTAGGAAACATCAAAAAATAATACAATGGTGTAAGATCTAGCCCTTTACAGGCCACCTTATATTTCCGTATCTGCCAATCCATGCTGATGAGTTATTATTTAAGTAATTTGTAACTGGGGCTGTGTTATGCGGTGGAGCCACGTTTTGGCGCCATGCTATATTGTCATAATCTGGTTCAAGAGGTTCTCAGTATAATTTTCTTAAAGAAAAAATCAATCCATGGAGAATTGGGCCAATTATTTTATTTTTAAATATCCTACACCAAACATTATTCGATCTGCGTCCTTTAAACTGAATTTCTGAATATACACGAATATTTTTCCAGCCCCAAATATTGCCGTTTCGCCGATTATCCATTCCAGCGGTGCTAAAGGAAGCTTATAATATTTTTTCAAAAAACTCATGGTCTAATATGTATGGTAACGGTCCATTATTGGGTAAAATATACAGTTTATCGGAAAAAGTTCAATACAAGAATTTTAGGGTTTTTGAGTTATTAGGCATTAAATTTTAAGTATACAGGGTCGGTCATAACGTCGTGGCACATCAAAGTTGCATTTTTTAAATGGAACCTCCTGTATATTATTAGATATTTCAGTTCTTCCTTAATTCTAAGCAAAAATTGTAATACTCACATAATGTACCTAAATTCAACAGTTTTTGAGTTATCGAGTGTTATATTATTAAACAATTTCTAGTTATAGTTTTTAAAATCTGTGTATTTGAAAAAAGAGCAGTTATTAATGAAATTGTAAAATTTCGATTTGCCGTTTTATTTTATAAGGTGCTCAAAGTGTTCTCTATTAACTTCTTGACAATAATCAGTCCGCTGAACAAAATTTTGTAGTGTATTTACAAGAGCATTTTGAGAAATATGAATTTCATGCGTGATCCGTGCTTGCAACTCTTCGACATTTTGGGATCTATTTTTGCAAATAAAATTTTTAATATGACCCCAGAAGGGGGGTCATATCGGGAGACCTAGCTGTCTATTCAATGGTTCCCCTCCGCCCTATCCAGCTGCCAGGAAAGGTTTGATTTAGAAATTCCCATACTTCAGTTCCAAAATGCGGAGATGCTCCATTCTGCTGAAACCATATTGTTCTGCTATTATATTTGGATCATTATTATTCAGAAATAATCGAATAATAAAATAGAGTCCTATGATAGTCCACCAATAATACCACACCAATCATTGACTTTTTGCGGTTGTTGATGGGTGTGAACTTGTTCCATCCACTGTGGATTTTCATCTGACCAGTACCTACAGTTGTGCCAGTTCACTTGTCCATTCAAACAAAATGTAGATTCGTCAGAAAACAAAATATTATTTGAAAAAATTAAATTTTGGCTCAAATTATTTATAAGAACTTCGCAGAACTCGATTCTGCGGTCAGAATCGTCTTCACTTAATTCTTGTAGGAGATGTATCTTATATGAACGAAATTTTGCTCGCTTGGAAATCTGTTGAAGAATATCGACTCATGTTGTGATTTAATGCCAATTGTTGTATCGAAGTTTTCGGATTCTTCACCACATCTAATATTACATCCAAAGAATCTATCATCATACCCCTATCATCATTAAAGTTTTATCCACAATACCGAAACAGAATTTTTGCACTCGACGGACGCACGTTTCGCTAACCATGTTAGCATAATCAGGAGATGATTAAAACTAAACTTAAAATCTACCTAACTCTATTTTATACTAACTGGTTGCTGAATTTAAAGGTGCCATTTTGCGCGAAAACTGCGACAATAATATTTGACATTCGTTGTGTTAACATTTACAGGTTTATAAAATGAGCTTAAATCGAGGCTGAAATGTAATGATTTTCCTTGTGACATTTCAAAATTAAAAGTCGATAACTCGAAAACGGTTGAATTTAGGCATCTTATGAGTATTACAATGTTTGCCTAGAATTGAAGGAAGGAAGGAACAATTGAAATATCTAATAGTATACAGGGGGTTCCATTTAAAAAATGCTACTTTGATGTGCCACGACTTTATGACCGACCCTGTATACTTAAAATTATTACTGCCCAATAGGCACTCAACGAGCCTAAAACTTTTGTATTTAACTTTTTTCGATGCCCTTTATATTTTACCCAATAATCGACCGTTCCCCTACATATCAGCGACCTTGTATATATTTGACTAGTTGACATTTGTCTACAATATTCTACTCTTTGAATGTTTTGATTTTCTCTAAGTTTCCACATTGGCATAGGGTTTTGGGTTAGTTTGGGTTAGATATTTATATTTATGGAGACTGGTCAATAGTATGTCATAACAAGTTTTAGAAGTACTAGCTATCAAACGAGGAGGTTGAAAACGTACTTTCACGCGACAATCTATGAAAATGATACAAGACACACCTTAGAATCTTAGGAAAAAGCTTAATATCGCACGATTGGAAGAGATTTAAAGTACAAAATTAGAAAATATGATCATGTTACCTTTAAAATATAATAGTATGTTTAGTTCATCTTGATTTACAGTAACTGTCCGTTCTTTACTTTGAGGAGCTCTCCTTTCTTTAAAACACTTTTCTATATAATAGAACGTGCCCCGACATGGAGCGGGCATCCCAGGATGTGAACTACAACTGTGTTATTATTTTTATAAAATATTCGAAGAATTTCAGATTTTTCATCTTCACTGTATCTCATTTTAATATACAACCAAGTATACAACACAACAAAACGCGAATTATCAATATTATTTTGAAAATATGTTTGATTTACCTGTTTCTCGCAATCGATGGTCACCCAATCTAATAGTCATAATGCCCTCAAGCCTAAATATTTTGTAAGTTGTAAATAAGTAATATAAACATATATATTTTTGAAATTCCATTTTAGTAAGTGGCCCATTCAAATATAAACATAAATTATATATTTTTGAAATTCTATTTACAAAAAAACTCAAGTTAATATTTTTTGACAGCTTTGCGATGCTTATTTATTTTTTCTAATAAATAATTCTAGCAATTCTCGAGAAACCCTACAACTCTAACCCAAACTATGAGGAACAACCCTGTACACTGTGCATCATATGTCAACGCACTGAAATCATTTATAAATATTCTTAATCTAAATTAATGCTCATATAATAAGTAATAAGCATTCTTGAATTTGGTAAATTTCATGTCTACAAGTTGAAATACAAATAAATATGTATGGACTATTGTTCGTGGAATATCAACAATACAATGAGACATACATTTTCGTTTTCATTCGTCATATTTGTATCTGCATATTTGCCCTAAAGGTGTTTTTCCCCGTCAATATGTTTTAAGAAAGTTACCAACTATGCACATATTGGATTAGCACCTTTTTAATGGAGGTCCCCATAGCTTACACGAAAGTTAAGTACATAAGAACACTTATGAGATAAGCAGCTTAAATTTTTCAGTTTATCATATTTGTATAGTGCGCCAAGCGAGTGAACCTTAACAACGACTGAAGGGGGTAGAGGACTAGCACGTAAAAAATGTTGCCTTCCCATAGGCGCACGTGGTTATTCTTACCATATTATTATTGATAATATTGATTAGTTTAAGACGTTAAAATTAATTACAGTTTTTTTTATATTACAGTCTTATAGTACAAAATATGTCATATAATAATATCTCATTTTTATAATAAGGATAGTATTCTATGATATTATTTGTTGTATGTATTACATAAATATGTTGTAGTAATAAGTAGAGTTCGTTTCCCGAAGGTTTTGTATTTACGTCATTGATGACGTCGCTTAATTTGGAAAAAAAAAACGGTTTATCGTAGCTAATTCATATAAATTCTCTAGCATTCAATTTTTGTAATAAAAATTTTAATTTAGAGAGTTCAGTTAAGAGAGTTTTCCGAAATATATAAAAATTAGTTAACCGCGTATAATAATCAACAAATGCAAGAAAAATATAAGAAAGGTTAAAAATCTTCAAAGATATCATCAAATTAAGGGTCTGATGATATATAGGTTGTGTCGATTTTGCAAATTTTCTTTTTCTTCGCTAGAAAAGGTGTATCCTATGGAGTAGTTTAAGCCAAAAAAATCGGAGGATTCGCCACATTTGAGCCGAAAAAATATCCGCGTTTTGAGCCTAGATTGCCCTAGAAGGGCAAACTTCCACTACGACTTTCCCAGGTGTAACGTGACAATATTGAAATTGTAACGTGAAAATAATGAAATTTAAGTAACCGACACCGGGGGCCTGGCACAGTGTTTCCAAAAGTTGCACATTTTCTTATGGGGAATAACAGTGTTGTTTACTATTTAAGTATATTTAATATTCCACTTCACGCATGACCCTCCGCTCGCTTCGGGGGCGCAACCAAACAAAACTAACCCAAGGCATGCCGGAAATAAAAAAAAAATTGAAATTTGTCAGTCGAAAATGCAAATATTTTTAGTTTGTTTTTACTCATTTGGGAATGTCTTGGGTTAGTTTGGGTTAGATTTGTTTGGTTACGCCCCCGGAGCGAGCGGAAGGCCATGTATGAAGTGAAATATTTGACGAATATATACATACAAAGGAATAGTGTAATCGAATGAGTGTCTCTTTTATTCCGATGAATGAATGCAAATGCACATTGAACAATCATCCAAGCAGCCACGTTTACCATACGGCGGGCAATGATATCATTATGGCAGGATCGACCATCCCTTCATCTTCATTCAATCGGACTACTGGGGGTCTCGGTGAACAGCAATATGTCCTGACATGACCACGTTGCTAACGTCGCAAAATCAGCCTCCCGCTATTTCGCAACAAAAAATTTATACACCGCAGCAGTTGCTATTGCTTTACAAAGGGCAAATAAGACCATGCTTAGAATATTGCTCACACATCTGGGGTGCCACGCCAGAGCACACTCTAAAGCTACTGGATTCCGTTCAGAAGAGAGTTGTGCGTCTCGTCGGTGACCCGGAATCTGGATAGTCGGAAACACCGCAAATATGTGACCGAGAAATCCCTGTTTTACAGATACTTTTACGGCAGATGTTCCTAGGATTTGGCCCGCCTTATCCCGCCCCTGACAACGCCTGTCAGACAGTCACGATAGACGGCAAGAACGCACCGGTCCGTCGTACAACTGAAAACACCTAGAACATCGCTTTACAAGAACTCCTTTGTTTGGCGCACTGCATCACTGTGGAACTCACTCCCAGGACGCATATTCGGATTACATGCAAAATGTCCATTCGACTATGCCGAACGTTTCTTCATATGTGACGTGCACGATAGCATTTAGTCGGATGTCGTGACTGTTACATAGAATCAACAAATAAGTCTCCAATTATTTAAACACTTCATGCATGGCCCCCCGCTCGCTTCGCTCCCTATACGGGGGCTCAACAAATAGAAACTAACCAGGTGCTAACCAAAACTAATCAAAAATTTTTATTTTATTTTTTTTTTGGGCTAGTTTTGGTTAGCACTTGGGTAGTTTCTGTTTGTTGAGCTCCCGTAGCGGGCGAAGCGAGCGGAGGGCCTTGCATGAAGCGTTAAAATAATTGAAGACTTATTTGTTGATTCTATGTAACAGTCACATCTGACTAAATGCTATCGTGCACGTCACATATGAAGAAACGATCGGCATTGCCGAATGGACATCTTGCCTTTACATGCGAATATGCTCCCAGGACATCTGTTCCCCAAACTAACTATTCAAGAACCGTGTCAATCAACATCTTCGCACACACACCGCTCGTCGAGCAATATAGGATGTGCTACTGCAATAAAAAAATCATTCACCTATATAAAAAAAGAGTAGAGACACCTATAGCACAGCTTATTCACTACCAGCTAGTCAACTCTATCGAAATCGGAAAGTTGGAGTGTCGGGCACTGCGCCCTGAGCGGTTCAGTTCCACAGTTGAATTTAAAATGAATTTTCGCTTCAAAATACATGACAAATTCGTCCGAAGCCTCGGCTATCGCCCTGAGATGCGGAAATTTCGGATTTTTATACAATTGTGCGTTTTAAAATCGTTTTTAAACGGATTTTAGACGATAAAATAGTTATTTAGGCAACAAGTGTGTAAAGTGAACCTTTTTTATGAATGGGAATATTGATAAAAAATTTTAATTGAAATTGAATAAAAAAAAGGGTACTTTACACATGAGTAGCATGCAAAATTTTTTCTACTACCGAAAAATATATGAAAAAACAAAAATATTATTAAATTACTTTACGCACTAGTGCGTAAAATAAATTATTTTACACACTAGTGCGTAAAATATATTATTTTACGCATTGCTCTAAATGTCAAAAAATATGTCAGATTTACTTTACTCACTAGTGCGTAAAATAACTTGTTTTACGCACTGCACATTAAAAAAGCCTATTTTACGAATCTTAGAGTGAGTAAAGTGAGTCCTTTACGCACGGTAGTAGAAACAGCAAATCTTTGTGTTGGCTATTGTGACAGTTGACAGTAAAAAGGAGGATGGATATTTACAAGTAAAATTTAATTTTGTTTAATGGGGCTATGGCTATGAGTCGCTTTAAATTAGGACCGAAACAAAACGGAGGTCTCTCGTTCGACGCAAATGTATCCTAGTTAATATATTCACCCGACAATTGATTTTCAGATGTGTTTTGTCTATATTTCTAGTGCGTTTGTGAAGTGGTGCTGAAAATTTGTGTCAAAACTCGAACTTTGAGGGCATTTTTTCGGTTCAAATGTAGCGGATCTTCCGACTTTTTTGGCTTAAACTACTATATAGGACACCCCCTTTCTAGTGAAAAAAGAGAATTTGCAAAATCGACAAAACCTATATATCACCAGACCCTACAAACCAAATAATATAAATAACCACAAAGTTCCGCATCGGCAATTTCCACGCCAATGGCTAAAGCAAGTCGCTGCCGAAATTTGAAAATATGTAAAAAAAAATTAGGTGTTGGTATAGGGTCAAAGTGTATTTAATATAACCTGCGACCAATCACGAAACTGCCTCCTCCCTAAAAATCAAGTAAACGTCGCACTGTTGCCTATTGTCGCGTATTTTAAATAGCTTGAAGGCGAATAAAATATAAATATTATAAATATTATAGTATACTTATTCCGTATTCCGTATTTCCCTGTGTAAATAAAATAATAAATAATAGAAGACAGTAGTATTAAGGATAATAACAAAATTAAGTATTCAAGTAGGAAATTTAAATATGTAAATTAACTATAGGAAACTAGACAGAAAATAAATTAGGATTATTGGGAAAAAAATGTGGCAGCATCTAAATATGCGAGGACATTTTTTGCCCGCATTCTTTCCGTCCAGGTTCTTTCATTTGGCAAACTATACGCATAGGTAGTTGCGAGTTATTATTTTTTTTTGTCGTTACTGGAGAGTGACGAAAACCTTCACAGTAAAAATGGTGTAGCTCTCTGATTATACTTTTCAAGTTCCTCACACTCTCGTCTAAGCTACTGTGAGCGCAGCAGTTGCTTGTCAGCTGTCACCTTTTAGCCGCTACGTCATTTGTGTGCGTAACACCTGTCATGTATCAGTTAAGTTTGATATCTATCATAAACAGTCACAGTCATCATCAGGAATTTAGATCACAGCGATTGCGTCATAGAGCAAGTGAACTAGCAATTTTAAAGGTTTGGGCTTCGGATAATCATCACCAGGGATTTAAGTCACAAGAACTAGGTCATTTGCCATAAATTCTTGGCCACTGCGTAAACTATCATTTTTTCGGCCAGTTGAATTATGAATATTTATATGAAACAAAATAAATTTGAATAAAGCAAGAACAAAGCATTATAAAGTTAAATACAAATTAAAATAAAAGTAAAGGAATGCACAATAAAGTAAATTAAAATAAAACAAAAGTTATTGAAAATAATGGCACATTTTGTATATTTTTGGACAGAGAAGGCAAAAATGTAGTTTCAGTATTTATGTAGAGAGCGAAATAAGTATCTAATATTTGTGAGTAAATAAAGTTTTAAGCTAAAAATATTCGATATGTGGCTTTAGGTATGAGAATAGGAAAATACCTTTTAGTGGGTACCTATTCTGACTTATCAACTTTTTATCGGTTGATATATTTATTGTGCATATTTTAGATTTAAAATTGTATATGTTCCGAAGAAATTAATACAAAAATGTTCAAATGTGAGAGTCCTACAAACTAAATATTTAATATACAATCTGTGCACGGCATGGGTTGCAGAGAGGGGAAACTTTTTTATCGATTTGAAGCAAGAAACGTATTCTTTATAAAAAAAACTCTGCTTCTTAAAAAATGTCGCAAAGTATAACTTAATAAGTTTTGACTACAGGATGTCTAAAAGTATGAATTGTTAGACTTGCAAAAAGATATATTTATTACAATTTTTATTTTACGCCGAAAATTTAGTTCTGAAAAATATATTTAATTTAAATTTTGATTACAGGATGTCTAAAAATATGAATTTGTAGACTTGCAAACGGATTTTAATTTTTGATTTTACTCCAAAAACCTGTTGTTTATAAACGGTTTTAAAGGATTTGCCTAAATTTTAAATTTCAACACCTTGTCCTTTAACAAGTCCAAAATTTTTGAGTCAGCCTGTAATAATAATGTTTATTAAGTTATAGTTTCCCAAGTTTCCCATGAAGCAGACTTTTGTATAAATAAGATTTCGGCGTAAAATAAAAAATGAAGATTTTTTTTTGCAAATCAGGAAATTTATATTTTTGAGACACCCTGTAATGAAAATTAGAATGAACTTATAGTTTTCCAAGTTTTTAAAGAAGCTTAACTTTATTAAGAATACATAGTACGTTTTTTGCGATAATACATAAGTTTGTCCTTCAGTGGCCACACTGTATATAATATTTAAGAAGAGATCTTGAAAATCAAGAGCATTTTTAGCGAGTTTTTAAGTGTCAGAAACTACCGTAATGCGTTTGAGCAAAATAGAGCGCTACGATTGAGGTGTTTCTGCACGGAAAAAAAGCTATACTAATATTAAGATTAATAATCTTGAATTAACGCTATGCTATATTCCCCATTCCGCAAGTATAACAATACTCTATTGTAATAGAATCATAATCTTGAATATCAAGATATGGTTTTCTCGTTTTAAATATAAAAACTACTTACAATTAAGAATAGGTTAATATTTGTATCAATAATTGAGGTATAATTCGTTTGAAATTTATCTATTCTTGTTTTGATGATAGCAAACTCGTATTTTGAGCGTATCTATATTTGATATATTTTTATTGTTCTTGATTCAAATTTGACATATATATGAATAAAAAATAATTTGTTTTTGGATGTATATAGTTTTATTTCATATAGTTTATTTTTATTAAAATATAATACATATTTATTTATATAATATGTAATACAGTAAAAAAACAGTATTCAGCATTTAAATATTATTACAACAATTCTACACAATGAAGCTAGAAATGGTTATGCATACATATACGAATGCATCTGAATTGCAAAACAAACGAAACTTAACATTATACATAATGCGTAAACTTAACAGTGCTTTCAAGTACATAACTCGGTTAATAAAAAAGTTGAGTTGAGTATAACATTTTAATACAAAACTACTAGATACGGCTGAGAGGTTTAAAGTTAAACTATTTTATATATATATATTACATATAGGCAAGTATATCGCTTTTAGGGTTAGTTTGAAACAATAAGCTATACAGGTTAGGTCTCTTTGAATATTCATCAGTGAAGAAGAGTCCACAAGTGTCGATTAGAACAGAAAACAAGGGATAGCATCGACGTCGACAGTTGTGAATATTGAAAAACGCCCAACATGTATAATCTCGATACATTAGCCTATACTTTAAATAATCCCTAGAAATACTATATTATTAGACTACAATTATGTATGCTGCAACTCAAAGAAATATTTAAATATGTAGCTGACTAATTTGACAAACGAAAAGTAGGAGGCCATGATTTTGCGCCAAATACCTAACAAAGTTCTCTACATATTAATTTAAATAAAGCAAGCAATATTTAAACCTGCGTGTACATAGAAAAGCAAATAAATGAATACAATTATCGTATTTACGTTTAAACTGTTTTGTGAGATGTTCCATTCGCTTAACAAAGCTTCAATTTTAAAACGAAATCAGGAAACGAACTGGTCACGTCTGTAGTCGAACATCCAATGCTATGCTTCATGCTATAACAATCTGATCCAACAGGCACCCGCTAAATTGTAAGCTTCTTATGAAGAATAGTTATACCTATTTTTTTTAAATATTCTTGGAATGAATATTAAAGATTTACTTTAATTATAAGTATATTGGTTTTAAGGAGAATATAATTCTGTTCAAAACTACTTACAAGTTTCGAATGTGATTTTTGCACATTTAAACCAAGAATATTTCCTTTTGGCATAAGTACTGTTTCATCTTCTCTTAAGTTTATTGTTTTTCTTGAATATAAGAACACTTTATTATCAATTTAAATACAATATTTTTTAAATAAATACAGCTATTATTTAAAGTCAACACGAAGTGTATTTTTGAATTAATTGTAGATTACTCTCTTAATAAGAATACTATATTTCATGTCAGTCTAAGATTTCAAGTATTGCATTATTCTTAAATATAGAACAGATTTTTTTCCGTGTGTGTGACAATGTCTTAACGATAAGTTCCTTGATTAGTGCTCTAGGCAATGGCACGCAAGATCTCTGGATCTAACACTTTTAGATTTTTTTAATTTTCGGTCATTTAAAGAGCGTCATTTAATAAAACAATTCGTAACAAATGAAGATCTTCCGCAACGAACTATTAGAGTGCAGAAAAATAGGCTGTATTATTGTTTCAAAAATAATCAGTTACATTTTGAGCATCTTATCAATCAAAACATTAAGCATAATTTATTCATCAAATTATCCCGATTTTTATTGTTATAATTATTTTTCTAAAACTCAGTTTTAATCATCTCCTGATGATGCTAACATGGTTAGCGAAACGCGCGTCGAGTGCAAAAATTCTGTTTCGGTATTGTGGATAAAACTCTGTTTTAGTGCATGTTGCCGAAGGTTCCAAACCCCAACGCACATAATTATTTTTCAAAAAGAATAAAGTTATATTTTTAAAGTTAATTTTTTTTTGCTTATACCTGTATTAGTAAAACACAACTTGACCGATTTGAATTTTTTTGGTATATCAGTTTTACGATCATTTTGATTCGTAATTAAACCGAAGCTATAAACTGAAATGAGCGAATAAATCAGAAACTGCTTACGTCAGTGTTATTTCATACATAACGATATAACATAAAAAATCAATAAATTTTAGTATATTGCATGTGATACAATTAATGGATATTATTATTGGCTTGTAAGTAGGTGACGCATTTTCGATGATTTTACTTAGTATCAGCAAAACTATAAAATATAAAGTAAAAATGCCTGAACAGAGCGGGGTCTCTTATAGTTTTTGTTTGTCAGTTTTTGGCAGTTCGTATAATGTTTGATTGAACCCTCCATACTTACAACGTTTTCAATGAACATTTTAATAACTTTATAAAACCTCATATCATCTGCAAACAGAAAAATAGTCGCAGGAGTTTTGATACTGACGTCGTATTTCATTTACAACTATGTTAAAAGAGGAGCGGCGCGCAGCGCATTCTGAGCTGAGAGACTCTAGAAGTACCTGCAAATAGAATATCGAATTTTAATCCCCCGGATTTTAGCTACAATCATGTTTTGCATCCATCTCAATGACAACTTCTTCAAACTCGTAGATTGCTCGTGGTCGATTCGTCGTCTCAGATACGCATTGACGAAGTCCGTATATTTGAAATTAATCTCAGCTTCAAGGCGGCCAACGATATGCGTGCCAATCGTCACCTAGCAAACTCATTGAAATCTGTTTTAATTGTTTATTATAATATCTCCAATCAAGTAAAACGTTAAGAATGGCAGGTTTTGTTTTAAATCAAACTATTATGGATAAATTAGAAAAGCATGTTGGAGAAAGTAGTTGGCTGAACTGAACATGCTACTATATGGGGAAGCTTGCCACCTGTTTCTATTCAAGTTTTGAATGTTGTTTACGAAATATTTCCATTAAAACTTTTGACACAGCATTGTTAATTTAAGGTTTTGCTTTAGTCTTCCTACACTCTGTTTATATCGTTTTTTAATTTTCATCTGTGTGATAAAGCCAACTTAATTAAAAAATATCCAGATTATTTTTATTTGATTTATCTTTTCTTTATTTCAGGAAATGGGAAATATATAAAGAAATGTCGATTGCTAATTATGCTGTCACACTTTTAATGGTTTCACTCAAAAATTCCAAAGTCGTTTTTGAAAGTAAATAAATTCAGCTTAAGCGAAATGCATACGTTATAGCTTTTCAAATAATACTCTACAGAACAATCATCTGACAAGTTCAGTTGAAGATAGATCCTCGATTCAAGTCTAGACTGGCTTCCTCAATAAAAATTCTTAAAGAAGATCCGATCGGTTATTGGACTCATTGGGCGGGTAGCTTACTAATAAAATACCTTTAAGGTACTTTATTCTTTGGCTAGATTGCGGGCCTATACTTAAGAAGTAAAATTTATCTCAACCCACCATAACTTTAACAAAATGTTCTCAGATCACCCATAAAAGTTTTAGAACATGCAAAAAGTTTCGAGCAAAATTTTTATTATTTTATTAACTACGTCTTCAAATGCTTCAGTTTTAGATCATTAATTTTTTGGAAATCTGTTTGTTCGAATTTAAAAAATAATAAAATAATTAGAATTTTTTATTATTTTAGGCCATAAAGAGTGCCATTTAATAAAACAAGTCGTAACAAATGAAGATCTTCTGGCCCAGTTATTAGAGGGCAGATCCCCTTTCTGGCAATTTTTTGAAATTGTAATGAAATTCATATGTAGGTTGTATTATTGTTGAAAAAATAATCGAATTAATTTTGAGCATCTTATCAATCAAGATATTAATCATAATTTATTCATCAGATTATCCCGATTTTTACCTTTAAACTATTTTGCAATAAATAACACTGAACATAATTTATTCTTCAGATTAGCCCTATTACTTTTTATTTTACTTTATATTTTACAAAAATAATAAAGTTATATTTTTAAAGTTTAATTTTCTTCCTTCAAACCTGTATCCTGTATGTAACTGCTTCAGTTTTAGACCCTTAATTTTTGGAAAACTGTTCGAATTTAAAAATTAATAAATTAATTAAGTTTTTTATTATTGTAGGCCATTTAAATGGCAATTTGCAGCAAATAAAGATCTTCTGGCACAAATTATTAGAGTGCAGATCCACTTTCTGACATATTTTTGAAATCGTCTTATGAAATTTAAAAAAAGGCATTAATTTTGAGCATCTTATCAATCAAAATATTAATCATAATTTATTCATCAGATTATCCCGATTTTTACCTTTAAATTATTTTGCAAAAACATAAAAGTTACAATAAGTAACACTAAATTAGCCGTTACTTGCTGGAAATTCATTATCATTATAATGAAACAAGTTGTTTTAATTTCCACTTATATTAACTTGAACTTGACATATGTTTCGACACTCTGTGTCTTCTTCAAAAGTTTGCTTTAAAGTGTTTATAATAATAACAGCACTATACCTATTACATTGGGATACACGTCTCACAAAAAAGTTTATGGTCTTCAGGTGGGCCTAAGAGGGTATAAATTTAATAGTGGGGAAAACCCAAAATCCAATTGTTCGTTCAGTAATATTCCGGTATGTTTGAGTTTATTAATTTCCATGATTTCTAATAAGTTTATTTGTTTGTTTTTGTTTTCCAAATGTAAGATTTTGAAATCTTGATTGAAATTATGATTTTCATTAAGTAAATGTTTGGCATAATGAGAATTATCCTTTTTTAAACTATAACTAGATTCATGTTTTTTGATTCTCGTTTTAAGTGTTCTCCCTGTTTGGCCTATGTACTTTTTTGTACAAGAACCTCATTGTAACTGATAAACCCCTGATTGATTATGTTTATTGGTTTTAGATTTATTATTTTTAATAAGTTTGCCAAGAGAATTATTAGTACGGAAAGCTATTTTGACATCTCTTTTCATAAGTGTTTTGGCTATTCTGAAAGTTATCTTTCTTGTATAAGTTAATGTTTTGTAGGTATGTTTATCATTGGATTTTAATGTTGGGAATATAATATTTAAAGCTTTTTTCATTTGTTTTTTTTTCTGTAATATTTTATCTATTAATTCTGTTTTATACCCATTGTTAATAGCTACCTGTTTTATTAAATTAAGTTCTTTCTGGAAATTTTGTTCAGATAAAGGTACGTTAACTAATCTGTGTTCAAAACTATTGTATGCTGAGAGTTTGTGTGCGTATGGGTGATTAGAATTATGTGGAATAGTTGTGTCAGTTTGAGAAGGCTTATGAAATATTTCAAATTCATGTTTATTATTATTGTTGGTTATTTTCAAATCTAAATAGTTAATAGAATGATCTTGTTCAATTTCTATTGTGAATTTTATGTTGTTGTGTAATGTTGTTGTTGTGTGAGATGTAATGTAATAGGTATAGTGCTGTTGTTATTATAAACACTTTATAGCAAACTTTTGAAGAAGACACAGTGTGTCGAAACATATGTCAAGTTCAAGTTAATATAAGTGGAAATTAAAACAATTTGTTTCATTATACTATTAATAATAATAAAAGTTACATTTTTCCTTCAAACCTGGAAAACACAAATCGGCCGATTTTAATTTTTGTGTAAGTAGTACCTATCTGCTCATTAAAAAGCTGTTCATTTGAAGCGTTATAAAGGTTTTTTTTGTTGGGTGAAACGCTCATGCTCGCCTTAGCTGGATCAAACCTAAGCAAATAAAGGGGGTATTACCATTTGAAACTTTAAAGGTGTGATTTTCATAGCATTGATACCGTCCGTTTTTCACATTTCATATCAATTTTACGGTCATTTTGATTCGTAATTAAGCTGAAGCAATAAACCGAAAGGAGCGAATAAATCAGAAACTATGTACTTGCATCAGTGTTATTTTCTACATGACAATATAACAGAAAAAAATCAATAAATTTTACTATATTGCATGTAATACAGTAAATGGATATTATTATGGGCTTCTAACTTCAGCAAAACTATAACATATAAAGTGGAAAGGTCTAAAAAGAGTGAGGTCTCTTCTAGTTTCTTTTTGACAGTTTTTTCCTTTAATTTTGATGCTGATCTTTATCTGAATCAGTGAAACTGTGTCAATTAAGATCGCCATAATTATCAGTCTGCTAAAAAGCTTATGTTTGGGGATGTCAATGTTAAATGAGCAAGCCTTTTAAGCTAATTTGCATTGAAATTTCATCATATTTAGGGTTAATAACTTTATAAAACGTGATATCAACTGGAAATGGAAAGATAGTCGCAGGAGTTTAGATACTGACAACGAGATTTGACGCACTGCATTCTGAGCTAAAGGCTCTAGAAATACTTGCAAATAGAATCGACTTTTAATCCTCTGGATCCGAGCTACAATCATGTTTTACATCCATCTCAATGAAAACTCGTCCCAACTCGCAGCCTGCTCGTGGGCATAAAACAGTGATTCGCCGTATCAAACGCCTTGAAGAAGTCCGTATATTTGAAATTAACCTCTACTTCAAGGCGGCCAACGAGATGCGTTCGTATAACAGCCAGCCGGTAGTTAACTATAATAATCGCCACCTAGCAAACCCATTGAAATCTGTTTTAATTGCAACGTTTTGGATGATTTCTATAATATATCCAATCAAGTAAATCGTTAACAATGGCAGGTTTAATTTTAAATTAAATTGAAAATGAATATTTCTATTTGAGTTTTGAATGTTGTTTTCGAAATGTTTTCAATGAAACTCTTTTAAATTTACACCACATTGTTAATTAAAGTGTTGCTTTAGTCTTCCGACGCTCTATATTGCTTTTTAATTTTGAGGTGTGTTATGTTATAGAGCCAACTTAATTTAAAAAATCCAGATTTTATAGATTTGATTTATATTTTGTTTATGTCAGGAAATGGGAAATATATAAAAAAATGTTGATTGTTAATTATGCTGCCACTAATTGTTAACGGTTTCACACCAAAAGTCATCAGTGAATGTAAATAAATTCAGCTCATGCGAAATGCATAGGCGATAGCTTTTCAAATAATACCACAGAACACAGAGGACATTTTTTTTTATCTTATCACAAGTTCAGTTGAAGATATACCTTGATTCAAGTCTAGACTGGCTTCCTCAATAAAAATTCTTAAAGAGGATTTTTTTAGTATCCGGTCCGTTATATGACTCCCGATTGGGCGGGCAACTTAGTAGTAAAATATTTTTAAGGTACTTTTTTATTTAGCTAGATGCCGGCTTATACTTAAAAAGTAAAATTTACCTCAACCGACGACAACTTTAAGGAATGTCCTCAGAACACCCTCCCATAAAAGTTTTAGACCGTGCCACAAAGTTTCGAGCAGAATGTTTTATTATTTTATGGAAGTAACTAAGTACCTTCATTAAATGCTTCAGTTTTAGATCCTTAGTTTTTGGAAATTAATAAAATTAATAAAATGCCATTGTGGAAGGAGTTCAAGACGTTTAAGGGGCGATGTAGTACTTGTCCCCTTTTTGTCAATAAAAGTGTTGCACCATCGAAAATGCCTAATAAAAGTGTTGAAAATTATTGCTAAATTATTGAATTATATTAATATTAATTATTGAAAAATATTTCTAAACGTCACAAAAAATCCTTGTTAGACTACCCTATATAAAGTGTATTAATTTGCAAGAAAATACTATTTAGATTGTGTGTTATATATTATTACTTAACTATCCCACACTTAAGAATTATCGCGGAAAAATACTAAATTAAATGACTCGCCATTTATATTGGACACTCTATATACTCGCAGTTCTAAGAAATTTAATTAATAGTTTTTTGACCATTGTAATGTTTTATAGCGGTTTTTAATTTGATAAAAATGCTTCAAAAATATGAATGCATATTAAATAAATAAATGTTAATAATAAAAATATTTTTTATTGTTATTGAATTGCATAAAACGTGTTCTAAATTGCGAAAGGTATATACCATTTTTCATGGACGATATGAAAGTAAAATACACATAAATTATACGTGGGTACATTTTTGGAAAATTTAGTTTTTTGCATTACATGCCCTGTGAAGCGTTTGCCTCTATTCTCTGTATAATGTGTATATTGTATGTATAGCCCTTTAGCGGGTACGGATACACATTTGTATCACTTGTAGAATATACGTAACTAAAATATATAAATAGCGAAAATGAACAAGTATTCACAACAAATGATGCGGGTGGCAACCCTGTGCAATATTACATTAGCGGCTAGTTCTCATGTTCTCAAGATGCATCAGTCCGTTTACTATTGGCCGAAACAATTGGGCGAGACATAGAGCGTTTGTTTACTATTTTAGAATGTCTAATAGGTGAATTGCTTTCAGCAGCCCTAGTGGTCCATGGCTAGATGCTTCGCTGGTGATACGGCGCCTCGGGATCAATTCCCGGCAGTGGCAAGGCGTGTTTTTCTTAAGGTTATGTTTGTAAAAAGTATTTTTCTTCATTTTGAGCATACCTTGGGTTAGTTCTTGGTGGTTGCGCTCCCGTAGCGAGCGGAGGGTTATGCGTGAAGTGAGATATTACACATTCTAAAATAGTAAACAAAGGCTCTAAATCCCCCCCAATTGTTTTAATCACTAGTAAACGGAAACCATTTTGTAGACTATCCTTTCCTAATATTACGTTTCTATGTGCGTAATGTGCCACCACATGGCAATAATACGAGGGATGATGTCATAAAGTGGCACATATTTGAAAAGGTGAACGGTAATTGCCGTAAATTGTTTTGGCGCGCTTTTAGAGTATTCTTAGTGAGATTTTTTATAAATTGTTTTGGCGCGCGTTTAGAGTATTCATAGTTGTACAAAAACTGTATTTATTGATATTAAAGTAAGTGCGCCATTTTCCGTAATTATATTTTGACTATAAGTTTATTGATTTTGTAAAACAGGATGATTTAATGTTAAACATCAAGTTAGAAAAACTGAATATTCATGGTTCTAAAAATCCAGAATAAGTTCACTGAAATACCGATTTTATGCATGGTCTTTTGAAACTGTATAGCTAAAGTTCGGTTCAAAATTAGAGAAAGCAATAAAACAGTAATACAACATTCGAGAAGCCGAGGAGGGCCAATTTTACAACGTTGTTTCAGCTATTACATAGGCGTAGTACCTGATGCTTTCCGTGTCATACAAACATTATTACTCACACACCTGCCTATAATAACCTTTATGTTAAAGGATAAATGACTTAAGAAAACACATCAATGTTTAGTTACCTCTGGTAAGAAATGTAACAGTTGGTTCGTGAAAATGGCTAGCGTCTCTGACTTTGTTGCTGTGAAAAGACTTAGTGAAGGTAATCTGTCTATAAATGAAGAATATGGTATTCTTAACGTCTACAATGGCCTTAAACACTAAAACCCAACAACCGGCGCCGGCGGCGTTGCAAAACAGTGTTCAAAAAGTACTGGCATCAGTACTCAGTTCTGGTGGAAAAAGACGAAATTATTTGTTGACGTTATTTAAGAGCAGTAAGACAATATCGGAGAGACAATGTAAATATTTTTTTTATTCCTATTATTTGGAAGAAACTTGGCTAAACAAGGAATACACGGTTGGCAAATACGGCAGGACAAAAATATACACACACATATTGTTAGTAAAAATGACTTTGTGGGAGGCAGTTTACTAGCATTTTTGTCAAAGAAAACTTGTGATCATCACGAGGACTTGAACGCAGATGTTTTCAGGGAATATTTTGAGCAGTGAGTTCCAGGACAGTTGGAAAACTACAATGTTTATTATCTATTAATTTAAATAACTTGCCTACAGACACACCACTGGTATATAGATTTCCTTCAGAAATAATAAAATTCGTTGTAAACTGGTTTACATCGTTAATATCAACCACAGATTTTTTTGTTACTAGGTATGTGTAATTTTGAAAAAAAAACATAAAATATTGTTGGCCATAATATTAGGGTATATTTAGTCCGAAGATATTGCTTGGCAAAAATAATTTGTTATTTTGAAAAAGTGGTATCTACTACTACTACTATATTGGTAACAGGGTGCATTCACAGAACTATAAAAACCAGTTTACATAATAGCACCAAGCGTTAGCTAGGAATTATATCTTTTTAACTGTAAAAATATCTATTTTCTAAATATAGAATATAAAAAAGCAGTTTATTTAAACTTGAATTTTCATGAAGGTAAGAAAAACCTGAAAATATTGTCTTCGGTAAAAATTGTTATTTTGCCTTCGTCTACCTTTGCATTTTAATTTTTTGCGGATGAAATGCAAAAGGTATATAATTTTAATGAACCAGATGATTTTTAGAAACTATGTTTTGTTTTTGTTTAGAATATAGTGTTCGACGTTAAAATATATAATTTTCATATATTGTAAATTTTTTATGTTGGGTCGAATTTTATAAATATTGAGCATAATTTTTTAAATTTACTTTTCTCATTTTTGTTTATCATACATAATGTTTGATATTAAACATAAATAAACCATAAAAAAGCCTACATAGTTTAGAAGCGTATTTATTGTGTGATATGTATATGTGCCACTATTCATCTTAAAATTAATGTGTGTGTGAACGTTTACTATGGTATTTGGATAATTAGTACAGAATTTGAAAAAAAAATCATAAATTCTATTAAAAACGAACAAATCTAAATGGAAAATTATATACTTACAACAATAAAATACTATTTCTAAAAATATTTTTAAAAACAAAACAAAAACAAAAGTTTAGTTTTTAAAAGTAATTAGAGGGTTCGAAATTATGTTGTTTATATTGTGTTTTTTCGTAACATATATTTCTCAATCCCAAATAAATAATAAATTATAACAACATGTGGATAATTATTACAGAATTAAAAAAAAATACATTAATTCTATTAAAAACGAACAAATCTAAATGGAAAATTAATAAAAACCATAAAATATTATTTCTAAAACAAAACAAAAACAAAAGTTTAGTTTTTAAAACTAATTAGTGGTTCATCATCTGAATCGGATGTATATGCAGTCTGGCGCAGAGGCCATCTCCCAGATCCACTCTAAATGCCATTATTTGATGCCAGTTTCTTGATTTAAATATTTAAACAAAAAAAAAGTTTAGCAGCTTTTTGACATCCTAACCTATTTCTGATTATCGATTGCACTAATCCGATTAATATGAAGTATCTCTCTAAAGGTGGAATTCCCTCCGAGCGATAGCTGCGATGATCGTTCAGCGATCGTCGCTGCGAGCATCGCGCTGAGACTAATACCATTGTTTATTTCTTATAAAGACAATGCTGATACTATTGTTCTTTTATGGAATCACTGTCCTCCAAGCGACAGCCGCCAACGATAATCGCCGGGGGCAGCGTGCGTCGCAAACTGCCTTCTCCCAGAGCAAATATAGTCGCTGTGACCTGCGACCAACAACTTTTCCTTAGTTTAATTTAAACTGAGGTCGATTCAATCTGGAAAGTTTTCCGATTTTTTTATCGTCATGCTTCAAATGGATTTGTATTAACTGAGAGAAAAAGTCCTCCTTCGGTCTAGAGATATATATCATATCGACCTCATCTCGTTGAACCACATACATCTGAAGTATGTCATCATCTTCGGCTTCTTCATACATCATATAAGCCGCAAGTAGTTTGCTACTCCCCTTTAAGCTCATTTCAATGACTTAGTGACACAGAACAAACGAACAACTAATAGGAAAATTACCGATACACGCTTGAAATTTAATGTCGCGAACGCTGCGCTGGTTGGAAAACATTCCTATGGCGATTATCGCTGAGCGATAATCACTACGCGAATATCGTCAGCGATATCCGCTCCGAGGGAATTCCACCTTAAAGCTTCTCTTGTTGCATTAGCTGTCAATAGTTGCTCACGTAACTATCAAAAAGGCATGTTGCCCTGAAGACCATTCCTTTCCAATTGTTACTTGTTACTGACTTCCATCATACCTACTAATGGCATTGTATTCTGGACATGTGCTTCATACATGGTTTTGAGAAATGGTTTCAACTGGTTCGCTATCACGAATAGAAAAAATTCGGGTCTATATCATTGATAACGTGATAAGTTTCTCCTTTTTGCGCATTATTCAATCGTTGTCCAAGAAACCTATGGTCTTAAATGTTTGCTGCAAAATGAGCATTACAAAAAATTTTTTTTAACATCTAACGGCTGATCTTTTAAATTTATTTCTAATGTGTTTCCTATGTCTACAGCAATGGAAATTGTTGTTGATGTTCTTTGCATGCGAACAAGAGCTATTGCAATTGGTGTCATATGAGCTAACAAATCAGCAGCATGTCTGTGACTTGATTATTCGTTAATTATTCTAATGTTATTATCAATAGCCTCCTTGTATCTTATTGAACAAGGATACCTCTATTATCTTGTTGGCTTCTAATTGCACCATGCATATCCATCTTAATTATTGACGCATCACAAGTTCTTTCTTGTTCTTCTTTGTAAAATGCAGCTGGAAATGTTTGCTTCTAAAATATTTTATTATTTTGATGACGATGACATACTGCGTCACTGCTGGAAGATGAAGATCTTAATTAAGTCAATATATTAAGAAAATGTGCTGAACAATAATACTGGAGTCTTATCCATAATGTTATTGGACGTTTGTTGCATTGTCTATCACAAATCTTCTGCAAGTTTCGTTGCTCTCAATGCAGTGTCTTTTAAATTTGAAGCAGTGTGATAATTAGCACCGGTATCTATACAGTTCACCAAAATAGATTCTCCGTTGGAGGCTACGAAACTGCAACAAACAATTGATTCATTGTGGATATTACTTCAACGATCTAATGCCATACATACGGTTTGATCTTTTATTTTTTCTCGACGTTCTTTTACTTCCCTGTACTACACAGTGTCTAAAATAGGGCCTCCAATTTGATAGACAGAAGGATCCTTATATTCTAAATTCTTGATAATCGGTACGATTAAATGGGGTATTTGTTGGAGAAAAATATTCAGAATTTGCGTTTTGATCTGGGCATTTATGAGAGGTATAAATTATTTTCGAATCAGCAACAATAGATAATATTTTTTGTTTCTTCCAGGTGGCCGAAACGAATGTTGTACGTAATTTTTAAAAATATCAACCAAATGCGTCACATGTAAAAATGGCCCCTTTTTGAACGTTTATTTATTTTTTTTAAAAATAAATTCAGAATTACTTCAGTGATTTTAAGAAAAAAGTGTTCTTTCGCTTCGTCGCTCAAAGATAATAAAAGTCGCCAAATTTGCTAATTTTATGCTGTATGGTTTCGAAAATATTGAGAAACAATCATCTTCAGGTGTGCTCCGCTTTGGAGTATTTGTTAACTACCGTATATATGAAAAATGTTGTTTTTTTGTCTTAGGAATACGCTCGTAAAATATACGCTAATTTCGGGACACCCTGTATATTGAGAGAATTTTTGAGAAACTTAATTTTCTTATTATTTTTTTCCTGAAATTAAGTTACAACTCATGTCTCGACAACCTTCCTAAAAGTCCATTTCAAAAGATTTCTTCTAAAGACGATATGATATTACATGGTTCCAATTTATCGTTATTTACTTCATCAGTTCGTCGGGAAATAAATTAAAAAAAAATGCAGTCCTTGCATTATAATATGATATACATCAGTAAATTTAACAGTATGTGTCGCAACTCATCTTATTTATATGTTCCTGGCATCGCTATTATATTCAGTGACTGCTAGAGCTGGGTATAAATTGACTACACATTTCGATAGTTAAATCAATAAAATCAATATACGTAATCTCAGTAAGTTTCAAGTATATATAAAATAACTTTGGATTCAGCAAATTCTGTAAAACATATTAACTAAAAACCTAATTTTCCTAATACGTTTTAACGTTTAACGTCTTGCTAATAACTAAGTCATGTCTCAATAACATGTCTAGAAAGGTTTTTCAAAAGATTATGATGCAAATACTCTGGCTCCTACTTATCTATATGTTCCGGCAAAGTGTATAATTCATTCAGGTACCTAGGTATTGCTTATATAGAATGCCTTTAGGCAATATATGAATCATGATTTGTATTTTACACTTTACCCAGGAATTTCATAGAATACCTCGGAACTTTACACATTGCCGCCGAATGATTTTCATGCAATGTCCAAAATTAGTTTTTTTTTCTCGATTTTGAGCATGTCCAAGTTTTGATTAGGTTCTATTGGTTTTGTTCCCCCAATCATGGTATTTTAAGATAGACGCTTGTGATTGATATTTCATGAAAATTGAAAAAGAAAAATATCGTATAATAAAGTGTATTCATTTTATTGATGTAGGCAAAGCATAAATTACACAATGTTTAACACTTGCCAGCCAACACGTATACCTACATATTGATGGCTTAATTTACTTTATCTATTCATCGTGATATATCTCATAAAAGATGTTTAACAGAGATCCTTGTATTCCAAAATGATATTTTGAAGCATCATATCATCCTATTTATACCTGCATTCTTATTATTATTTGGTGTCTTCTAGGGCTAGGCAACTATATATGAAAATTATCCATGAATAGTCATCTATTCATATTATTTAGTCAGGTACGCTGATAAAGTGTATTAATTTTATAGGTTGCCGTCTATGTCATGTAGGTTAAGCATAAATTTCACAGTAGAGCTTATATAGAATACCCAGGTAGAGTAAAAAAAAACATATTGTTAGATACTGTGCCTAACCACTTTTACTATAGACTGCCTAATTTTAGACTTTATCGGCAACGTATATACATACCTACATCTTTATTTGTTTTATCTATTAATAGTGATATCTTCCATAAAAGGGGTCCTTATACATTTCATCTTATTAATACCTGCATTTTTATTATTATTTGCTGTCGTCTATAGGGCTGGGCAGAAACTGGATATATCAATAGTATATTGATCTGTCGATATAATATTACGTAGTTAGTAATAACGAATATCTCAGAAACCCAATAATATTTGATTATTATACGATATAGGTTAAATAAGGACGTAAGAATTACTCCAACGCAAAGGCATTATGGTAAAATTGTTTTTTATTTTCGAGGACGATACCTATGTCTTATTCATATTTCAAATGTCGATAAGCCAAGTACATTATACCTATTAATTATCGATTTAATAAATTGATCTATCGAATTTTAAGTATCGCCCAGCCCTAGCGCATGCTGCATATTATAGTGAATTAATGGTTATGTCAGTTATGGTATGCTTATTCTAGACAACAATGGGGCGCTTTAATTTAATATAATCTTTTTTATAGATAATACGACGAACGTGAAGACGGCCTAAGACTAGTTAGTTAGCCCACCCTTGCGTGGAGATATAAATTTTGTAACATTAATTGATGTTCCTTTCTGAATAAAGACAAATATACAGATTTCAAATTAGTCTTACAAAGTATGATATATCTATTATTATATGAGATACGAAAAATTGTAAAAGGTGAAGTTGTAGAATCAAAAAATATTTTTTTAAGACACCATGTATCTAAAATTAAAATTAAGTTATAGTTTTCGGGGTTACTCAAGAAGGATATATTTTTATGCGTTGGGGTCGGTATCCTAAAATGTGCAGTGTACAATATTAGTGTTTTTTAAGTTTTTTTTCCTGATTTTGAGCATGCCTTGGGTTAATTTTGGTTAGTTTCTGTTGGTTTTGCTACCATTGCCAAAGTTTACAGAATTAAAAATTTAAGTTAATTCACTCCGCGCCATCGTCAAATTCCACTCCGCCACCCCCTGCTGCCCGGTAGACTGGTGCCAGTCTACAGTGGAGAGCTAGGTAATTTAAGTTTATTTTAAATTTAGGTTTTTGATGGATTTCTGAGTAAAATGTCTAGTCGAAAATCAAAATATTTGTTCAGTAGTTGATTGTGAAAGACGAATGGCAGACAATATATCGCTCTTTAGGTGCCCAAAAGGGTTAGGTATGTATTAGTTTATTATAAGTTTTTGTTTAACCTCACTTGTATGTTTGGGTCAAATCTTACAAGTTAAATCTGTCCTACTTCCCATTAATGTTCAATATTAATATGGATTTATAGTGAGTACAATAGAGTATGTAATAAAAAAAACTTGCAGGTGTCGAGCCTGGAAAAGTGCCTTAGAATTTATAGGATCCCACAAATATGCGAATGATACACCAATGTAATGTCATAGCCGTATAAGAATGTGTGGTTTGCATTTTAATGATAACATGTTTGCAAATTCTTCTAGGAGCTGTATACATTCATATGCTGTTCCATCCGTGTTACCAACTAAAAAAAGGTAACTTTTAATCACATTTTGTGCATTTGCAAAATAATGTAAGATGGGTGCAAATATAGGTTTATCTAAAAGTCTATTACTTTAAATTTTGTGCTAATTAGTTATTGTGGCAAAATTAACGAAATATAGAAATTGCTAAAATGTAGACTAGTATATTGTGTAACTAGGAGGAAAAGCAAAACATTCCTGGACGACTGTGGTACAGGAGTCCAGGAATGTGCTTTTCCTACGCACATACTATTTTTTATCCGATCGAAATTAATTAGAATACGTATTTATAAAAATAGAGCCAAATATTACTCTAAATAAAAACGGTGTTTTAAATTTAAACTCAACATAATATCAAGTTTTGAATCGAGCGAGCTTGAAGTTTATTACGTAACTACGGAAATAGCATCTAAATGTTGCTTTTGATAGACGTCAGATCTGACAAACAAGGCGTTTGAATAGAACAGAAATGTTACATTCCCGGCCTAGGACGGGAATGTTTTATTCCCGGACAGTTATTTTCTATTCTTGTACAGTTATTGCATGTTGCCAAGCAACGAATACAATATACTGAAATCATGAATTTTGCGGTGATAAAACACACTGGAAAGGTGTCGTCCGATCGGATAAAAAATTAGTTTTGCAAAACTTTTTCCAAAATAATTTGTAATGTTTTGCAAAACTATGATGTAGTTCATCCCCAAAATAAAAATAAAGACTTTTGCACGGGGTATTAAATTTAATTCTTGAAGTAAAAATAATATATTTTACAAATTTTATTTAAATATGCAATCGTATTTACCGTAATTTTTTTTAAATATGCTGAATAAGGCCTTTACCTTTTCATCTTTTTTTGTGACTTCACAAAATACATTTTTAAAAATTTTAATGAAAACATATTTTATTATTTAAATTCCTCCATTTATTACTTACTAAACGGGAAATATTACTCTATGTTCCCAATAGCGCTTTGACCAAAGTAAATCGCGTCAAATTCGGCTCTTATTGCCTCAATACCCCCTCCTTTTTTTTACCGTCGCGTTGCTTCCTCGGCTCGCCTTTGATATGAGGATTTCATTGAATTGGCGCTTAGTGTACCAACTTATATTTTTAATTCTGTAAACTTTGCCATGCACGGTATTTCAATATAGACGCTTGTGATATTTCTTCAAAAATTAAAATGAGTAGTATCGATTAATATTATATCCATTCATATTATTTAGTTAGGTACGATAATAAAGTGCATTAATTTTATAGATTGCCGGCTATGTCATGTATAGGCAGAGCAAAAATTACACAATAATTAACACTTGCCAGCCAACTTGTAGGAGTTATATAGAATAATTAGGTAAAGCATAAAAAACACATTTTTAGATACTATGCGTAAGCACTTTTACTTTTAGGTATTCTATAGATTGTCTAGATATTCCATATAATGTCTGATTTTATACCTTGTCGGCAACAGCGATATACCTACATCTTCTTGGCATAATTTACTTTATCTATTAATCGTGGTATCTTCCATGAAAGGTGTTTAACAGACGTCCTTACATTTGAAAATGAAAAATCGTATAATTTAACAGCGTCATGTCATCTTATTATTATTTGGTATCGTCTAGGGCTGGGTAGAAACTGGATATATTGATAGTTAACATCGATATATTATATATTGATCTGTCGATATTATTTACTAAGGTATAACCAATATCTCTGAAACTTACTTAATAATATTGGATTATTATACTAATACAAAAAATAAGTAAGTAAGAATTTCTCCAATGCCAAGACAGTGCGGTAAATATCTAGACTTGTTTTTATTTTCCAGGATGATATGTGTTAAGTTGCCCGTGAAATTCATTCTCAAATATCGATATGCCAAATAATTGATATATCGAATTTTAAATATCGCCCAGCCCTAGTGCGTGCTGCGTATTATGGTAAATTAATTGTTATGTCAGTTGTGGTATGCTTATTCTAGACAACAATGGGGCGCTTTAATTTAATGTTATCTTTTTTGTTGCTAATAAGACGAAAGTCAACATGATCTAAGGCTAGTTACTTAGCCCACCCTTGTGGAGATATAAATTTTGTAACTCTATTTTTTGATGTTTCTTTCTGAATAGAGACAAATATACAGACTTCTAATTAGTTTTACAAAGTGTAATATCTCTACTATTATATGAGCTACGAAAAATTGTACAAGGTGAAGTTGTAGAATCAAACAATTATTTTTAAGACCTATGTCTTTAAAGTTCTAATTAAGTTATACTTTTCGAGATTTCTCAAGAAGCAGAGAAGAGCGGTTGGTATCCTAAGCTTTTCGTTTCCTGATCGGCACAAGCACAACATTTATAAATTAAGAAACAAATTTTGACGTATGTAATAATAAGCAACTTCTCGTTTCTAATAAGCATCTCCTATATTTTTTTGTTATAACACCAATTAAGAAGACAAAATACGAAAGCTTTGTCGGAACATTTGATATTCGAAGATCCAAATTCTTGTGTATTTAGTTTTTGTATTTTATTAATCACTTTGAATTTGCCAAATCTCAATTTGGCATATTTTTTTCAATGAAGAAAAAATGTTATGCGTTTCTATGTCTCTGAAGTGCCAACCTAGATGCAAGAAAAGAATACCGTGCATAACATAAACATCTCTGCTCAGGGTTCCATAAGCACGTTTGATTGAAATCCTACCGATCTCGGGCATGCGGAGAAAATCTAAGCTTTATGAAAGATCTATCTATAGTTTCTTCTTGGTATTTAACGAAATGCTGACTAAAGAAGAGGCAACTTATTTGATAAAGTATTTGGGAATTTCATCCCTATTATCTATTGTACTTTTTTACGAAAGGTTTTTCCAACACGTCATTAAACGCATTAAATTACGAAACCTTTTACAAAAGTTTTATATATCTATCTATCTGTATTTTACATAATTATTAGGATTTTTCCATATAGGTTATTTTAGTCGCAAATATCTCGGATTATTATCAAAAACTTTCTGTACCAGCTTCAGTCTCATCCCAACCCGTCATACGCAGTAACCCAGTATGTTAATCCTTCTTATAATAATAATTTCAGCAGATGTTCATAATACATGTGTGAACTTTATATTAACATGTGTGTGTCTTTCGAGTAACATAAACACCACTTGCGACCCCAAGGTGTTAGTTATTCTGCAGGGTTTTTAAACTTGGATTTTCAATTGCCTTTTTTTAAGACAAAGGACCTGTGTCATCACTGCTATATAGTCTAAGGTCATCACCTTCAAACGTAACTGCAAATATGATTTTGGGAAAACATATACTGCAGCTTTTCAGGTTTTGACTTGAGCATGGATAAACATGCTATTCCCTATGTGCAAGATCATTAAATATCATCTGGTGTAATCGGCGAACCCAGATAAGGGCTCTCTTTGGATCATTCTAGCGTCGAAAAACTCGTGATAGTTGAAAAACTGAGACAACGCGACAGTTCGATAGGGAATTTCTAGGCGAGAAACTCTCTAAATGTTTTTCTGTTTCGAAAATACCAGGAAAATGGTGAGAAGCCACTTTGTAAATGTTGATGCCATTTATACAGGATGAGCGAGTTGAATTTAAACATATCTAGTGTTGACACGCGCACCATCACTTAATATTTTATTGCTGGAAAACCGAATAATATGGATCAACCAAACTTTCGTACATTAAACAGGGAGGATATGAGCAGTGCCGAATGGGTGATTTTCAGTTTGAAAAATCTACTTAGGCTTACGTGCCAGCCAACGCATAGCTATTACCAAGAAATCAATCTCATATTCGTAGACCTCGTGATACCTGCTATAAAAAGTTCTATAACAATTTTCCGTACCAGATCGGGAAATACGAAAAAATCGAGGTTAAGTTGATACGTCCAGAAATCAAAATTTTTTTTTCATTTTTGAGCAAGCAAGGCGAGATAATAGCTTTGCTTTTGATGCATTATGGAAAATTTGAAGAAATGCGTCTTTCACATATAACATGAGGTTTAGCTTAAAATATGTAGTCAGGATTGGAAATACTGTTGCAGGTATTTCTTGTTCTTGTCTTGCTATGCTATTTCTTGTTCTTGTCTTGTTCTTGCGTGTAAGAACATGACAAGAAATGGATTAGCAAGAAATATGCAAGACAAGATTTCTTGCGCAAGAAATTTGCAAGCAAGACTTCTTGTATATATATTTTTTTAAATAATAACAATTAGTTAATAAATATTAGCAAAAAAGTACACAACTACTTATACTCGTATAACATTTATTGTAAATAAATAGAACGAAAAAAACAAGTACAACAATTAAAAAAAATCATTTCTTATTCCAATAAAACAAAATGAACAAAAAATATTGCTTTAAAAAAAAAGAAGTATTTCTTAAAGTTTGATACATAAACTGATCGTATCACATGAAGAAACAGGTACAAAAACAACAAAACATTTATTATTCTAATAAAACAAAACAACAACAATCTCAACAAAATAAAAAAAAATATCTTAGAGTTTGGTACATAAATAGAACGTTTCACTGAAAAAGCAGGCACAAAAATAAAAAATAAAATATTTCTTCTAATAAAATAAATCAAACAAAAAATATGCTGTCTCAGCAGCAAAATATAATTTTTTTTTCTTAAAGTTCCAATCCTAAAACTAAACTTTTAAAATTTAAACATTTTTATTAAACATTTAATTTTTGTCGTGTTGTCCGTAATCTTCTAATGTAACAAATATCATTTGAGTTTTTTTAAAGAAGTTTAATCATCATTTTGAACCTTAACTTGCTCTTTGAAAAGAAACTATAATCTAATATAAAGTAGGAACTTATACAGAGGAAATACAAATACCTACAAGTAAATACTTGTCAGGATAAATAAAAAAAAATAATCGTATAAAAAATCTTTAGTTGGCTACGTTTACCTATTGTGACTCTTTCAACGAGTTCCATGAATTAAGGCATAATAAACCGGGACGTGGCTAGCGCGACGTTGTCAGATCTATTTACGTATTAATTGTATTGTATTGTTATTGTACCTATATTTTGTGGCCACCCGCCACCTGCACCGGCTTTGTGTGCATGTGTGCTTCAACCAGGGTTGCCAATTTGTGGGGAATTCCCCAAACAAGGAATAGGCTTGCACGAAATTTCCAAGAACACGAAATTGAAAATTTATTGTCTTGCTTAGCACGACAAGACAAGAAATAGCCAAGCAAGACAAGTTTTCTTGCGACCTGCAACACTAATTGGTAAATTTAGCAGTTTTTCGTGGTTTTTATGGCAGATTTTGATTTACTTTTAGCACGTAAAGTTTTTGTGGTGAGTAAGTAGATTTATTTGCCAAAAATCTCATTAGAAATGATTTGCAGATGGGAAAATGAAACAGGATCAACTTTTTTCAAGCAATTCTGAAATATTTCAAGATAATTATTTTTTAAACGTCGAAGTTGTGGCAAGTAATTTCAAAATATAAAATACAAAAAAATTTTGTATTTCTTAATATTCATCTCGCATTGTTGAAAATTTCACTACGGTCGTGTGGTCTTAAGCACATACCATTTTTGATGTATTTTTATAACTAATAATATAACATTTTCCATATATTACATATTTAAGACGTGATCGTTAAAGTTCAAGTATTTCCCACTGGCGCGCACGATCGTTCACCGCCTTCCCACCCTGCAACTGCACATAGCGAATAGTTGCTTAAAGTTAAAAATTTACAGAGAAACATCGCCAAGCTTAATACAATTCATGCAGGTGAAGAAAACTTTCAAGCCACAGTCCGAAAGTCATTATGAATTTCCAGAACGATTCGTTTAGTAGCTATTGGTCAAAATTGCAGATGGTTTTAGATGAATGCCCTGCACATTCTTATATTTTTGGAACCTTCATTTTGGCTCTTTCAGATACTTATTTCAATAAAAAAATCCTAGTTTATCTAGAATTTTCGATAATTCCTAAAAATATGTAAGTTGCCGTCAAAAAAACATAGGTTTGGCTACCTAAATCGTTAAAAAGTAAAAATATTATGAAACATTATAATTGCAGGAATAAACTTGATTGTTACGTCGACCATTTCAGAGTACGTACGATCTAACATCATTATAGCGATATTTTATTATTTCTGCTGTTACTCCTCTAATGCTGTGATATCCCAACATATCTAATATCAATGAGCAACTGGTATCAAAGGCCTTTGGCATGTCAAAATGGAATTCTGCATTATAATTGAAATCTAATTGTGCAGTTATTAGATAATCAATAATGGCCATTTATCAGGATTTCTTGTGCGACATTTTCTTGGGAATATCCTTTTCGAAAACAAATCTATAGCAAATTAAAAATTTAAACAACCTAGAAGTAGGGTCCACGTAGATATTAGAAATCAGGGAAATTACTTCCAGTGGAATTTTCCAATAAATGGGATCCCTGTGTACAAAATCTTGGAGGTAATTACTCCACGACTAATTTCGTAGAATATCGACCGATTTTGTCGCGTTTCACGTAAACGCGATTAAGTAGCCTTAATATGATGGACTTAAGGAGATTAATCTAAACCAAAGTTATGTGACCTCTAAAACGTCCCACTTCTAACCTAATAACGATGTTGATTTGCAAACAATACTAGATTTTGTCTTCCATTAATAAACATTAATTTTCGGATCGTATAGAAGAAAATAATATTAATTTAAAAATTATTTCAATTCACCATATTTGAGAAAATGGTTTAACGACGTACAGTTATTTAAGCAAATGTTCAGTGCTACGACACATTTACCGACGTCATATCAGTTTTCCGGCACGTCACAAATAGATTAACATAATGCATTAATATTGACATTAATGTAAATTACATATTACATTACCTGATCGATCCGAGGCTCAATTATCCGTCTTATTGACAAGTGAGAGCAGTGATGTAGCCATATGAGGGACAGGGAGGCGATTGCACCCCTGCCGCTATTATTGGCCGGCGCCGTAATAAAATACGCAATGAAAATGAACATGAAAGCTATTTTTATAACAGTTTATACCAGTAACATTTACTCGTTGTGAAAGTTTTTGGAAAATTATGCTTATTTGCTTAAAATATCTAAAATATAAATTAGGTTTCCAATGAATCTGGGAGGACCATATTATTATAAATCTATATTTATTTTACTCGTAAATCAGCGATGCTCTTCAAAAGAAATGCCGCTGTGAAAAGTACGGGAAAAGTGGCCCGGCGCGGAGGCCGTTTGATCTGATTGTCGGTATTGGCACCGTTGCTTATGCTGTGGTATCGGGAATTTTATTTATGAAATAAAGTATAATTTATAGCCATTTTTACTTTATCTTGTTGTATAGGATAGGCTCCCAACTCTGTCGCTTTTAAATACATTTTAACAACTAACTTCGATCCTTTTAGGGGTCGCCATAGTTTCTAAGGTCCCATACTACAACTTGAGTATTTTCTGACTTATGCTGTCGTCAAGTTGTTGGCGTCTTTATATAATAAATAACCCCTTCCCCTACTCTCCCATTTGAGCTAGGGTCAGCAGACTGCTTGTTCTGGCTTGCGCATTATTAATTGGAAACTTTAGCCCTTAATCCCACAAAGGATTTTTTATATATCTAATTTCCGCTAAACGAGAGTTGACCCAAATATGGCATTAATGAAATATAGAAAAAAGTATTTAATAAACTTTTTAATCGTGGCTTCGCGAAAAATCACATAATAACATGTACTTGCCATTCCTTTCCAAATACTTAAATAAGAATGAAATATCACTAAAACATATTAAGTAACATATTTAATACACATCATGAATCTATATAATTTTTCAACATTAACGGAAAATAATACAGTCTGGCAATGCTGTAAATGGGCGCTTATGGAGAACGGCGTTGCCAAGTTAACGTATTATACTCGACGCGCCGAACAGATTCACCAATCGCGGAAACAATTCGTTTTATTTTATGATTGAATCGACCCAATGTTTTGTTTTTCATTTCGATTTTTCTTATCCATAATACAAAAAATAAGAATAGAGTGTGTTAATCAAAGTTCCTATGTTTGAAATCAATGGAATCATTAAATAAGAAGAATTATTGTATCCGTGTTTTCCGTGTTTGGTGAATCTGTTCGGCGCGTCGAGTATAGGTACTTGATTTTAGCCTCTTTTCTGCAGGCAGTTAAATGAATGCGTAATTTCTTAAGCGGGAAGTATTTTTATATGGATAATAAAATTAATAATTTTTAATGATAAAATACTTTTATAAATAATTATAAACGTTCCATACGTTAGTAAAAGGCACTTGAGTTGGCAACAATGCACGGTTATTCCCCATAAGAACAGCATTGCCATGACGAAGTGGCGCCTATGGCGGTCACGTCTTTGCGTAAGAATAATTCGTCTGTTATGTATCGCTACATCTTTGATTCTATCTATATTAATTTTTTGACATATCGGACCATATTTTGGAAGAAATCGAAATAAATGTTTTAATGTTGCAAAATAGTATTTTATTAAAAAGCTTAATAAACCGAACTTATAATAATTAAGTACTAGATGCATACAAATAAATTAAAATAAGAATTTTTTGAAAAAAAACGCATGTTTAAATGCTTGATTTATTTATTGTTAGTTTAATCAGGTTAACTCTGAAAGAAGAAAATTATCAGAGCAATATAAAATATATAGTTATGCAACGTCTAAGACGTCCCACTGCTAACCTAAAAATGATGTCGATTTGCAAACAATACGAGTTTTTGTCTGCCATGCATGAATAAACATTTTCATATTTCAGAACATCAAATTTGTCAATTAAAAAAACAAATTCTTTCGACATTCCATATACTTACATGATAGATTCAAGGATATATCTATTGGATTGCATTATCTCTATAATATACTCTAGTGAAGAACTATTATACCCAATTTACCAATTTTATTATTTGATTTCTTACATAGTTTCTTAACTACATTACTAGCATTCAAACATGATATGTACTTATGCTGCTGTTAAGCCGAGCGATGTTCCTGCATCGCCAATGGCCAGCAGCTTAGATCACCCATAGGGGGTTGTTGTTAGACCTACTTAAAAACTAGTAACGTGGAACTGTTCGAGTGAGCCAAACTTTCCATGGGTTGCCCCTTCAAAGTAATTAACAGTACAATGGCTAGAAGCCTGTAATTTAGATTTGAACATTGCATAGGTTATTCATTTAGGCGGCTTTCATAGGGAAAACTACAATAAAAAACCCTATATCAGCTGCTCCAGGGAGCAGGGAGTCATAAAATTAAAGTATTTACATATTTACAACGTGAATTCAAACAAAACAATATACCCAATTGTAAATGCCAGATTTAAAAAAATCGCCACCGTGATTTCTGGTGGAATAGTAAATAATAGCTTACATTTATATAAAAAAATTACGTGATAAATATATTCTAACAATGTTGATTATATTATATCTGCCTCAAGAACTGTCTTTTTTAAAAACTAAAAGATGGTAAGGTTTTAATTACAATATACTTAGAGCAAAAAAAAGAAGAAAGAAACAACAGTGTTTACGACAGACTTCCATCGGATATTCGATAAACTGTCTCATTTTATTTCATTCACTCTGTCATAGTTGGCCAGATTAGTGTAAAAAAGACGGTGTGACATTAAGACCGCTCAACAGAAGTGAAAACTTCAAAGGGCGAGAATTTGCTCCAGATTATTCGGTTTCCATTAATAAAATATGGGACGATATGTCAAAACTCTAAATGCGAAAACTTTAAATTCAACAAGCTCACCCTGTATAGAAAGAATTGTCATTTCTAAAGTATCAATTCAAAAAATCATTGTTCGAGAAAAAAGAAATAAAATCTACATTTCTTTGATCTACCAATCGATGTTTTTATATTTTCCCTCAAAGGCCATTTTGCCCGACATTTTCGAAAGACTAGAGAGTTTTTCTCCTCTACATTATCTATCGAACTGATCAATCAGTTTTCTCGCTCATCGGCGTCGCTATTTTTTTGACGCTAGAACGACTTAAAGTGACCTTTTTTTCATAAATATGTACGTCCAAAAACCGCACATTTGACGTAATAACTCAGAATCGGAAAGTCGGATCGCCCAATAAAATTGGCCATCAGCGGCCCCAAGTGTTGCATATAAATGTGCCAAATCTGAAATTCCCACCCGGAGCCATTTTTTGAGAAAAATTAAGTTGTGGCTGACTCTACGCGGATGAGCGATAGCCAAACGCGTCACTCGTCGCGCCAGATAGCTCAATTTCATTCACTACCAAGAGAAAGTGTATTGAAAACACCCGACTGTTTCTCTCTATCTCGCTTGGTTGAAGTCCCGACTTTATCCGATTGAACGTCACATGGCCGCGCCTGACGCTTCACACCTAACGCTCAGTCTAATTGACTACCACTTCAATAAAATGCAACGGAATATAAATATACATATACAGAGAGTTGAGTAGACTTTGAGTCCTTGAAGATGAGGCTTACACATTACAAGAAAAAAAAACATATTTATCGACATGCATGAGGGAGCTCAATGTAAATATTTTGCTCAGGTAGGGAGAGAGTTGTCATTCTTCGCCCTTTGAAGCTTACAACCGGTTATATATGTAATATTTTGCGAGTCAGCCCTTTGAAGCTACAACCGGTTATATAAGTAATATTTTGCGAGTGCAGAACGATCCTGGTGTTGACCCAAATTAGCCAATACAACACCTTTCTATCCATCGACAACAGGTCGTTCGTTCATTCGTTGGGACCGTGGGCTTCGCTGTTTAGCGTTCACCCAGACATTGGTTCTTGTTGTTCTTCTGGACTGCCTATTAAAAGGCTCCTGACATACGTCATAGTCCACCTTCTCTAAAATCACTAATTATTTAATTAAACTTGTTTGATACACAACACTTATCTTCAAGAAGAGAGCAGTTGGTAAACGTGCAGTGCAACACAGGATTAGACTCTTCTCGCTCCCGGGCAACGGAGGAGCATTACACACCCCAAAATGTTGCCTCAGATGTAGAATAGAACCCTGGAAATAAAAGAAGCAATATTAAAATTTTGCTTATAGCACTTAGAAATTAAATATGGGGTTTATTATAGCTTTATGCCGTTGTGAAAAAGGTACCTCATAATGGCATTGATAACAGAACTGTTTACATTAGACAAAATAGATTGAACAAACATAGGAATGCCACTTCCCATCTTCAGTATCTCTTGGTACAAATCCGTATCCAGGATGGGACAGTTAAAAAGAATATACTCCAGTAGCAATTCTGGTATTACAATCACAGTTTGAGTCATTAATGAAACCAATTCTACATAAATATGCTTATAATGATAGTAATATGTATCCTATCAACATATGTGAGTCTTTTGAAGCAAGGTGCAAAAGGGAAATCGCGCTGTACTTACTTTTTGTCGAAACCTTTCAGTCCCGTCTGCATTCATCTTGAACTTTTCTTTTATTATAGGCGATTAAATCAAGTTTATCTAATCTGAGGTCCATAGGAACTCTCAGATTCCTGCCAATATTTGCCAACTGATCCGCTAATTCGTTTCCATGAATGCCCGAATGTTCTGGAATCCATGAGAGCTTTATATCTAATATGGTAGCGTTTGCGTCTAAGATCATCTTCTTGGTGGAAAAATAAATGTGATCTAATTTAGTCGAGATGCCTGACCTATTTATTAATCTTCTGAATTGCGCTGCTAGAGTCTGTGAATATAACAGCCTTCCTGTCATGTTCCACACAAAAGACGAGAGCCTTATTAATTGCAAAAATCACATCTGAACAAATTTGGATTTCATTCGGTAATCTTTGTGAAAATATTATATTATTGGGTGGGCAAAGGACCTCATATTCAGCAGTGTTGGGTTTACGGTCCTTAGATGCATCAGTAAAGATCTATGTATACGAGGCTGCGTTGACATTTGCGTTTTCCAAAAATACGGCGTTGCTATGTATATTATATTCATATTCAATTTCAAAATGGGAACCGATTTTAACTGGGTGAGAAAATTATATTTAAAACATGGTAGAGGTTCCTGGATTTTATAATAAGATTCGAATACATTTGGAGTTCCTTATAAGCTCGGACCAAGTACGGGGGTTCGTTTCTTCGCCAATATTTGTTGTCTGCACTATCTATGGCTGACGTCAATTTTGGAAGAGGTTCAGTATTGGGTTATTTCTAATTGAGATATTTCTGAATATAAATTTTTGAGACATGTATTTTCTTATCATTTCCATTGGGGGGTTGATTTCATGCATCCTGTGATCACTCTTAGTGCCTCATATTCTAATATGTCGAGATTAAGTAATAGTGTTTTAGATGTAGGCAGGAAAATTTGGGACGAGTATTCAAGGTGAGATCTCACAGTACCATTATAAATATGCAATAAAGTTTGAGGGTCTGCCCCTCACCATACTCGGCTGACTACTCTCATGATATTAATACCTTTCATAGCTTTAACTTGCGCATCAGATATTTGCTTATCTCACTTCAAGTTCTCATTTATCATCACGCCAAGGCATTTAGCTTCCTTCACCCAAGGAATAATTGTATTGTCATAAATAATTGGATCCAAGTTGGTTAACCTACGTCCAGAACGAAAAAGAATGGCTTTAGATTTCTGCATAGATAGGAATAAGTTATGTGCCAAGAACCACTGCTGTAGCTCTATGATTGAAGAGTTTATTTGGCCTATAAAATAAGGATGTTCCTACCTGTAATCGCAGCACCAAGTCATCCCTGTATTGGAGCACCGTAATCTCTTTAGACAAAATATTGTGTAGCTCTATTGTGTACGTATTAAAAAGAAGGGGGACTAAGAGGTGAACCCTGGGTAAGACCCATGGACGACTGACAAGATCCATGAATCTTGGAATATCTGCCCCTTACATATATGTTTTCGAAAGCATACAAATTGAATATTTAGTTTGAGACATGTACAGAAATTCCCCAAGCTCTAAACTTTTGATATAAAACATGTACTTCAGTACATTCAGTTCTTCTAACTGTGTGCCTAATTATTTAAAAATTTTCGGAATTCCTAAAAATGCGTATTTGCCGTATCTCGGGATATACATGACCTTGAGGGCTGAAAATCGTCATGTAGCTTATTTCGGACCATTCTTAAGAATCCTATTTTTATGATTCTACTCTACGACCATATTTAATACCTATAACGATTCAAGGTCAAGTGTGAGGGTATTGATTTTTAGTTTAAAGGCAAAAGTTTTATTGTTAAATTTAATTTAAAAACATGCAGGAAATAGCATTTGCCAATAGGCGCAACTCAAAATAACATAATATGCCTTGTAGCTACAAAATATCACTATTTAGGTGTAGTCAACAGCACGGGTAATAAGTTTCGAAAAGAATGCGATAAAAAATGTGATTTCACTCAGCCCCTATCAAAACAGTTAAAAACAAAACAAACAAACTGATAGCCTTCGCCTCCACCTGTTTTTGTAGGGTTTTTCTCCTCTGCCCCTCAGCCGTCGAACTGCATCAGCGGCAAGTCCGATTTGTATATATTTGTTTGCTTCAAACCGCTTATATTTTCAGCTAAATAATTAATATGGCAACGCAGCTGGGAGTCAGCAATATCACTAAAAAAGAAAGTACCTAATTAGTTGCTTGAATGCATTAGGCACAAAAGCTAAAAGTAAATTAATTTATTTCATTAACCTTTTTAGTCATTTTAAATTGTGCTAAAAATGAGGAGGGTATATACATCCTCCTGTTTTAGCTATATAGCTAATATAGCATGTTTAAATGATTGTATTATGATAAATCTATAGTGCGATAAGAGAAGGGGCATAGTCGGGTACTGTTATTTTCAAAATTTTGTTATTTTTCCTTTTGAGTACTGCGTACGCATGAAGCTTCATTTCATAATAGGATGTGAACACATTTTACTATATGATTTTCCATTTTATTGTTGCTTGAATGTTTATATGATTTACTGCAGTATTTGGAAGCAACTAAATTAGTGCCATGCGATTCCTTTTTCCCCATTTCATAGAAATAAATTTTTTTTCTTATCACATTCACGATTCAAAACTTTCAAAATAAATAAAATAAAATACTAGAAACTTTCGCTAATTGACCAATATTCTGCTTACTAAAGTTGGAATAACATACAGTAATTAAAACTTATAATTGACCATAACCAAGAAAATGAATAAACGTATAATTGCTAACCTAAATTAAACACTATGCATGTCCCCCATTATTCTCGTCACATTTCTCGTAAATTTGTCATTTAAATTTCTTGTTTCTTCGACAATTTTCTTTCAATAACCCCAATGGTATCCATGGGCGCTAGATGGAGAGTTCACGAGCCAGTTAATTGTTCCATATCTACTTATCTACAGTTGATAACTATTATGAAGAAAGTCTCTTACTGCGAGAATATTATGGGGAGGTACTCCGTCTTATTGCCAAATTATATTTTGTCGAGTTTGAAGTGGTAGTTCATCGATAAGTGTTGCTAAAAGTTCCAGATATCTAACCCATTTAAGGTGTCACAGATAAAAACTGGATCTAAGACCTTATACCCCAAAATGCCGCACCTAGGTTGTATTTAGGAACGTCCTTAAAAAGCAATTGGCTTAACAGCTTGTGGAATTTCATAGGTCCACAAAATTTTATTGAAATAATTTGGATCTTGAATAAAACTTCCTTTTATAGCTTGAACAAATGGAGGTCTTCTTCTATTTGGTCATTGTTAATTTGTGGAACTGGCATAATTTTAAAATCGTGGTATCCGTATTGATTTAAAGTTCTCTGAACTGTTCCATAGGTAACTCTTTTGTTTCGTGGTCCAGACCTTATATTTCTCACAGTCTGATAGATTTTCTGCAATTTTGTTGAGAATAAAGCAATATAATATGATCCCTATTTTTGTTTCTTTGTGTTGTCCTTTTCTTATTTACTAGAGAGGCTGTTTGTTTTTCGCAATAAGTTCCACGGATTAATTATAATTGGTCCGGCCATTCCGAAATTTTTCTCTATATTATTCTCGTGTTCTTGTAGCGTTATTATCATTCTTAAAATAAAGCTCGCCCATTTTCAACAATCGAATGGCTCATTTTGTAAAATATTAGCAAAAAATAAAGATGAATCAGTAAATCAGACTTCAAACATTATTATTTACGTTTCTATAGCCTGTAAAATAATGTATTTTATGATGAAAAATTAAAAAGCGACGAAAAAATAATGTAACAATTAATTCCCTGGCATATAGTTCAAATAGTTGGTACTTTAATCTAAGTGAAAGAGCCAAATGTTTCACACTAGTATCGAAAAAAATTATAATATAAGTATCCTTGGTACTAACTTCTCAATCAACGGTGCTACCTTCCATGCTAGTGGCACTGCCTAAGACTTAAGCCTTATTATTCCTTTGAAGGCTGTTATAATGCATTAATTTACTTAAGCTTTCTAAAATAACTCGAGTGAAAAATATCACATCCGCCCTTATAAAGTGCTTCCATTCTTATCGATGTTGAAGCAGAAGGTACACCTATTTCCTTTTTGAATACCATTGTTGAAAAGGGACAGGTGGATACATCATGAACGAAGTTAATGCCCTTTTCTATATACATGTGAAAATACAGATAGTGTTAATGTTTATCTGTATTAGTTATGGCAACCATAAGTATTTGTCACAGTATCCCGGCGAAAAATAATATTCTCCGGGTTGCCAATGAAATATTAAATTCTCATTGAAATTAAAATGTTGTATTTTTATACACATTTGGCCACATGGCCACCCTGGCATGCAGAAACAGCATAGAAAACTGGTTAATATTGGCGCTGGTCTAGAATTGAACTGAGGCCTGAAGACTGATGAGAAGACAAGAAGAAGAAAGTAAAAATTTGCAAAATGTTTCTTAAATTAAACTTCATATATTATAAACCTTTACTTTTAGTACCAATTTCGAATACATTTTTCAATGCCGAATATTATACGTCAATAGAACAAAATATAATATGAATAAAATAATTATTAATCATTACTTAATTAGCGGTCTTCCCTGCATAGCGATTCGATAATTCCTCTGATTTACAATTCTAATAGTCTTAATTTCGTAATGTTGTTCTACTTGTATTCGATATCTGCAGAATCTGCCATTTATACGTAAACCGGTAATTGAGTTTACGTTATATGAGGCAGTAGAGAACTGTTGTACCATCCGAGCTCTGGGACGGCGTTATAGAGCTGCCGATACATTAATCGGTATGAATCGAATCAACCCCATTTGACCATATTTGAGTAACAATTTTATTTGTCAAATTATTTATTAGTCTAGCATGTACGTACAAATTTTAGAGTACCCCGAATATATCAGGTTTGAGCAGTTGTCTTGCTCTACAAAGCGAAAATAAGACCGTGCTTAGAATATTGCTCATACATCTGGGGTGCCGCACCAAAGCATACCCTAAAGCTGCTGGATTCCATTCAGATGAGACCTGTGCGTCTCGTCGTCGACCCGGAATCTAGATAGTCTGGAACACCGTAGACATGTGACCGAGATCTCTCTGTTTTACAGGTACTTTCACAGCAAATGTTCCCAGGATATGGCCCGCCTCATTCTGCCCCTGGCAACGCCTGTCAGACAGTCACGACAG
>MU181966.1:4246-19730 GCA_016904865.1 Pissodes strobi
ACCTTTATACCTATAGTGACATTTTACCACCTATCTAAGGTTCTTTGGATGGAGAAAACCTAGGAGAACCACTACCAATTTTGACATTACTATTACCTATTATTATGACACCTTTATACCTATAGTGACATTTTACCAGCTATCTCTTAAATAGATTGGTGGTTTTGTTAAACTGGATATTCAAAGGTTTTTGCTTTGAAATTTCGTTTTCCTTTAACAAAAATCGAATGAGGCGCGTCTAAGGGCTGAGTTCATGACTCGCAGCCTTGTGTAAACCGGAAGCCCTTAAATATTTATGTATGCAGAAAAAGAAATACTTTTTCCCAAACTAAAAAAGTACCTAATCAAAAAAAAAAAAAATTAAAATCGTCCCTAGGTAAGACAATAATTTCTAAACACCGTTGATTCAAGTTTCTAATGCAACATTTCATAGTTGTATGGATATAAAATTAGTTAAATGCAGGATTTATTGTTCGACCCTGTAAGAAACATTTCTGGTTGAAGAACATCAGAGATTGGACAGGCATGGATGCTCACTCCATATTTCGAACTACCCAAAATCGTGAGAAGTTCGTCGAGATTGTTGCCAACCTTCAATGAATAATGAAGACGGCATTCTAAGAAGAAGAACGTTTCAAAGGCGGATCTATAGAATTGCCTGTAAGATATCTGGATCTTACGCTACTGGCCCTTTTGCTTTGAGGGTATTTAAAATCAAAATCAACCGACCCCAAAATTTAGATAATCTAAAGAGTAGAATTAAACACGAGATTGAACAGGTTTGCGAATGTACTACTGGCCATGTTTGAGATGAATTAAAAGATAAGATAGGCTGATAGGCTAAACTACTACCAAGAGGTAAATGGATTTGAATTTGATCATTTGATAAAACAACCTATTTAATTCGTCGTTTATGTAAATTTGTCCTTGCTTATTTTTACTCTTAAACTTTTACTAAGTGCGTCGGTGACAATAACAGAAATGCTAACATTTATCGTTGATATTGCAAATTATCTAGTGATTTATTTTCCATCTGTGTATTGAGCGCTAATGGCAATATACTTCAGGCGGTAGGTACGATTATGTTTTGCAGGAACTAGCTTTCGTGCTCAATGCATGTTTGGCTCGAATGGATATTAGGTATCAAATGTTGAATATAAATTGAACTATTATTTTGATTACTGCCTAGTAATAGCAGCTCAATATAGCAGCTTTTGATTTAGCCAAAGAACCAGACATTTCAAACATTTAAATTACAATGTAATATTCGTATAAAATAAAGTATAAATAAATTAACAATCAATATATTTGTCAATTCATTTACTTTTTAATTTTGAAACAATATATTACAAAGTTGTAGAAGGGTAAAATTAGAGTATAGGAAAGGACGCAAAAGTTTAGGATATCGACGTTGACCATCGATGACATCATCGAAAGGAAATAAACATCGATTCCTTAAAAACATGGATATACAGCGATATTAACCAATGATATTAAAGAAAATTCGATGAATTTTGTATAATGTATGAGTATCTGCTATTGTTTTTAGAATTATCCTTAATTAAGACTAATAATTAACAATTATTAATAAATATTATACTTTTTCTGTTAGACAGTTGAATTTAATACAAATACTAAATATAAAAAATATTTTAAAAAAGATCGTCAATTATGCAACAAAAAATAAAAGGAAACATCGAAATAATATATTCATTACCAGTTGCAGTACCTAACCCAAAAACTTAAAAACTAAAAAAACATTGTTTTTTGTGATAATATTAGTTCAAGTCCCAACATCTTTTATTAATAGATTGTAAGGCAAGTAATTATTAAGAAAGTGCCTTTTCTTGCAAGCTATTTCATTTCTATTTAAATTTAGACGGATGGGATGGAAGAATGTTCAACATTTTAAAACTTTTGGTACTAAATTCGAATATATCAAAGGATGACAATGCCAACGATTTATAGGATTGTAGTCTAATTGTATAGGAAGTTGTCTTAAATAATAAGTAATTTTAGCTTGGCTCTTCTCAACTTCAGTACTTGCCCCTGCAGCATCCACGTTCATAGACTTTTGTGCCACAATTCGCTTGTCATCTCTCTTCTTGCTGTTTGGCTCCGATTTATCATGATCGCTCCCCGATTGGGCTGAATTTTGATTATGTTTTTTGATCATCATACCGTCGATAAATTCTATTGCTCTCGCATAATACATAGGGTTTGTGAAGTATATCCTTATAAAACGATGGTCAATCGCTAAAGAAGCTGCCAACATTGATATTTGATCGACATAACTTATTTTTTTATCAAGTTATTTTAATCGATTCAGTTTCAAATTTGCGAGTTCAAAGTCCCCAACTTCGGCTTTTTGGATACGCAATCTAAGGTTTTGCATAAGAGGCATAATTATACTTTCAGTCCCAGTCGTATATTTGGATCCATAGATTTCTCTTGTTCAAAGGGCTATAGTAGGTCTACAATTACTTGCAGTCAGGCAGCATATTAATTGGGCCTCTTCCTTTAGGTCTGGTGGGGCTTCTTTAATAAATCACTAGTAGCCACACGTTGCCTAAGCCACCAGTTGTTTTCACCTTTTTAACAACTTCTGATAGCTCAGCCGCTTTTTCTGGTGCATGTGTAACAGTAAATTGAGTAAGTGAGCGAAACATGTATTTTTTTTCATCAGTAATACTCCATTCCTGACATATATTTTGAATGTAATTGGCATGTATTCTCCAACATCGCTTTCCCTTAATTCATATGTGGCTAGAGTTCCATCCAAGATCCCAGGCCCATCTACAACATAAATTCTAACACCAAACTTTAGACCGCATAGTTTTGGTTCATATTACCTTATCAGCGTTTTTAGTTTTCTTCTCGAAACAAATTGCTAATTGCATCGTATTTTCATCAATTAATGAGTTAATGGTTGGATGGTATTTTATATTGTGGACATGCCGATGCCGTATGCATTAGCTGGCTAAATTGTTCATTTTACACAATATTTATATCCTGAGAGTCGAGGCATATCATAAACAACATTGCATTTGATATTTTATTGTATCGTCTGCCGCCTGTGCCGTGAGATTTTAAAAATAAAAAGCTTTCATTGATTGTTGTTTGAAGGATAAAACAAAAGAGTGAGTAGGCTCTGATTCGCAAGTTTCTCTTGGTGCTTCATACTCTTTCTGTACAGAGATAGTGTCTGCATCCAACATATCTTCATTTTTAAAAATGGAAATATATCAGCTTGAGTTTCGGCAACTAACGACTAGCTAATAAAATCAATGCAGCCATATTCGATTCACAGACGATATCGGTTTCGGGTTCAGGTTGATTTCTGAATTTTGGTTTTAAATTAATTATTCCCAAGAAACTACAGTTTACAATGGGGTAATATCAAAAAACACATTGTATACTAAAGAGATGAAATCTATCGATGGCATTAAAAACTTCTAATATTTGGAATTCTTGAGAGGCGAGTCTGTATACCTATACGGAAAGAGGAGCTGGGTGAGCTACCTAGGTCACCCCAGCTGACCCGTTCTGGGCGATCTGAGACTTTTTGATTTCTATTTCTGTGATCATTTGAAACCGGTAAAGTACTATTGACAGACAGAACTGCTCTTACTATGAATTATATTTATCACCAGTACATTCAAACTTTATAGCATTAATTTATTGAGTCTTGAGGGTGAAATACTAAATGGGACATTTACTCAGAGGCAATGTACATAACCCGGTCTGCGATCTCTTACATTCCTCTTTTGAGACAATTTCAAATCGGTAAAATATCATCCCTCAGTAAAATCGAGAACATAATTCGAATTCCTGAAAATACATATCATCATGTTTTATACGCAAACATGCAGTCTCAATTTGTTGAATGTCTTAGATTGCTGATGGCTAATCAGGACATTTAGTAATTTACATTCAAGCCTATGGTGATGATCTGGTTATCTTTATTGATAATCGGGACATTGGTCGTACAGGGAGACTAGTCATTTAATCAATAGGTTAGGTTTTCTGTATAAGAAATCGAATATATTAAATGTATGTCGATTGTAAGCATAACGGTTTCTAATTTAGTGTATAATGCGTAACCATTTGCTTGAAGATCCTGTCTAATTTTAATTATTGGCAATGGCGCACATAAAAGCCTGGAACATTTTTTTATATATTAAGTGATTAGATGTGAAGTAAAGGACTTCTACCTTACTGTTATTATGTTAAAAATTTATGGCCATATAAAACACGTATAAAATAATTAGCTCGAACGTCATTAATCACGGCTCTTACCGACTTGATAAAGTATTAAGTTGGTCAAAAATAAAGCAGGCTTGAATAATTACTCTTTACTTTAATTAGATACGTGTGGCAGGCCCGTGTTCACTGTAGAAGTAGATATATTTAATATGACGTTTGACGTGCTTATAGGCTTTTGGTTTTAAATTTTATTATTAAAATTAATCACATATTCGGAAGCCTCGTGCTTGTATATACTCCGTAGATTTTTGACGTTTCGGTGCACGACTAGGCTGAATACCTCCTACAGAAAGACTTGACGGCTTACGCGTGACGTAATCAAATCTAGGTAGTATATTTAAATGTGTAATTTCTTTTAAAATTTCACAGTTAAGTAGATATTTTAGATGCAAAAATTTCGAAACATTTTATATTGTTTTTTTTTTGTTAATTTAACTTTTTTTTAGGCAGTTCGAAGCGTAATTGGGCTAATATTAAGTACCGGGTGTTTCACTATAAATGGACCCCCCCTTTAACTTTCTCAATTCACGTTTTAAAAAAAAAGTTCAATACAAAAAAATAAGGGGATGAAGTGAAGTTTTTTATGGCATAGCACTGTTGTATACAAGGTGTCCCATAAATGCGGGATTAAACAAAGTTATATTTTTTTAAATGGAACATTCTATATATTATTGCATATTTGGATTTTGCGGAGAACTCTAGACATATTTCATAAATAATGTCCTTGACCTATCTGTTACTGTTTTTGAAATATTGACAGTTGAAAATCGACCATTTACCAAGCTTGACAGCCTGTAAAATCTAAACGGCTAAAGATAGAGCAAAATGGTTTGCACTTTCCTATCTTGGTTTTTCATAAGCTATCGTTTGACACTAATTTTTTATTAAACCAGAGGTTAAGAAATTCCGGTTAAATTTAACCTCTGAAACACTCGGTACTTTAAGCGCGGCTATTATGACTGATTCAACCCTTAGAGCGTTTTCACATTACACGACACAATATTGTCACGACTAGCAACCATCCGAATGTTTTTGTGCTACCCTATAGAACTTGCCTTGCAGCGTCCCGCGTCTATGTATGAGTCATCGCCGGCCGGCCGCGAAGATTCAGGAACGCTGGAATTATCTCGATGGCCTGGTCGAGAATCATATAGAGTGGCCTCGGAATACTTCTCGAGTATTCGTGATAGATTTGAGATTGTATATAAGGAGCAGACCTAAGGTGAATAGCAGTTAGTTAATCATTGAGTGTTGAATTGTAAAGAGCTAATAGTAGTAAAGTTATAACAGTAATTTAGTGCGTTCATTTGTATATAGTGGCAGAGAATAAAAAGAGTATTAGTTTGAAATAGTAAAAGTTGTAATTTCGCTCAGAACCGACGGGAAAAACGTAACAATATTGTTGTCGCCGAACAGTAACGACATCCGGCAGACCATAAACATAGCCTAAAGAAAACTATAGCCGCGACACTCGGCTCGTTTAGTGGGGTACGGAATCAAATTTTCTCCGTGAAGCTCAGTGAAGGGAGGACACCACGCAGTTGGAACTCGATGCCAATCATACGCGCTTACCTGGGCCGGAGTGCAATAAATTTTCATAGGAATTAAAATAGAAAATGATTCGTTGTTTGGGTAAATAGACGTTATGCGTATATATTGTTTTGTTTGTATGTTATATAAATAAGTTAATGTTTATGTGTTAAAATTGGAAAAGAGCGGCAGAATTATGCAAACTAACTGTTTATTTCAACTTAAATTTGATCATAAGGTATCGGAATCGGTTCAGATGACTAAAATAAATTGGAACTAACTGAAACCAACCGAAAGTTAATTGAACGACTAACCAAAGCTAGCCAAAAGTAAAAGTAACCATAAGCTCCAAAACAGGCTAAAACGTACCTATCGTAGTAGGTTACAAAAATTAAAATAAGTTAAAACTAACCAAAACGAAAGGAATTCAAGCGACTAACCAAAAATATTAAATTTGCTTATAACGTATAGGAACCGATTCAAATGACTAAAATAAATTGGAACTAACTGAAAGTAACCGAAAGTTGATTGAATGACAAACCAAAAGTAACTATTGGCACAAAAACGGAGTAAAACGTATCGGAACAGATTAAAAATGTTAAAGTAAATTAAAACTAATACAAATTAACCGAATATTGGCAAGTAACCAAAGACATTAAAATTGGTTATAACGTATCGGAACCGGTTCCAATGACTAAAATAAATTAAAACTAACTGAAATTAACCGAAAGTTGATTGAACGAAACAAATTAAAACTAACCCAAATTAGCCGAATTTTGGCGACTAACCGAAAGTAATCAAAAACTTTAAAATTGGTTATAACGTATCGGAACCGGTTCATATGATTTAAATAAATTGAAACTAACTGAAATTAACCGAAAGTCGATTGAACGACTAACCAAAAGTAATCAAAAGAGCTAAAACATATTGTAACAGATTAAAATTATTAAAGTAAGTTGAAACTAACCCAAATTAAACGAATTTTGGCGACTAACCAAAATTAATTTAAAACATTTAAATTGGTTATAACGCATCCGAACCGATTCAAATTACTAAACTAAATTAAAACTAACTGAAATTAACCGAAAGTCGATTGAACGATTAACCAAAACTAACCAATAGCATCAAAAAGAGCTAAATGTATCGTAACAGATTAAAAATATTAAAATAAGTTGAAACTAACCAAAATTAAGCGATTTTTGACAACTAACTTGAATTAATTCAATAACTAAAATAAATTGAAAGTAACCAAAATTTGATTGAAAGACTAACCAAAACAAACCAAAAGTAACTAAAAGTACCAAAACGGGCTAAAACGTATCGGAATAGCTTGAAAATAATATTAAGTAAGTTAAAACTAACCCAGATCAATTCAATTTTGGCGACTATCCTAAACACTCAACTTGGTAATAACGTATCGGAACCGAAAGTAATCGATAGTTGATTGAACGATCCAGTTTTGGCGGCTAACCAAAAATATTAAAATTGGTTATAATATATCGGAACCGGGTTCAAATGACTAAAATAAATTAAAACTAAACGAAAGCTGATTGAACTAACCCAAACTAACTAAAAGCACCAAAACGGACTAAAACGTATCATAATAGGTTACAAAATTTAAAGTACCCAAAAATAATCGAAAATTAATAATATGGAAACATTCATAATATATATATACGAAGGGTACAGGGGAAAAACGATCTAAGGGCCATTTCCATAGGAAACTTTTATTATTGATTTCACAGAAAATTTTATTCTTGATAAAAGTTGGTGCTTGGAAAAAACTAGTTTTGACAATGTTAAATTAAGACTAAGTATTACAGGGTACTTAAAAAATACAAAAATGGTGGTTAAAAAAACAAAAACTTAGGAATATCGGAAAAGCTTCTACAGGAAAAATAAAGCTCCTATTAAGGTAAAAATAAAAGTCAAATACCATTTTTTCCAAAAGTGCATCGTTGCTGAAAAAAAAGGACAAAATTAAGAAAAAGCGGGTTTTTTCAGTAATTGAAATGTATTTTCTCCGCAACGGTGCGGTGCACTTTTGGAAAAAATGGTATTTGACTTTTATTTTTATCTTAATACGAGCTTTATTTTTCTGTAGAAGGTTTTCCGATATTCCAAAGTTTTCGATTTTTTAACCATCATTTTTGTATTTATTGAGTACCCTGTATAACTTATCTTTAATTTAGCATTGTCAAAATTAGTTTTTTTTCAAACACCAACTTTTAGCAAGAATAAAATTTTCTGTGAAGTCAATAATAAAAAAGTTTCCTATGGAAATGACGCTTAGATCATTTTTCCCCTGTACCCTTCATATGTATACACATTTTATAGAAATAACATGTTTTTAATTTGTTTATTAGTCTTACAACCATTTCATCATTTAGCCATGTTGATTTCAGTTTGACAATATAATTGAATTATATTTCAATATAAAAGGTCTCAAAAGAGCGGGACATATTTTCCGATTTTCGAATTCTTCTAAAAATTCTAGATAAATTTCATGTAGCATGTCCTTTCCATTTAAAGAATTTGATCTGTTTAACTTAGCGCGAAACGATTTGCATCTTCTTATCTTAGTTATTTAGTAATTATCTAATACGAAATTTTCGGTTTGATGGGGAGTATTTTCCAGGTTGTGGTTATGTGGAAGATAAGAAAGTGCAAAACATTTCGTTTGACAATAAGCAGTTCGTATTCTACCATAAAGGCGTAAGTCTCAAAAACATTGTTTTTGCTGGTTGTTTTTCGTAAAAGTCGATCGTTATCCATATATATCCATTATTTCAGATTTGATCAGCACCTTGATATTATTTTGATTCGCTGTCCTTTTTTTGGTTTTAAAGATACCAAGGTAAACAAAAAAGCAAAATGTAGGGTTGGTAGCCAAGTTTTTTCTAGATTACATATAAAACAAACACCAATAATTTTTTGACATAAAAGCCTACTTTAGATATTTTTTAAATAGAACACCCTGTATATTACTACATTTTTGGACTCTCTAGTGAAATCAAAACACATGTCGTATATAATATCCTATACCTATCTTTAGCTGTTTACGAAATATTGACAGTTGAAAGTCGGGCATTTTGACAGGCTCTAAACCGCACGAGATCAAAGAAAACGGTTTGCACATCTTTATCTTAGGTTTTCATAAGCTATCGAATGACAGTGGCTTTCAATTTAACCGGAGGTTTAAAAATTCCGGTCAATTTTATTCGCGGGTTAAATTCAAAGTTACTGTCATTTGATAGCTCATGAAAACCTAAGACAGGAATATGCAAACCGTTTTCTTTGCTCTCATGCGGTTTAGATTTTAAAGCCTATTAAAATGTAAAGAAAGATAGGTATAAGATATTATACACGAAATGTGTTTAGACTTCTCTAGAGATTCCAAAAATGTAGTAATATACAGGGTGTTCCATTTAAAAAATATAGAGTAGGCTGATATGTCAGAAAATCATTAGTGTTTTATTTTATATGTAACGTAGAAAAAAATTTGGCTACCAACCCTACATTTTGCTCTTCTGTTTAACTTGATATCTTTAAAAACAAAAAAGTTACAGCGAATCAAAATGTTATCAAGATAAATTGAACGCACGGTACAGGTTGCTACGATTTAGCGTAATTGTGCACTTCATGCATAAACTAGTTCGTGAACTATAGCCAGATCAATAATTTACTTTCATTTCACCATCTTGACAATATTTTTATCTAGCGAATAAAATGAAAATGCTGTTACGAAAAAACATTGCTAAGAATCTATGTAAAACAAAATTATGTACTTATATAAGATCTTTTTTTAGCTTAGAAGAAAACAACTAGATAAATCAAAATTTTCAAAATTATTATTGCAAATCTTCACAAGTTCGTCTAAGACCGTAACTACTTTTGCAAAATAAAATCTCATATAAAAAAACTTTTGTTGTGTATAGATCTTGTTGATATTTAAAGATTAACTTGGAGCTTATATTCTATTATAGTTATATTCAGCATTCAAGAATGCTGTACTTACTACAAGTAATCTACATTCGCCATTCTTAATTTCACTTCTAAAGACATTTTTAACTATTTCTTTCAGGTGTAATATTTAAATAAATATCCGGCTCTCTTTATGCAGCTTTTTTGATCAAAAAAATGGTTATTCTCTACTCGAAATAAACAGTATTTTATAAATCATATATTTTGTGATGAAAGTTTAAATAAAATAATAGGGGAGAGTAACAATTTTAGTATATAACGTCCCAAAAAATTTTAGTACGGCTCACTTCACTAATGATTGCCGGGGGGTTGACGTCAAGTTAGATTTATTTATTTCCTCCCCACTACATAGTGATAAAGTTGGTCCTCGCTTCTCAAAGGTGCCGCGCTTAAGTGTCGCAGCTATAGTTTTCTTTAGGCTATGCCATAAAATCGGGCACGCTTTCACACTATTCGACAGGTTGTGGCGATTTGCGGTTTGTGTTAATATTTATTTATATTAATCATGGCGTCCTGTCACAAAAGGCGTACCCTACTGTGTCTTCTATATTAAGGACGAAAGATTCTAATAAGTAAGAGAAAATATTGAATACACCCGATTGTACAGGCTAGATACATCGAGAGAGCCTTTTACGTTCTTTTTGAAAAATTACAAAATAAACCTCTTACATTTTGTAATTATTTTCGTATGAGGGTATATTCATTCAACTACCTATTAACTCATCTAATCGACATTATGAAAAAGCAAAATACGCAGTTTCCACTAGCTGTTCACAGCGATTAAGTCCACGACATGTCGTTTAACGTGGACGATATCGTTGCCGCTACCGGTCAGTGTAAAAACGTGCCATCTGTTTCTGTATATTTTGCATGCCCCGATATCGTATTGTCCGACGACTACGATATCGTGTCTTGCAATGTGAAAACGCACTAAAAGCGCCTTATTTGATTTTTCTTTTAAAGGAAAATGAAATTTCAAAGCAAAAACCGATACACCAATACGAAATATTTATTCACTGCAATACAGTTTTTGGGAGATGGCAAATCAGAAATGTCACACGCAAAAATCTAGGTAACTACATAGAAGGCAAAATGGTAGAAACTCGGAAAAAGTACCAGAAATATGTTTATTTTCTCTCCATTTTTCCGAAAAGGGCTTTGTTTAGCAATCTACGCCATTCTCCATTAAAAAATAATTCATGTAGGAAGTTTGGACTATTGACTACAAATCGAATACACGAGAATGAAATGTTGCCTTAACCTTTAAAACCATTCGAGTGTTATCGTAGAAATGAGCACATACATGTTTGCAACTTAAACTTCAGTATTCCACACGGTTTACAACATTTTCATGTGCATGTAATATCAATATACATATAGCTAGTTTAACAACAATAATTATTGTAAGTATCTGCTAGTGTTCTTTTTTCTTTTCTATTACAAACAGTAAATAAATATAGTATTCTTACACACTTCACCACAATCATTTATTGAACGAAAGATTCGCTAGAATATAAAGAAGTGAAGTTTAAATCATATTTTCTCCCGGCATTTTAAATAAGCCAGCTGTGAATAACTATGCAAGTTACATCTGAAAAGAACGGAACGCCGTACGTCCAGCGCAGACATTTTTTTATTTAACTGGCTAACAGGCACATCATTCAGACGGAAAAATCGTTTTCCAGAAGAAATATTCTGAGCACGCTTCGGCTTGAACGAAGTGTTAACGTCAGCGGTTCATGACCATAAAACTTGAGGTTAGTTGATTAATATCAGCTTCAAAAAAATCCATGTGTAAATTTTATATACCCATTGACTATTATTTTCATAAAATGTCACGTTAAGGAAAGGAAGCATTGTTCCGACAAAAACAATGAAAATATAAAACGTCCATAGTACAGATTTTTCTTAAATATTATGATTGGCAGTGTATGTAAAATTATGGGTATTGTATAAAGTATAAGCACCCTGGTTCAGAGTAGTTGGTAGGGTGTCGAATAGTAGTATATTATATTTTTATTACTTATTATTTAGGAAATCGATTTAAGTATTAATTCGTATTTTTTAATAAAACAAGTGTTGTTGACGTCAACGATTTTAGGATTTTCATTACAATAACATCACGGATCGGCAAGGTCTCAATCACTGAAGATGGCCAAAATTATCTGTCAAAATCTACCGCTTCTTTCAACGAGGCCTAGTGTTTTATTATTGTAATATCAAATGCCAGCATTTCAAATGATCGACTTAGCTAACATCACAACTGAGCGTTTTAACCATTCCTGTAGAATGGTCCTAGGCGATGATTAGATTGCACTTTAAAAAATGTCTAATTTGGAACGTTTTAAGCAAAAAATGCATATCTAGCTGAACATACCTGCTAGTTTTTAGCTTTTTGTGACAATCTAAAAATAATTCTACTTAGATATTTTATGGCTCATGATCTCCAAAATCTTAAAGCATTGTCAGTTTTGTATCTAGTAAAAATACTCGTTTAGTACCTAATACCTACAAAAGTTTATTTTCGATTTTGACAATTTTTAAAGATTTACTCTTTGGAAGAACGAATGGAAATGGTGTTTATTTATGGTGCAAATAATGAATTCCGAGGTGTTTTCAATGGGAAACACCCCGGTAAAAATGTATCACACGTTAATGTCATGCAGCTTATTCAGAAATTCACAGCCACCAGGTCGGTAGCAAATTTAAAATATAGTGATCCTAGTGTTCTAGACTAGGCTACTCAAATTGAAGTTGTGGGACATTTCGCGGCAGATCCATGTACTTCACTAAGACAGGTGTCTGCTAGTACTCACGTTCTATTGGAGCAATCCACAAGGCAACTGGGCTCCACAAATTTCATCCTTATAAAATTTAAATTGTAACAGTCCGATTTTGCCAGTGTAACATATTTTTAAATTTCATTTTATACGCTGCATTTAGCAACAAAAAATGCAGTATTTTGCGATAAGAATTATTGGATAGGGGTCAATACTCTTCGGTTAATTAATGCTGAATTTATTGATTCGATTTGCTGTCAATAAGCTTAAAGTTGCCGCATTTATGAATATAAATTAATTTTATTCTAAATATTCTAAATATAGGTTAGCTTTTATAACTCTGTTGTGGCCTTGAGTAGCTATTTCGGTCATCCCTTTCTCTTATATAGTCCTCAGGCTCTTTGTAACTATATTTATTTTAGTTGATAAGCGAACCACAGATCGCTTAGGTTTGATCAAATCACTACAATAGGATATTATGTTAGTAGTATAACTTTGCTTAATTTATATTACATTACCGTAGAGCGGCCAGCAAACCGTTCTATATTTTTAAGAATTTTGTTAATAAAACCTGCTTTTAGCTTCATTAGATCTGTTAAATTCATATTTTATTTTCGGTTTAAATATTTCATAACTTTTGAGAACTTCTGATAAAACTTTGTGGAACCTCTGGCTCCATCTGGTTTCAGATATTTATATTTATCTTTCCACGCGGCCTGCTGTAATCCTAGCAATATTCGGTTGGTTCTGTTGGCAGCATTATTCCCCATAATTGCTGCTGTCGATTTAAATTTTAAAAGTTTATCGTTTTGTTGGGGGATATTCCCTAGCATTTCTTGAACAACTTAATTTCAGCTCATTATTTGTGGCTCTCGCCGTCGTTTTACCACCATAAGAAACGAGAACTAAGTCGTTTATTATCTTAGAATTATTCCTCGTATCGAATCCCTTGGCATTTTTCAGCTCATCACTACTTCTTGTTTCGACGTTTTTTTTTCAATCTCGTGATAGTGGAAAAGGTAAATTGACTGAAACGAATAGAGTTCTTCTAGAAATACCCTTGGAGGCGAAAAGAAGGTTTGCTTTAGTGCAGTCATAGTGACTCAACATCTAGTATTGTAGTTTTATACTACCCTTCTTTGGGGATATTGTGTTGGTTTCTAATTGTGTTTTGACACGACCGATTTATCGGGATTTACCTGCTGTACTAGGTAAGCTTTTTTTCTGGAATAAATTTTTTTCTATTGCTTGTGAAGCACGCGGACGCCATGTTGCTAAAGGCTATTTTCTCTTATTTCTAGAGGCTTTTCGAGCTCATTTACAAGACCGAGACCGTCGAATCTCTAGCAATCCTCACACACGAGCGAGGTAATTATTGCTACATTTTTTTTGTCTAAATTAACGATTTAATTGCTTTATCTGTGTTAACTTTTTTTTGTACATTGTCCACCATTTGCTTTGCATCCCATGCGTTATCTTATCTATTCCATTTTATCATATCTGAATTTTCATTTTAATGTGACTTTACTTCTGATCATATGGGGAAGTTTATATTCTCTTTTAGGGGTGATTTATGCCTATCTATTTTTTTATATTCAACTTGTTTGTACCTTCTGTATTTCTTTTATTTGCTGATGGTCATTGAAAGTCCATTGATAATTTTTGGGGGAGATTTATTTTATAAAGAAAATATATTTATGCAAGTTTTTTTCATTAAAATAAGGGACTTCGTCTAATGCGTATTGGGTTATTACAGGGTCCTATCTCCGGGCCAGTCCTATCCCCGGGCCAGTCTTATCTCTGGGCCAATCCTACCACCGGGCTATCCCGGTGCAATTTTATGACCGGGCTACAAGTTCTCTGCTAGTTTTACCCTCGGGGCCCTCGAGTAGCAGTTCTTGGGATTTACTACAGGGGCCCGGCGCCTCCACCAGAGATGATTCGGATCTAATGGGGGCATCGTACAGAAGCAGTATTATTTTTGTGTTTAGTTACTTATTAGCACTATAGATTGTGCCTTGAATGAGCCATCAAAACCTCATTTATTCATTTATTTTTCTGGTCAATTGATAATCATTTCTCTTAATATTTAAATATAAATCTATTCTTTTTGGCCGCGCTTTAAGATAGATTAACACTGATATGCACCGTAAGCTAATTTCGCGGATTAGTTAGGCAAACCTGGATTAGATTACTACTGTTTACTATGCACCGCAAGAAAAAACTGGTTTAAGCATCAGATTATCTAATCGGTCAACGAAGTGTGGATTAGCGGAACGACGTCTAACCTTCAAAGTCATTTTTGGCACCGACTTTTTGTGTTGAAGTTTTTCTTGAACTATTTTTCATTATTTCGGGATGAAATAAAGTTAGAGGATGAAATATTCATTGATGATGACCTAGATATCCTCGATATCATCAACTTTGGATTTCCTCGCAGAGTCTACGAAAGGAGTGATTACGACACTATGGACAATTACTAATTTTTTCGAAGATTTCGACTTACAAAACCTACAGTTCTCAGCTTTCTGAAAAATATTGAAGAAGAAATTGAATTCCAAAATGATTTGTAAGTTGATAAATAGAAGAAAGTGTCTCTTTTAAATAAATTGACTCTCTTTGTTACAAGTTGGCTAGCTACTAGATTATCCCACCTCATGCATCTTCACCCAACCCAACTTAATTTAAGTAGAATGATCCTTGGCTACATATGTACTTTTTCGGTGATATGAGGTGTAGTGGTATAACAGCTACTAGCTGGGCTTCTCTCTACCATCTTATTTATTTTAAAAATAATAGTCTAACCCCGATGAATCAGTTCCTGGCCCCATTGCGTCTGCCATGTACTCTTGTGCGGGGCGCATATTTGTAAACAGGAGACGCGTCCGCCATAAGACGCGAGCCGAAGTAGAGTAGTATATATA
>MU181966.1:36212-56070 GCA_016904865.1 Pissodes strobi
TATAATTTTCAAATATAAAATGTCACAACAAGAAAATAAATATTTATGTGGTAATAAAATAACGTTCTTAATATTAATTAATTAATGAAATGTCAATAAATATTTATGTGGTAATAAAATAACGTTCTTAATATTAATTTACTTACCAAATTTAAGAATATCGCTTGTCAACAGATGTACGAAAAAACATTGACACTATCTACATAACGTCTTACTGACGTCGAAGTATAATTGGCCGGTAAGACGAAAGTTGTAACATTAGGTTTGATGCAATAAGCTGTTAGTTTCGATAAATAGATGTCGAACTAGGTTTTTATTACAGATAAGTTAGTGGTGGTATGATTTACCATACGGTACGACATACCGTTTTTACCATACCTGAAAAACCTTGTACCTATTGTATTTAATGTATTTCAGGTATGGGTCAAGTTAGATAAGGAAAACCCTATACAAGTACAAAAGTTACTATTAGTAAATACGTTTTTGTTTGTTTTCTTTATGTATATGTTTGGCGTAAACTTTTGCAAAAATAACGTGTTGTAAATGTATTTAAATAGTTTTATTCCATTGCATAATCATCATTGTATTAAAAGTTACATTTCAATATTATTATATTAAAAATTGTATTGTTTTCATAAAAGAAATACTTTTTCCCAAACTAAAAAAGTACCTAATCAAAAAAAAAAAATTAAAATCGTCCCTAGGTAAGACAATAATTTCTAAACACCATTGATTCAAGTTTCTAATGCAACATTTCATAGTTGTATGGGTATAAAATTAGTTAAATGCAGGATTTATTGTTCGACCCTGTAAGAAACATTTCTGGTTGAAGAACATCAGAGATTGGACAGGCATGGATGCTCACTCCATATTTCGAACTACCCAAAATCGTGAGAAGTTCGTCGAGATTGTTGCCAACCTTCAATGAATAATGAAGACGGCATTCTACGAAGAAGAACGTTTCAAAGACGGATCTATAGAATTGCCTGTAAGATATCTGGATCTTACGCTACTGGCCCTTTTGCTTTGAGGGTATTTAAAATCAAAATCAACAGACCCCAAAATTTAGATAATCTAAAGAGTAGAATTAAACACGAGATTGAACAGGTTTGCGAATGTACTACTGGCCATGTTTGAGATGAATTAAAAGATAAGATAGGCTGATAGGCTAAACTACTACCAAGAGGTAAATGGATTTGAATTTGATCATTTGATAAAACAACCTATTTAATTCGTCGTTTATGTAAATTTGTCCTTGCTTATTTTTACTCTTAAACTTCTACTAAGTGCGTCGGTGACAATAACAGAAATGCTAACATTTATCGTTGATATTGCAAATTATCTAGTGATTTATTTTCCATCTGTGTATTGAGCGCTAATGGCAATATACTTCAGGCGGTAGGTACGATTATGTTTTGCAGGAACTAGCTTTCGTGCTCAATGCATGTTTGGCTCGAATGGATATTAGGTATCAAATGTTGAATATAAATTGAACTATTATTTTGATTACTGCCTAGTAATAGCAGCTCAATATAGCAGCTTTTGATTTAGCCAAAGAACCAGACATTTCAAACATTTAAATTACAATGTAATATTCGTATAAAATAAAGTATAAATAAATTAACAATCAATATATTTGTCAATTCATTTACTTTTTAATTTTGAAACAATATATTACAAAGTTGTAGAAGGGTAAAATTAGAGTATAGGAAAGGACGCAAAAGTTTAGGATATCGACGTTGACCATCGATGACATCATCGAAAGGAAATAAACATCGATTCCTTAAAAACATGGATATACAGCGATATTAACCAATGATATTAAAGAAAATTCGATGAATTTTGTATAATGTATGAGTATCTGCTATTGTTTTTAGAATTATCCTTAATTAAGACTAATAATTAACAATTATTAATAAATATTATACTTTTTCTGTTAGACAGTTAAATTTAATACAAATACTAAATATAAAAAATATTTTAAAAAAGAGCGTCAATTATGCAACAAAAAATAAAAGGAAACATCGAAATAATATATTCATTACCAGTTGCAGTACCTAACCCAAAAACTTAAAAACTAAAAAAACATTGTTTTTTGTGATACTATTAGTTCAAGTCCCAACATCTTTTATTAATACATTGTAAGGCAAGTAATTATTCAGAAAGTGCCTTTTCTTGCAAGCTATTTCATTTCTATTTAAATTTAGACGGATGGGATGGAAGAATGTTCAACATTTTAAAACTTTTGGTACTAAATTCGAATATATCAAAGTATGACAATGCCAACGATTTATAGGATTGTAGTCTAATTGTATAGGAAGTTGTCTTAAATAATAAGTAATTTTAGCTTGGCTCTTCTCAACTTCAGTACTTGCCCCTGCAGCATCCACGTTCATAGACTTTTGTGCCACAATTCGCTTGTCATCTCGCTTCTTGCTGTTTGGCTCCGATTTATCATGATCGCCCCCCGATTGGGCTGAATTTTGATTATGTTTTTTGATCATCATACCGTCGATAAATTCTATTGCTCTCGCATAATACATAGGGTTTGTGAAGTATATCCTTATAAAACGATGGTCAATCGCTAAAGAAGCTGCCAACATTGATATTTGATCGACATAACTTATTTTTTTATCAAGTTATTTTAATCGATTCAGTTTCAAATTTGCGAGTTCAAAGTCCCCAACTTCGGCTTTTTGGATACACAATCTAAGGTTTTGCACAAGAGGCATAATTATACTTCCAGTCCCAGTCGTATATTTGGATCCATAGATTTCTCTTGTTCAAAGGGCTATAGTAGGTCTACAATTACTTGCAGTCAGGCAGCATATTAATTGGGCCTCTTCCTTTAGGTCTGGTGGGGCTTCTTTAATAAATCACTAGTAGCCACACGTTGCCTAAGCCACCAGTTGTTTTCACCTTTTTAACAACTTCTGATAGCTCAGCCGCTTTTTCTGGTGCATGTGTAACAGTAAATTGAGTAAGTGAGCGAAACATGTATTTTTTTTCATCAGTAATACTCCATTCCTGACATATATTTTGAATGTAATTGGCATGTATTCTCCAACATCGCTTTCCCTTAATTCATATGTGGCTAGAGTTCCATCCAAGATCCCAGGCCCATCTACAACATAAATTCTAACACCAAACTTTAGACCGCATAGTTTCAGTTCATATTACCTTATCAGCGTTTTTAGTTTTCTTCTCGAAACAAATTGCTAATTGCATCGTATTTTCATCAATTAATGAGTTAATGGTTGGATGGTATTTTATATTGTGGACATGCCGATGCCGTATGCATTAGCTGGCTAAATTGTTCATTTTACACAATATTTATATCCTGAGAGTCGAGGCATATCATAAACAACATTGCATTTGATACTTTATTGTATCGTCTGCCGCCTGTGCCGTGAGATTTTAAAAATAAAAAGCTTTCATTGATTGTTGTTTGAAGGATAAAACAAAAGAGTGAGTAGGCTCTGATTCGCAAGTTTCTCTTGGTGCTTCATACTCTTTCTGTACAGAGATAGTGTCTGCATCCAACATCTCTTCATTTTAGTTATGAGTGTTATCACCTACATCTATTGAGGCTCTACTAGTGGCAGGTGTCGAATTTCTACTGACTGTTGGGATTTTTGAAGATGGTTTATGCAAAATTTCATTGTGCATGGGATTTAAACGGCATCTCAGATTCGATGTGTTTAAGCACCAAAACAACATATTGTTACTCTCTTATCTGTTGCTTTTTCAATACATTTTCATGCTTCTTTGCACAGCGGCATTTTACTTTCAATTATATTGGCCTGATATACACCTTCTATTATGGCGAGAAAATAAAGAGTTTAATCAGACAGTTTTAGTTTCAAAAAAAGTATATGCCTCACCTTTATAAGCACACAACTAAAGTGAAACTTCTGAAAGAGATATTAGGAATTAAGTTTTTTAAGCTTTTTTCCCAACTTCTACACCCCCCGGACACTTTTTTTCCTTTTGTTTTAACATTTTTTTGGCCGGAAACCGCGTTTCTCTAAATTTTTGTTTTTAATTCTTGTTCTTGACTTCGGTTAATAATAGGTACTTTTATTAACTTTCCGAACATTTTTTACGTGTTTTCAATTTTTGCCCATTTTTAAAATGAAAATTTACGTTTTTTTTCCTTTGTTTTTCTTCCCATTTTTGTCATCCCTGACCTCGTATCTGAACTCCGCTTTTTTTTTCGCGGGAAACCGCGTCTCTCTAACTTTTTTTTTATTATGTTTTTCTTGTTTCGTTTAATAATACTTCTATTAACTTTCCGAACAATTCTGTACGTTTTTTTTTAATTTTTTCCCATTTTTTCGAAAAGTTGTGCGTATTCGAGGAGGTGAAGGTATAATCCCCCCCCCCCCCCCCCACTAATGACCCCGGGCTCATCGCTTGTCAGATTTTTGATCCGAGGCTCCGTTGCAGAGATATCGGCAAAAAAACAGTGTTGACCATCAGGGTCAAAGGTAGCCCCCATGAGGCGCACCTACCACAAAAACTTCGACCCCGTAGCTCTTCCCGTTCTTCCTAAGTTAATTATTTTAGTTTTTTTTCTTCTCTCCCCTCTCCTTGAGGTCCAGTTTTCGTTCAGGATCCTCATTTTACCCCGGCTATGTTCTGAAAAGTTCAATCCTCTAGCTCTTCTGGAACATGCTTAATTAAAGGGGCGATTCACTTAGCGAACTGTTTAATTTTTTCTGACTTCTCTCGCTGAAGAAGTTTCACTTAAAAAAAAGATTAAGTACGATTTAAACTCGTACAAATTGGAAAAAGAGTCTATATTCTAATATTGCCGGCTAAACATGGATAAACATCGCTCAGCACTAAAACTACAGTGTGTCCAAAAAAGCATGCAACATATGAGAAACTTCTTTATTATTGGTTTTGCAGAAAATTTTATTCTTGATAAAAGCTGGTGCTTACCCTAACACAATAAATGAGCATTTCAAATTTTATGTGCTGTTTTAGCGAGGGAGCAAATGTCATTTTCCGAAATCGCGTCAAGAGTAACTTACAAAGATACAGCAAAATCTTATAAGGAAAAGTTCTTCCAAATTCAAAAAAAATCCAAATATATAATTTGAATTAACTACATCAACCTTTAATTTCCCTCTTTTTTTCTCGATTTTTTCTTAAACGTCACGACACTGGTGAATGCTTTGTTCTTTTTTTATTAGTATACTTGCCAAGTAACTTCAAAATTTATAAAAGATAGAAATTAGTCACATAGTTGCATAATTTTTTAGTTTTTCCAGAGATAATAGCCAGTTAACGTATCAATCGTTGCAAACACATTTAAACACTCTTGGTCCAAATTTTTTTCCACTCAAAATCACGAATGGACCCAATTTTTTTTCATTTGATGTAAAACAATTAATAATTTATGTATCGCTAGTACGATGAGTAAAATATAAAAATATTTCCAAGTATACTAAAAAGCCATTTAAAATATTTGATCTTGAAGAGTAGGCCATGCATTTGCAATAAAAACAAATAGCAATAATTTTACTTCACTCTGACATATGAAATTCATCATTATTCAGTCAGTCATTCTAATTATATTTTGTAGTTTTTATGGACAATTATTTTAGACCAAAAGTATTTAAATATGTTTGCAACACACTGATGCATATGCTGGCTTTTATCTGTGGAAAAACTGAAACATTATAGTGCGCCAAGCGAGTGAACCTTAACGACGACTGAGGGGGGTAGAGGACTAGCACGTAAAAAATCTTGCCTTCTCATAGTCGCACGAGGTTATTCTTACCATATTATTGTTGATAATATTGATTAGTTTAAGACGTTAAAATTAATTACAGTTTTTTTTTATATTACAGTCTTATAGTACAAAATATGTCATATAATAATATCTCATTTTTATAATAAGGATAGTATTCTATGATATTTGTTGTATGTATTACAAATCAATCAAATCATGCATTACATAAATATATAATAATAAGTAGAATTCGTTTCCCGAAGGTTTTGTATTTACGTCATCGATGACGTCGCTTAATTTGAAAAAAAAAAAACGGTTTATCGTAGCTAATTCATATAAATTCTCTAGCGTTCAATTCAAATTCATATAAATTCTCTAGCGTTCAAGTTAGGCAATATTGAAGCAAGTATGTTCCAAAACGCTCTTTATAGAACGTTCGGATTTGTTTTGTAATAAAAATTTTAATTTAGAGAGTTCAGTTAAGAGAGTTATCCGAAATATATAAAAATTAGTTAACCGCGTATAATAATCACCAAATGCAAGAAAAATATAAGAAAGGTTAAAAATCGTCAAAGATATCATCAAATTAAGTGTCTGATGATATATAGGTCGTGTCGATTTTGCAAATTTTCTTTTTTTTTTCGCTAGAAAAGGGGTGTCCTATAGAGTAGCTTAAGCCAAAAAAATCGCGAGGATTCGCCACATTTGAGCCGAAAAAATATCCGTGTTTTGAGCCCAAATTGCCCTAGAAGGGCAAACTTCCACTACGACTTTCCCAGGTGTAACGTGAAAATAATGAAATTTTAGTAACCGACACGGGGGACCTGGCACAGTGTTTCCAAAAGTTGCACATTTTCTTATGGGGAATAACAGTGTTGTTTACTATTTAAGTATATTTAATATTCCACTTCACGCATGACCCTCCGCTCGCTTCGGGGGCGCAACCAAACAAAACTAACCCAAGGCATGCCAGAAATAAAAAAAAATTGAAATTTGTCAGTCAAAAATGCAAATATTTTTTAGTTTGCTTTTCCTCATTTGGGAATGTCTTGGGTTAGTTTGGGTTAGGTTTGTTTGGTTACGCCCCCGGAGCGAGCGGAGGGCCATGTATGAAGTGAAATATTTGACGAATATATACATACCTACAAAGGAATAGTGTAATCGAATGAGTGTCTCTTTCATTTCGATGTATGAATGCAAATGCACATTGAAAAATCGTCCAAGCAGCCACGTTTACCATACGGCGGGCAATGATATCATTATGGCAGGATCGACCATCCCTTCATCTTCATTCAATCGGACTACTGGGGGGTCTTGTTCAACAGCAATATGTCCTGGCATGACCACGTTGCTAACGTCGCAAAATCAGCCTCCCAGAAGCGTGGTACGCTATTTCGCAACAAAGAATGTATACACCGCAGCAGTTGCTCTTGCTTTACAAAGCGCAAATAAGACCGTGCTTAGAATATTGCTCACACATCTGGGGTGCCACGCCAGAGCACACCCTAAAGCTACTGGATTCCGTTCAGCAAATTGTTGTGCGTCTCGTCGGTGACTCGGAGTTGACACGGAATCTGGATAGTCTGAAAGACCGCAAACATGTGACCGAGAAATCCCTGTTTTACAGATACTTTTACGGCAGATGTTCCCATGATTTGGCCCTCCTTATCCCGCCCCTGACAACGCCTGTCAGACAGTCACGATAGACGGCAAGAGCGCACCGGTTCGTCGTACAACTGGAAACACCTAGAACATCGCTTTACAAGAACTCGTTTGTCTGGCGCACTGCATCACTGTGAAACTCTCTCCCAGGACGCATATTCGGATGTAACAAGCAAGATGTCCATTCGACTATGCCGAACGTTTCTTCATATGAGACGTGCACGATAGCATTTAGTCGGATGTCGTGACTGTTACATAGAATCAACAAATAAGTCTTTAATTATTTAAGCACTTCATGCATGGCCCTCCGCTCGCTTCGCTCTCTATACGGGGGCTCAACAAATAGAAACTAACCAGGTGCTAACCAAAACTAACCCAAATTTTTTTTTTTAATATTTTGGGTTAGTTTTGGTTAGCACTTGGTTAGTTTCTGTTTGTTGAGCCCCCGTAGCGAGCGAAGCGAGCGGAGGGCCATGCATGAAGTGTTAAAATAATTGAAGACTTATTTGTTGATTCTATGTAACAGTCACGACATCTGACTAAATGCTATCGTGCACGTCACATATAAAGAAACGATCGACATTGCCGAATGGACATCTTGCCTGTTACATGCGAATATCCTCCCAGGACATCTGTTCCCCTAACTAAATATTCAAGAACCGTGTCAAACAACATCTTCGCACACACACCGCTCGTCGAGCAATATAGGATGTGCTACTGCCATAAAAAATCATTCACCTAAATAAAAAAAAGAGTAGAGACACTTATAGCACAGCTTATTCACTACCAGCTCGTGAACTCTATCGAAATCGGAAAGGTGGTGTGTCGGGCACTGTGCTCTGAGCGGTTCAGTTCCACAAATGAATTTAAAATGAATTTTCGCTTCAAAATTTTTGTACAATTATTGTGCGTTTTAAAATCATTTTTAAACGGATTTTGACGATAAAATAGTTATTTATGCAACAAGTGTGTAAAGTGAATCTTTTTTTATGAATGGGAATATTGATAAAAAAAATTAATTGAAATCGAATAAAAAAGGGTACTTTACACATGAGTAGCATACAAAATTTTTTCTACTACCGAAAAATATATGAAAAAACAAAAATATTATTAAATTACTTTACGCACTAGTGGTAAAATAACTTATTTTACGCACTGCACATTAAAAAAGCCTATTTTACGAATCTTAGAGAGTGCGTAAAGTGAGTACTTTACGCACGGTAGTATAAAAAGCATATTTTAAATTAAACGAACTGTCAAAAGTTTTATTCAGATGCCCAGGTGTTTAAAACAATATTAAGTCATGACCCTCTTCTAAAATTTGCAAAACTTTCCCAAATCAAAGGATGCCGCCGCAAGATGACTAGCTGGTAGTAAATAAGCTGCGCTTATAGCGCACCATTTTTCTAATGAATTTTGCTAACGAAACTACAGTAAACGTCTGGCAACAGTGTGCCTTCTTAAAAATCTTTGTTTTGGCTATTGTGACAGTTGACAGTAAAAAGGAGGATGGATATTTACAAGTAAAATTTAATTTTGTCTAATGGGGCTATAAGTCGCTTTAAATTAGGACCGGAACAAAACGGAGGTCTCTCGTTCGACGCAAATGTATCCTAGTTAATATTTTCACCCGACAATTGATGTTGAGATGTGTTTTGTCTATATTTCTAGTGCTTTTGTGAAGTGGTGCTGAAAATTTGTGTCAAAACTCGAACTTTGAGGGCATTTTTTCAGTTCAAATGTAGCGGATCTTCCGACTTTTTTGGCTTAAACTACTCTATAGGACACCCCCTTTCTAGTGAAAAAAGACAATTTGCAAAATCGACAAAACCTATATATCACCAGACCGTACAAACCAAATAATATAAATAACCACACAGTCCGGCATCGGCAATTTCCACGCCAATGGCTAAAGCAAGTCGCTGCCGAAATTTTAAAATATGTAAAAAAAAATTAGGTGTTGGTCTAGGGTCAAAGTGTATTTAATATATCTTGCGACCAATCACGAAACTGCCTCCCGCTAAAAACCAAGTAAACGTCGCACTGTTGCCTATTGTCGCGTATTTTAAATAGCTTGAAGGCGAATAAAATATAAATATTACAAATATAGTATTCCGTATTTCGTATTTCCCTGTGTAAATAAAATAGTAAATAATAGAAGACAGTAGTATTAAGGAAAATAACAAAATTAAGTATTCAAGTAGGAAATTTAAATATGTAAATTCACTATAGGAAACTAGACAGAAAATAAATTAGGATTGTTGGGAAAAAAATGTGGCAGCATCTAAATATGCGAAGACATTTTTTGCCCGCATTCTTTTCGTCCGGGTTCTTTCATTTGGCAAACAGTAGGCGACTATGGAACTAATTTCTATCCTATATAAATTTTAAAGTTACTTGGCAAGTATACTAATAACAAAAAAACAAAACATTCACCAGTAGCGGAACGTTCAAAAAAAAAATTAAAAAAGAGAAATTAAAAGTTGATGTACTTAACTCAAATTTCATATTTAGATATTTTTTTTAATTTGGAAGAAATTTTCCTTATAAGATTTTGCATTATTTTTATAAGCTGAGGTACTCTATCATAGATGCGATTCCGGGAAATTGCATTTGCTCCAGCACTAAAAGCAGTTAATAAAGAAGTTTTCATATGTTGCAAAATTTTTTGGACACACTGTATATCTCCGCGATCGTTAGAAGCTTAGTTTTTGATTTTATTAGTGTAGTTTTCTTAGTATAGTTAAGTGATGGGAATATTCCGGATATTTTCATAATCTAAAGCAATTAGGCATGTCTACAACATGTTTATTCTATCAACAGTATCAGCAGACAATTGTAAATTGTCCTTGGTATCAGACAACGCAGATTAAAAAAACGAGTATTAATCGATTGCTAGTGCTTACATTTTCTTATCCTGTATCGACGTGCGTCGGTGTTATAAGAGTGTTTAATCAGTCAAATCAGTAACATAAAGTTTTAAAATGATGAGAATAGCGTTTTAAAGAGTTGTGTTTGTTTTACGAGGTGACGTGTTTGTTAATTTATTATTCATTTTACTTGTATTTCCATAAAAAGCACACATTTATTTCATTATTTCTATATTTGTTCATGAATTTATATTATTGTGCATAAACTTTTAATTTGTGTATTTACCAACAAAATCAGTTTTAAGTGAAGTGTTTTATTTACCTATTTTCCATTTTATAAATATAACTGAAAAACATAATGGTTTCGAAAAAATAAAATAAATAGTAGTATTTTAATTCTAAATGATAATATCGAAATAAATTATAAATTAGACCAGTTTGTACGCTTTCAAAAGTGTAGAACGTTGATCGTACTCTCACAACAAAGCAAAACGCCACACAGCGGTCTCATCACGCCTATCTATATCTATAGTGCACCGCACAGAGAACAAAGAACAGATATATCAGATGTCTTTATATTCTCATTTTATATTCTCGTCGTTAGTCGTTATTCTGCCGAAATGTTTTTTCCAAAGCGCGGAAACTTCTCGTATTACCATCTCTCTTTGCTTTGCTTGGAAGCTTTAATACAAGTAGTGATCGAATACTACTAGACGGCATCTACTATTTATTTTATTACTATAAATTATCTCGAGATATTATAAACAAAAATAATCGAAATAATTCGATTCATCTGTCATCGAATAATTTTAATTATTTAAAACGATTCATCTAATCGCTAGTAAAGTTTTACGTCTTATATTTGCGGACTACAATGGGGCGGCTTTTAATGAGTCACAAATGACACATAAGTAATAGATTAAGCAATAAGCATCCTTACTTTAGCCTTTATCCTTTGAAGATTGATGCTAATCAAAGCATTCCAACTATATTGCTGCAAAAATATGCAGTTCGAATAAGGGGTGGTTTTAACAGGCAGGGAAACATGTCGCGATGCTTTTGAGCAATTTAGAATTTTAACTTTTTATGCAACTTATATTATGGAGCTACGTATTTGTTTGCTCAGGATCAATCAAGTGCAGAACCGTTACAATACTAGGGCTGGAGCTTTATTGGCACCAGGAAAGCATCAGACAACAATGTACCAAAGAAATTATTATTTTTATTGTTGTAAATGTTATAATGTTCTCAGTGCACATATTAAAAATTCACCAAACGTTAATGTCCTTAAAAGTCGGTTAAACATTTTGCTAGTGGGAAAGGCTTGTTACTCTTGTTAAGGACGTACTGGGCGTTTATGCATAAAATGTTTTTTATACTATTGAATGTTGTATGTATTTAGTTTATTGGTTATTTTAAGGACACTTTGACATTTTCCTCATGTATTGCATGTTTCTGTACTTCTCAATAATTGAAGAAATAAAATTATCTTTATCTTATCTATAATAAAAATCGGAATTGCTATTTTTTTCTTAACAATATATATATTTGAAAATATAGCGAAAACTGTAATTGCGCGAAAACCTACAAAATGTAATGCTTGTGAAAGTTGCCTTCGTAAAATTGACATCTATACCATGGTTCAAAAGTAATTCTGCCTGCCATTTAGAATGAGGTTATCATGAATTCTTAAGCATACTGTTATTGAAATTTATCTTACGGTTTATTTTCCATTGCGAAAATTGAGTCGTAACCCACAACGGGTTTTCTAACATTGCGATTATCTATTATGCAGAGAGTGTCTTACATGCATGCACAAGGCGAAACGATATTCAGGCAATTGCAGGAAACTTCATCTCTGTATTCCTGGCTCTATTTGTATAATATTCATATATGCTTTACGAAAAATAAGCTTCTTTCTTTCCAAGGAACACTCGGATATGTCAATTGCCAGTTTGCTCGCTTACAAAATAATTTGATATTCTTAGTATAGTGTTCCATCGTAGAAACTTAAAATTCGATCTCATACCACAGTGTGTTATTTTTGAAACTATGAAACATTCATCACTCATGCCGACATCTTGAGCGATGACCGGACTACATCCTGAATTACTTTTTAGGGTTTTTTATAATGTGACATGCATTACAGCAATATTTTTAGTGGTCCGGATTCAGTTTGCATGACAAGTTAAACGAGTTTGTTTCAGAACTTCAGAATTTTGCAAACTGGAATGTTTTAAAATTAAGTAATGCCAGCCTGATACACTTTTGTCGATAGTAGATATACAAATTTAAAACAAATTATGACTGGGTACTAAAATTACAAACTTTACTAGATAATGGATGAAAATACGAAATATGTCTCAGTAAAGATAGTATGGGGATTCTGCAACCACCGCCGCGGTGGAGATGCGCAGTGACAATAATCGCCGACTTGGGCATCTAAAAAGCTGTCTAAGCAGTCTAAAAAGCTGTCTAAGCTGTCTGAAAAGCGGTCTAAGCTGTCTAAAAAGCTGTCTAAGCTTCCTAAAAAGCTATCTAAGCTGTCTAAAAAGCTATCTAAGTTGTCTAAAAAGATGTCAGGTACCACGCCCTTAAAAATGGCGTAGCCCACGTGGGCGATTTTTGCTACTGCGCATCTCCACCGCGGCGGCGGGTGCAGAATCCCCATACTATCTCTACGTGTCTCGATACCATATAATCCTCAGTATACTACAGGACTCCAAAATGTCTCTAAGGAAGTAGGTTTAAAATTAGTATACCAAACTCAGTTTAATATTAAGTAATTATTAGGTGGTCCAAAGGACAAAATTGAAATATTAGAAAAATGTGGAATATAGGAAATTGGATGCATGGATTGTATCCGAAAATATGTTGGGCAAACGAGAACATCTATACAAACGAGATATTCAAGGAGCACATAGCTCATTTAAAGTATGGTAGAACAGAAGAATCAAGTGTTGTCGAGCATGCTTTTGATAATAATCATAGAATAACAATTAAAAATTTAAAATTAATTCATAATATAACTGATAGGAGATTATTAGACGCATATGAAAGTATGGAAATTATTAAATGTAAGTATAGTTTAATTAGAGATAGAGGGTCTATTCCGTATAGTCTATTGTATCGGTTCATCGAGCGTGACTAGTGGGAGCATTCCAGTATTGGTTCCTTTGGTTCCGCTTGATTAAGCAAACATTTCGTATAAAAGGGAGTTAGGTAGATTTTAGATTTTGTTTTATTCATCTGCTGATGTTGCTATCATGGTTAGCGAAACGCGCGTCGAGTGCAATAATTCTGTTTCGATATTGTGGATAAAACTCCGTTTTAGTAGATAGTTTATTATAAACATCTTGATACCTGAATACAAGGTGTTTTATCGGTACCAATATAAATAAGATTACTGAATGGAATTCAAGTGGATTTTCAGGCCTGGGAAATAATAGTTATTCTTTTTTAGATATCTTGTTTTATGTGTTATGATATTTTCACATACACATAATTTAAGGCACACCACTGCTATCTATGTAGGAAAGGCGTGCAATTCATTGAAGCAAGAGAAGCATTATTCTCTACAATCATCAACAGAACTACAAAAATTCTAGCATCGAAAGTGTTGAAGAATAGTCATATTATTTTATTAATTTCTTAATGAACTGCAACAACCTAATTATAAAAGTTAAGCTCCATAAAATAATAAGCCTTGAAAATACCGCACCAACCTGAAGGCATAAGCTATATTCCAAGTTAAATATAAGCATCAACAAAAAACATGGATTGGAATTAAGGCAGAACAGTTGTCATTCCTGGTATACCCTCTGAATTTGACCCTGGCACGATTTTCAGCCACATACTCACTCTCTGCCCGCCCAAGGAGAGATTCAAGAACCTCAGATATCTCCGGTATATTTCTCTTTCATATACTACTTCAATGCCTTGTTTGAGCATATAACAAGTGGTGGGTGAGGTATTTCTTTCTCGTACAGCTGGAGGTTTCAAGACATTTCTAGATGAAAATAAGTTCCGAACATATTTCTTATTACTTTTCGTTACTACGGATTGCATATGATGTATTTTGATATTTTGCATTTTTTAACTAAATAAATTTTTTAGCCTTATGAAAACGTTGGTAGCCTCATGATCATAATATTATTAAGAAACCATGTCAACGACGAAAATTGAGAGTCTGATTCCGCTCCAATCGATCTGGCGTCCTCCAAGGAGTTCAGTCTCTCACGTTTCTTCAGCAAACCCGAAAATAGAGGGAAAGTGGCATTAACAAATTTAAAATTGCCACGAAGCCCTAAACGCCTTCATTAATATTTTTGCGGGAATAATAGATTCCACAAAATGCCGCGACTTAATCATAATAAAGAAAGTTTTTCAGTAACCAGCGAAACAACACTATTCGAGCGACCGCCGACTTGTTCCGATATTAATGTTGCGGAAAATAAATTAATTATCTGAGGCCCTGGCCTCTGCGCGATCCCATAAAATAGCCCGTTCAAGCAAATTAATGGCTCAGTCGGCAGCGTTTCGGCATCGAGTTCATTATTTCTGAATATATCAAATGGAGATCCTGCCCCTAGACTTATTCCTTCCGGTAAATAAAGTCATTAATTTTCTTATGCATGAGGCTCTTTGTAGGCTTGACGAAGGTTCGGCCATCTTATCGATCTTCCTTATTTCGTCGCTAACAGATACTATTGATAATAAAACCGACGTCATACATGAAACATTTACAAATTTGAGAAGGCGTACTTTTTTGTCCAGACGACCCTTCAATATTAATAACCGTATACAAAGTCTAGCTCTAAAATTTTAATGCACGATATAAACTTGCAAGGACCTGGCAAAAATAAGACATAATTTGGAGATGAAATTGGACCTCAGTTAGAAAAGAAGTAAATAGAAGAAGGAGCGTTAAACTGATACTAATCTGAATAGCTCCAAATTTTAAGTTAGTCCATAGAGTTAAATATGATGGGGTAGAGAATATTATAATACTAAAATACAGGAAACATGCATAAGGATGCTGGGCAGTGAGCTAAATTATTCAGGAAAACAAAACAACTTATTTATTGATTTGGTGTTGTTATGTTTACATGTTTTAATTGGTGCGGAATGGAAGGGGTCGTTCTGCCGTCAAAAGGAATCATCGATATATAATTCAAACTGTTATGTTGCTCGGGTTTTTCCAAGATTTACAATGCTGTGATATTTTACCATCTTTTCACACATAACCGAGTTGCGGATCAACTTTTTATAATGGTTCCCAAACATGTTGCAAAAACACCAAAGTTTTTTTAAAACACACTTTCTTAATAATTTAGAATATATTTAATGATAAATGATAAATGTTTATATGATTTATCATTAAACATATTCTGAAAACTATGTTAATTTTCAATACTTTCCTTTTTCTCTTATATAATACCTTACTTTACAAGATAAATTATCTGCACTTGTTAAAAAGGTAGCAAATGTTGGCAGTCAAGCGTCAAGTTACCATTTATCATTTTAAATCCCATTACTAATTCCAATTGGCTTTAATTACTTAGAGAAGAAATTTCAGAGAAATAGGCCTAAACTTGGATCTGAAATAATTTTCAGCAAAGTCAAATTTGTGTTATGACTGCACCTAAAATGTTTAAGCTAAAGGCTGAACTTCTAATATTACGGGGCACTTAAAGAGAAAATTGAATATCCCGCAAAATTTATTTCGCCAAGGAACTGGTTAAAGCTGTTGACAATGTTTCGAAATTGAGTTGCAGCACTAACGAACTGCAAAAATGTTCTTACCAAATAAACCAAAAAAAAATTATATAGAGCATAAGAAAATATCTGTGGATTTTGAAATAAACTTCAGAGTATTTTTTTAATATATAACCAATTAATACTGTTGTGCTGTAAATATAAACTGATCCCAAACATTAGTTTTAAATCCTAATTTGGCATAGCACTCCCTCCAAATGGGAAAATTCACTTAATCCCAGATGCGTTAAATATCAGAGGGATTAATGAAGCACTGCTGGAACCCTTTACGTAGTATGACATTTCTGTTGTTTCCTGTCATGTGGGTTTTCGATGAATTCCTAAACAATTCTCGCACTCCAAAGCATAAATGGGCTTATAGAGGCTTTTGGTTAGCCACAACTCCAGTTGATAAAATTATTATTGGCACTATTTCGATGTAATTTAACTGCCATTGACACACCAACTGTCGATACTTGGAAACCTAGCGTTTTTTACGAGCAAATTTTGAGTATTGGGTGAGGACATTTCCGCAAAGGTTGCAACCTTGGAGGATTTATTCACGAAGGTGATATCTGGTCTTTTATGCATCGCCGTCTGGTCAGTTAAGATTGTACGATCCAATAGAATAGAAGGGTCACAGTTTTCGAGAACTATTCGAGGTTTATATTCGCAAAGGAATCCAATCCTGGGTGAAAATGTCCCATAATGATGGCTATGCCTTAATGAAAAATCTTAGCAACATTATCATGCCTTTTCTTATATTTTCTTATGGAGAAAAGCTGACATCTTGCAGTAAAGTATTGCGCGGACTCCGTTGTTTTGCATCCATATCTGCACTTATCACTCTTATTGTTATCATTATTATTTTCACAAGTATATCTGCATTGGTTTTGTGTTCTAAACTCGACAATTTTGGCAGATTGCTACTTTATGTTCTCCTGCAAACTTCTAGTGAAGAAGTCCACCTGACAGGGCCAAGAATGGCAAATTGTTTATACTTATAAGTTGGTAAAGCATTTTTCCATTCCTCTGCCAAGTTTTAATAGCTCTCTCTTTTTTTAGACGACTTTTGTTGGAGGTTGTTGTTCTTCTTATCTATCCGTAATACATCGTGTTTAATATCTATCTATTTGTGATTATCTGTATAATCTCTAATAAACCGTATGGTTCGGACGCTGAGGGTACTGGTTGCACATATGGTTAGTAGAGTATACTTCGCGATCCTGATGACGCAGATTATAGGTATATGATATTTACTAAATTCAGCACCTAAAACTGGTTATTTAATGAAAATTACAGTTCATTATGCCTCTTTAGATGCACAGTCAAAAGTCAAAGCAATTCTTCAAACATTATTTACTGTTCTACTTCAAAAGATCGATATTTTTTTAAAGGTAGAAACTCTAAATTAAGTTAATGCAAATATCATCATGAGTATATTTATTTTTATTTTAATATAATAAGAAGAAGAAGAGTTTTAACAGTATTGCATATTATAGAACACGAAAAAGAAAAACCGTTTAAAATACATCATAGGCGCTAATCTCACGGTGGGGAGGGCCAGCAATTTTGAAAGTTCAGCCAATGGTTTACTTTTGAGATTTACAATTAAGAATTGATAAATATTGTTTGAAATGGCTTACTTAATTTCGAGAAGTTTGCTTTTAGTTCAATCTTAAAATCATAATTTCAATAGTTTTTTTATGTCAATAGTTTAAAATATTTTGCACCGTATAATTTTATCAGGTAGATCAATCAATTTTTGATTTCAAAGCGTGAATATAACACATTAGAAAACGGGAATAAGCTAAATGTCTAATATTATCTATATTAAATAAAAGAGAAAAAACACATTTAAAATACAATTTAAAATAATTATATAAAGGAATCAAACATTCAAGAAAAAATTAATTACCTCCTTAAGAAATTGAACTATTTTGAAAATTTAGATATATTGAAATATATCTGTAAAATATAACAGATTTATTTTTGCGTTAAATGGAAATTAGTTTTTCAGATAATTTGAAACTGCTTTTGTTTTTAATCAAGCATTTGTCCTTATAGTTCAATATTTCATAAAACACCTTGAACTTTTCACCTGAAAATGTAAAACGAGTTTTGTTGTAAATATAATTTTAACCATTCTATAATTTTAAAATTAAAAGTTTGATTTTAAAAGACTTAGCAACAAGAAAATATTTATTTTTATTATGGTTAAATAAATTTCTATCTATAAATTATGTCCCGACTTAATGACTATTGCATACTCACTTTGAATAAATTACTTTTTAGAAATAACTTAAACCTGCAAGTTTTTCTAACTACGCACTATTGAAATGATCTATAGATAAGATATATTTGAAAAATACTACGTAGTAGATGAATATAATCAACTAACATGAAAATAAAAAGAGCATTAATTTCTTTTAAGGCTCGTTAAATAGTAGTATATGGCTTGCCATATTAAGTCGGATAAATGCCATGTGAATTAGTATTTTCGTACTTTTAGCAGCAAGGCACTTAATTTTTATTTTTTTTATTGAATACCTATTTACTTAGGTCTTCTTCTCTATTTAGAGAAATAACTATGTTGGGGTTTGGGACCTTCGGCAAAATGCACTAAAATAGAGTTTTATCCACTATAATGAAATAGAATTTTTGCACTCGACACGCGTTTCCCTAGCCAAAACATCTCCTGATGATGCTAACATGGTTAGCGAAACGCACATCAAGTGCATAAAGTCTGTTTCAGTATTATCGATAAAACTCTGTTTTAGTGCATTTTGCCGAGGTTCCACGCACCAATATAGTTAACCTACTTCCTTAAAAACTTTTTGGAGTCCTCTAATATACTGAGAATTATATGGAATCGAGACATATTGTCCTGATTAACGAACGATCTTTCTAAACAAATGCCTATTAATTAATGTATTTATTAAGTTAGTATTAAAACCATTAACTTTCGCTATATTCTTAATTATCTCCTTTTCATTATTAAATATTTCTCTGCTGAGAGGAAAGTTAACCATACGGTATACTAAAAAATTAAAGCTGGCCATTTTGTGTTGGTCGCAGTGGAAGGAGTCATTAGGAATATATCGGTTAGTTGCAGGACTTTTTCTATAAAAATATCATATTCTAGTGGGTTATTACCGTTCTAAATCAATAAAGTATACAAAAATGGTAGTTGGCCATTGTTCTCGACTTCATAAGTAAATTTAATGGTGGGGAAATGGCTATTTAGTTTTCTTACAAGATCTTCGATATTAGGAGTTTTTGTGTAAAAAATCGAGAAAATGTCATCCACATACTTGTACCATACCCTTCGAAATATCCGAACTCCTGACCAATTTCATTTTCAAACTTACTCATGGAAAGATTAGCTAAGAACTTCGATAAACAGTTGTCCATTGCTCTGCGTTCAAGTTGTTGGTAATAGTTATTTTTATATTGAAAATAATTTTGATCCATGCAAAGAAATAAAGCAAATATATTCATTTCATATAAAATATTAAAGAGTACTTAATCTACTGCATGTTTCCATTCAATTATGCAGAGGGAGTGCTATTTAATATCTTACCGCTTGTCTATAACCACTCTGATTGATATGGAGCTTGTGTTTTCGATTGGATTCGGGGAAGGTAACCACTAGCCTATCTGACGAGACCTGTGAAGTCGTAACCGGGGTCACAGTTGGTGCTTTTCCCGACCCTAATTGAAAATCAAGCACCTATATGATATTTATGGTCTTCCGAAAAAGAATATTCAACTTTCAAATCATATAATATAGACCATGAAACACCATATTTGTATATCTATATAT
>MU181966.1:61070-90241 GCA_016904865.1 Pissodes strobi
TTTTCTACATATTTTTATTAAGTAATCCTGAAAAAATCAGCTCGTTATTCATAAATTTTTTTAAGTCATGAATTGGATGTGTTTGAATCGAGGTTTGAATTGTCGGACACCCTTAACGCCCCAAAATTTTTGTCGGACACTTTTTTTTTCGCGCGTTTCATAAACTTGCCTCGCGATTACATTAAAAATAAAAACAGTATCCATACATTTTTTACACTACGCGAAATGGTCGGCTTTCGGAGGAACTGGAAAGCAAACGCCCCCACTACGAAAGTTTTCATAAAGGGAAAAGGTGGTAGACTAGCCGCAATTAAGCCACACAAAAATTTCCAAGACAGTATTCATAAATGCAACTTTATATCGCTGGGCACTTACACTATTACGATACATAAGCATTAGCTGCGCCTATACAGGGAAAAATTAAAAGCTGTGAAATGAAAAAAACCAATGGTTTGGTGAAAAAACAATTTAGAATTAAAAATGTATGAAAGCAAAATATTATAGTTTTATACTTGCATTTAATTGGTTTAAAATAACATGTTAAATAGTTATAGTAAAACGCACATACAGACGGCCATATATTTTTAAAAAATTAAATATACGCGTTTGTGACAATAATTATTTATATACGGCTCTTTTTGATTTTCTTGATTTTGGATATGTTGCCAGAAACATTATGCTATCAAACCCGTGCTAGACCCAATTAAACTTACTAGGAGTTATAGTTTAAAGGTCATAATCATTTAAAGGTATAAGTTTTGAACATATTGTGAAGAAATAGACTGTACTAGTAAAAAAATAGTACTAATGAAGACGTTTATCTTAAGATTTTAGCTGCAATGTTTGCCACATGTTTAGAATAACACTTAATTTAACGAGGCAGGATCTTATATATTATTCTTTAATTTTAAGTTTATAAAAAAACAAATGCCAATGGGTGGCACTAAAGGAAGTAGTTATTACTGTTACTTCAATATTTCAACCTAATAGTTTCATAAAGTAGTGATGCATTCATCATTACCCTAAATTTGCGTATTTTTATTTAGGAAAAAACGAACCAGACTTAAGCCAATCTAATAAAAATTGTCAATAAAAAAATAAAAGGATTTCATCATAAACACTTCTCGTCGTAATTCACAGTTTTTAAAATATTAGATAAATGATCAACGATATCCACTGTATTTGGTAGTTAACTTTATTAAACATTTAAACAAAGTTTAATCTCAGAAAACCTTTGTATGTATGAAATTCGCAAACCACATATTTTACCAGTCACGGTGTGCGTGATATTAGTATTTAAGAAGTATTTAAAACCAATTTGACAGCCTGTGTTCTAACTGAGCATCCATGCAAAGTAGAAAATAATGCATAAAGGATGGTGCGAATAAACCAAGAGCAGATCGATATGCCATTAGTTGCAATCCTGATACGTTTATGACATTGATTGGCGCGGTAACAATGGAAATCCTCGCTCTAAATGTGATTTATCGTACGAACTGATTGAAAATACATTAGTCGAGCTTAAATAACGATAGATATATGCCTGTCAACAGATTTGGATTGAATTTTTGATATAAATTTAAGTTATTAATTTATACAAACAGTTACTGATAAGACTATCACTACAAACAAAGACTTATTTGATAGAGAGATAAGGCTGTAGGATATACGGATCCTTAATAATATACAATACATATTTAATATTGAATCTCATAATGCCTGTAGATAGTATCTATCGAAAAAATCGTTCACGTTTCTATTCAAAATAATGCTAGTCAGATTCCAGGTGATTTTTTATTTATATTCGAAAAAAGTATACTCTCTCCCATGTTATTCAACTTGCATGTGGGAATAATGTTATTTGCGTCAGTTTTTGCAGACACCTTATACGTAAACGGTGTTCCTATCAATAACATCAGCTGCGCCGATGATGCCGCGATTCTAGCAGACTGTGCTGATGACCTTCAAACACTAATGAGTCCCGTTAACAACGGAAGCAACACTTGGGATCTAAATATATGAACGTGGGTATGGCTAAGTATTTAATTATAAGCAAAAGCGTACTGTGCAACATTAGGATAAATATCAGGTATAAAATTAAAAAGATTAAACAGTTAAGAGCATTGGGTTGTATATTAAGTAACAAATAGAACACCGAACTGATATTCAGATATCGAATTGGGTAAGCTAGAGCGGTCTTCTTTGCGGCTGTGAAAGTTCTGACGGATAACAGGCTCAGTTTTGATTTAAGGTATGAAATGGTCAAGTGTTAGGTATGGCCCGTTCTCCACTACAGCATGGAGGGGTGGACGCTTAAAGCCTCCTCTATCAACACACAAGAAGCATTTAAATATGAACCCTCCACCGAATGCATAAAATATAATATTATGGGTTAGTTTGGGTTATTGGGAATTAGAAAGAGGACGTGCTTGGTAGAGCCAGGCTAAGAGGTCCAAATTTGTTTGAAAATCTCAACAAAAAATAGCTCAGAGACATTATGCTAGAAAATAGGTATTGCTTTCAACAACTAATATTGGAAGGTAAAATCGAAGGCAGAAAAGGTAGACGCCGTAAAAGATAATCATAGATACGTAATATCTGAAACTCGACCCGACTGCATGACTTCGAAGTACTGTGTAATGCTGCAAGAAATATTAATATATAGTGATAAGGACGCCTACGAAATATATCTAACCGGTACCATAATAAAAGTATTAGGAAACAAGACGCTGGAATAAGATTTACTTGATTTTAAAGACGGACCGCCAATGGAGCAGCGTTTTTAGTAAGCGGCATCTAACGGACTCATAGTGTTCATTAGATGTCCCCATGAACTGTTGGAATTTCAGCCAAATTCGATATTGAATAATAACAAATGGCATTCGAAAATTAAACCAACTGAATGGTGTGTCATCAAATGTGCTGCGAAGTCAATTAAATGCACTATAGATTTTCTGATAACAGTAATAACAAAGATGATGTATCATAAACTAGTGGCGGATGTATGACGTCTATAATGATACGGAAAATACTATTAACAAGAGTCAACAATAACCTGAGATCATAGTATATCCTGTGTATGTATGTTTTAGCATAAGAACGTATGCTACTCGATATTTAAAAGGTTATTTCGAAACCAGTCGTCACAAAATTGCAAGAAAATCCCACGACTATATTACCAGAAAAAAAAAAGAATTGAAATTATTAAAAAAAAAATATATTAATAATAATAATTCGGGAAATGTAGAGGGGCTCCGACTAATACAGAACACCCCATCTATATCATGGATATAGTAAACATTATCACTGCACATTCTGCGGGGGAGACTGTTTTCATCTAGCAACCTAATCAGTCGCCTCTGTAGTCATAGACCTCACCAATCAATTATTTAACAAAATAAATCGAAAGATTAGATTTTTTATAAGCCTATCCATTGACTCCAAGATTTCTGTAGCATGAAATATTAGAATATAAAGTAGGGGATTCACTGTCATTTCCACAAAATATTTCAAACAATATAATATCTGTAATAAAGTAACATTTTTTACCTGGGAGGCCTCTATTATTATGTCTAGTCCCGTATTTGTATCAGAATTTGCAATAAGGAATTATTTCTATAATATGGTCCGAAAAATGGTAGTCGAAGTAAATAATAACAGGAAAATATGTCACTAATTAAATAAAAATAGATAGATCTTTATTTGTTTCATGCAAAAAGTACAATTAGCTTCGAAACGGATTCGAACATATCAGCTTAACTTCTGAAGAAATAACAGTGACTAAAGGATATGTTGTGGTATGGAACCTTCGTCAACATGCACTAAAGCTTAGTTTTATCCACAATACCGAAACAGAATTATTGCACTCTACACGCGTTTCGCTTACCATGCTAGCATCATCAGGAGATGATTAAAACTAAATTTAAAACTACCTAACTCGTTTTTATACTAAATGTTTGCTTATTCCCACTAGGTACGCTCGATCAACCACTACAATGGACTATACGGAATAGGCCCTCTATCTCTATTTAAACTGTTCTTACATTTAATAATTTCCATACTTTCGTATTCTTCTAAGAATCTCCTATCAGTTATATCATGAATTAATTTTAAATTTTTAATTGTTATTTTATGATTATTATCAAAAGCATGCTCGGCAACACTTGATTTTTCTGTTCTACCATACTTTAAATGAGCTATGTGTTCCTTGAATCTCGTTGTATAGATCTTCTAGTTTGACAACATATTTTTGTTTACAATCCATGCGTCCGATATCATATAGTATATTTCATTACCAGTCCGGAAACTAGGCTTTTCCGATGCGCGCACGACAGTTTCTGGTGTGAGGCGTAGCCGAACTCTGGAAGTCGTGCAAGCACAGAAAAAGCTGTTTCTGGACGTGTAATGAACGATATTTTTCATAATACCTCTCTGAAATCAAGACATAAATATAAAATTATTATAATTTTACGTATCCATTTTGTATTCATATAATGAAAGCAAACGGCAAACTTGCAAGACAAGCAAGACAGGTATTTATCTAATATTTATCAAGAGTTGCTATGGAAATGTGTTTGTATGCTTTGTTGTAATTGAATAGGCAGCTAATTTTGAAGATTTTTGTGACAAGTAATGTCAGAATAAATGAAATAATTTTACTTAAAATTAGACTATTGAAGCTAAAATGTACTAGATTAATCTTGTAGACTGCATCGCTGTATAATTTTAACCCGATTTATTATACTTTATGCATATTCTGTGACTAAATAACTGCAAATTTAGCACTTAAAATCAGGGATCGGGAAAACTCTTCCCGCTCCTTAATTAGGGACCGGGAAAATTTTTCTCGTGCCCGGACCGAAAAGACTTACTTTCTTTGCTCTACAGAGACGTCGAAAATGATAGTTTTCAGAGAGGTATTATGAAAATTATATTCCACCTCTTTCTAATATTTCAAATTTGTCATTTGGACCACCTAATAATTTTTTGATGTTGAACTGAGTTTGGTATAGTAATTTTAAATATACTTTCTTAAAGACTTTTTGTAGTCCTCTAGTATACTGAGGATTATAATTATGGTATCGAGACATATTTTGTATTTTTATCCTTATTGACGAAAGAAGTGGAATTACGAATGATCTTTCTAAACAAATGCCTATTAATTAGTCTATTTAAACTAAATTAGTATTGAAACCATTAACTTTCGCTATATTCTTTGTCTCCTTTTCATTATTAAATTTTTCTCTGCTGAGAGGAATGTTAACCATACGGTGGCACCAAAAAATTAAAGTTGGCCATTTTGTGTTGGTCGCAGTGAAAGTCATTAGGAATATATCAATTAGTGACAGTACTTTTTCTATAAATATCAAATTCTATTGCGTTATTATCGTTCCTAATCACTCCAAAAATGGAAGTGTGCCATTATTCTCGACCTCATAAGTAAATTTAATGGTGGGGAAACGGTTGTTTAGTTCGGTTACAAAATCTTCGTTAGTAGCGGTTTTTGTGTTGAAATTCGCGAAAATGTCATCCACATACCTGTACCATACCCTTGGAAAATATTCGAACTCCTGACTGATTTCATTTACAAATTTTGGTTAGCTAAGAACGGCGATAAACTACAAATCCCTCGAGGAACCTTCAGAATAAAATATTTGGTAAACATATCAAAACAATGAGTGACAACAGTGAGTAACTACGATTTTTCGTTATCGAAGGCGGATATACGTGAAGTTCTCCACGATTACTGGGAATAACAGGGTCGTAATGTAAAGGAGTTTACCAGCAATGTACCTGGATCTGATTGTGTTAACCATTTCATATCTCGAAAACATTGGTGTCCGCTTAACTTCGAATATAAAAAGTCCGCGTGCAGCTATGGGAGCACAATATATTAACGAGATATTCGCCAGCTAGAAAATCGCTAAGAGGCGCAGATGCTGCGTTGGTGTTCAGTTATGACCAAGCTAAGACTCAGGATGATCCTGGTGCAAAAATAGTTCTTATCTTGATTTTTCAAATGTTACTCTTTATTCATATTCATCATTGCTTGTACAGGATCGCATTATTTAAACATAAATAAGTTATACGAAAAAACTCGGATGCACACCTGATTTTCTATAAGTGTATGGTTCGTGAATGGAAATAATAATGTTGTAGACCTTCCTCGTACAAAAGCTCGAGAAATGCGAGAGATCATGGATATTTACATTATTTATGGTAGGAAATGATATGAAGTGGACTAAGTGCGTTGGTTCTGTAGTACTGATTTACGTTGGATTATTATGCGAAGACAACAGGTTTTTATTTGAAGCTTTGAATATATGAGATTATCAACAAGATATATGAGCCGAATACATATAGAGTATGAAGAAGATATCCTGGAAACAGGCTTTCGTGCATCTTTGCATCTTTAAATCTTTTGTGATTGAAAATAGGTCGGCTTTTATTGAAATATTTAATCCATGAAGGATGAAAATTAATGAAAAAGGTGGCAAAGAATGATACTTTTTACAGTAGGTCGTTACACCCATTAGTTAGTGATTACAATCTGTTTTTTGAAAAAAACATATCACAGCTAATCTTCTATATAAACTGCTGGCCATTTGCTTTCGAGCAAGGAAAATTTCGCCTAAATTTAAAACTAAATATTTTCTTAACCAGACATGATATCGACCTACGATTTTTAATAATTAATAGACTTATGCCTTAGGAAAAACTTTCCAATCTTAGATTTTTTAAAACTTTCATAAAATGTTATATACAGGGTGTGAAAGAAGACGGTGACTTTTGCTCCAATTTCAATAGCATGTAACTTTCACAATGATTTTTTAAAATTTTGTCACTGTACGTCAGTTGAATCACTGGTCCATAGCAAAGAAAGTAATTTGTCAAATTTTTGATATCTGCTATATTTTAAGAGATATTGATTTTTTTGCAAAACCTTGATTTTTTCAACCTTTTGGTAGCTAGGCCCCACTGTGTGTTATATCGTGCAAATTTTATAAGTGATTATCATTACACCTTACGAAAAGCTTTTTCCATTCGGTAAAAACATTGTACCTAAATGTTGTGATGTGCAGTGACCTAGTTATAATCACTTATACTATGGTTTATTAGTATCTCACAAATTTTCCCGATTGTTTTGCATTGGAAAGTACTCGCCTCTAGATTACGCAAGTTTTATCCTTAATTTTTATTTTTTAATATTGCACTGTATCTACATGTATAGGTATTTTACAGTGTTTCTAAAAACATTTTTTTTAAATTATAATTTTTTAATTTAATTTTTGGAAAAATTTATTTATTATTATTATTTCTAATACGGCACTATTCCTAAAATTAAACTAGTTTTGAAAACCCTTAAAATTAAATATCACTAGTTTGATGTGTTTGATTTTGCGAGCGAGTACTTTCCAATGCAAAACAATCGTGAAAAATTGTGATTTCCTTTAAAATATAGTGATTATAAGTACGCCACTGCACATCACAACATTTAGGTACAATTTTTTTACCGAACATAAACAAGCTTCTCGTAAGGTATAATAATCACACAAAGTTTGCACGATACAACGCACAAAAACTATCAAAAAGTTGAAAAAAACAAGGTTTTACAAAAAAAATTGTATCTCTTAAAATATAGCAGATATCAAAAATTTGACAAATTACTTTCTTTGCTATGGACCAGTGATTCAATTGATGTACAGTGACAACATTTTTAAAAATTAATATGAAAGTTACATGCTATTGAAATTTGAGCAAAAATAATCGCCTTATTTGACACCCTGTATATAAAAAAAATTGACAGTTTAAAAATATCAAACATTGGAAATTTTCTCTTAAGGGACAAATCTATTAACCATTAAAAACCAGAGATCGATATCATGTCTGGTTAAGAACATATTTAGTTTTAAATTTAGGCGAAATTTTTGTTGCTCGAAAGCAAATGGCCAGCAGTTTATTTGGCAAATAGGACAGCTATAATAATAAGATAACAGTAAATTGGATCTAAATATGTTTTATATTGTTCTGAAGAATTCATGTTTATCTGATAAATTGCTGCATTTTCCTTCACTTCACGTATACGCTTTTTTTGAAGAATGTGGCCTCTTCGGCTCTGGCGCCAGGGTGTAAACAGCACAAGTGATAGTTTAGTGACACCAGATTTTTTCCTTCTTGACAACCAGGGCAGATTTGTTCCTGGAAACATCGACCGTTTTCTAGTTCTCTTAGGTTTTTCAGCTTAGTTAAGCTCACTGAACTAGCACTTGTGCTGTTTACACCCTGAGGCCAGAGTCCGAAAGCCTCATTCTTCAAAATGCGTATAAATGAAGTGGAGAAAAGTCAGCAAGATAAAGTAAATTGGAATCCATCAGTGGCGGTTACTAGTTACCAAGGGTGTTTTTAGGAAGAAGTTCTATTTTGTAAAACTGTTAATACTTTTAATATTATTTTAATATTACATACATACATCAAAATCTGCAATTTTATTTTTTAAGCAATAACTTCCAGTGGCCATTGTCCATAGATAAGTTTGGAAGCTTTAGTCAGGTCCACCGAATTAGTTTTATAATTACTAAAATTATTCAATAATATTCAACCTTTCTGACGCAATTCATACATTTTCCTGAAACCATATTACTCTATACCTCTTTTAGTCCTGTTCAGTTCATATTTTTTACAAAGAGAGGATAACATAATAAAATATAATATAAAAACACATGCTAATGAACTCAACATTTTCAATCTGCACATCTGTGGATACTAAAATAAAGAGCTTTTAGTGAAATTGAATATGTCGACCAAAAAATAAAGTAGTTTCCCGTTTAAAATGCCGATAAAACTATCTTGTTTTAAATTTTATTGTGATTTTATTTGCTACTCAACTTTTTATGTTCCTACTTTTTCTTGAAACGGCAGAGAATTCTATTGTCTTTCAGAACTAACTGTCTGTTCTGTTATGCGTCCTGCGTTTCCGAAGGCAGAAGCTGCAAGAAAGTACAAAAATATGGAGCACAAACAATACTTCCTACAGAAAGGCTTGACGACGTACGCATGACGTCATCAAATCTGAGCAATAGTTATTTACAGGCGTATATTTATGTGCAATTTCTTTTAAAATTTCACAGTTAAGTAGACATTTTAGATGCAAAAATTTCGAAAAATTATAATAAAAACTGTTTTTTTATAAATTTGATTTTTTTTTATATGTAGTTTGATACGAAATTGGGCAAATATTACTTTAACGCGAGTATTATGATTGATTATGTTTTTTACTAATTTTTGTAAATCAAAAATTAAAATGCAGTTTACTTACCTTTTTCTACATACATAAATAATATTTAAGGGCTTCAGTTTAAAATAATGCTGCGAGTCATCAGCTCAGCCCTTAGACGCGCCTCATTCGATTTTTTTTAAAGGGAAATAAAATTTCAAAGCATAAACCTTTGAATATCCAGTTTATCAAAATACGTAGGTGGTAATACTATACATATAATGGTGTCATAATATAGCATGTGATTGCTCACCTCTATGTTTAGAATAATGCTATTTATTTTCTTGTAATTTTAGTGAAGGTTAAAGGATACACAGATCTATGAATGATTCATAATTTATTAATTTGATTACATTTAAACTGGATCTCATTGCTTTGTGAAACATGTTGGTGTCATTTCTTCGGTAATGTCCAAGACGGTATTCTCATCTTGATGTAATCGAGTCCAGTATAAGCTAAAATTGAACATGTCAATTAAAAGTTTGTTTTAGGTGCAGAGTCACAAGTTAGGAGTACACCTGTGACACCTATTAACATAGATTGACTGCACAATGGTTGCTACTTAAATGGATAAAATCTTACCTTACTAGTTATTTCAAACTTTTCATTCAGTCGAGGCATCCTTCGTGTGTTAATTCTAGTGTTATAGTACAGCAAGTAATCCACATCTCTTGCTCGCGTAGATCATCGATTGTATTGTAATATGATTAGTTTTAGTAGAATACAGGGCTAAAAACAACGAATTGTTAAATGATAAAACGTAAACATGTAATTAGTTTGAGAATGCTTGATGTATTTGTTAACTTAAGATATTTTATTATTGTATACATACCTGCATGATCGTGATGGATAACTCTCCTATCTTTAATTCCCTACATGGAATTATTATTTAATTGCTTATTTGAATTAAGTGATAAATGACCGGCAAATCGCTTGTTGTTTTCATTTTTATCAGTGGTCAGCTGGGATGTGAGATGTGACAGTTGTTCGTCTTCTTTTCTTAAAGTGTGGCCGGACTTGTCTTCGCAAAGCTTTAGGCGATTTCTCGTGAGTATCATGGTACAGAACGCGTGGAGCTAGGAGTAAATCGGAGTCCAGCTTCAGTGAATCAAGATTCTGAACGTACTTTTGTATTTTGACGGATTGTCAGAGTAAATTGGTTTTTCTTCATCTGCTACTGACTTGGCACTTCTGCACGGCGCGACGACCGGAGCGGTCAGACCTGTGACAGAGGCCAAATTCATTAAGGATATATATCCTTCGCCTTGTAAAAGGGATTTTAAGGTGAATATCAATTTGAGAGGGCTCTCCAACCTAATTTAGGTTGATAATGTAGTCCTGGTGTCTTTGTTCATGGTAATATATCCGATGACGCCGGATTTGCAAATGCCCGCTTTGGTATTTTAAGACGAATTTAATCTTAGAATTGACTTTTAACCTTCACATAAATATTTAATCACATCTTAGCTCGAATGCTGTAAGCAAATTGTATATTTGTACATTGCAATGTGGGAGAATAAAATTTCAGTTGATGGGATTACGATTGACAATTAGAGAATGTTCATCACTCTGTATTAAATTTAATTATATAATTGACATTTATTTTAAAATTATTCCTTTACTCAATCCTCTTTCATGTTGAACTTTCAAAGGACATTCTCGAATTGAAGTCAAGGTCTCTGTAGTTTAAACCTTCCAAATTACAAAGGGTGGGGTATTTTCAATGGTATTTTTTTAATTACATTTTTCATTTGTTTATTGATTCAAAGTTGGGCTCATCTTTCTTTTAGCTGAAATGGGTTATGTAAAAACTGTGTTTTGTTTGTTTATAAAAGGTCTGTCTGAACATAGAAACACAAATTATTTTTTTCGGAAATGCGTCATTTCCGTTTTTCAGACTTTAGATCAGCTGAAATCGGTTACATAAAAATTAGTTTTTGTTTAATGTTCTAGACATTTATTCAGAGCCCAGGAATCAAAATTTTTTTTCCGGAAATGCATCATTTCTTTTTTTTTTATTTTTTCCAAAATTTTTTTTTTAGTTTAGAATAGCTAAAATCGGTTACATAAAAACTAGTTTTACCTTAGTAATTGAGACATTTATTCTAATCGCAGAAACTAATAACTTTTCTCCGGAAATGCCGGAAATGCGTCATTTTCGTTTTTCAAGAAAATTTAATTTAATTTAAATAACTTTAATTTAATGTAAACTAATTGTGCAATTTGGTTCAGGTTGGATTATCGTAAGCGCGCAAAGAGCGCTTATTTAATTTTGCAATTTGGAGTTTGGGTTAGGCTGAGTTACGGCAAGCGCGCGAAGCGCGCTTGTTTAGCTTTGTAATTTAGGTTAGTTTGGGTTAGCTTAGGTTAGTTTGTCTCAGTCGGGTCACTGTAAGCGCGCGGAGCGCGCTTATTTAATTTTGCAATTTGAAGTTTGGGCTAGCTGGAGTTACGGTAAGCGCGCGAAGCGCGCTTGTTTAGCTTTGTAATTTGGGTTAGCTTGGGTTAGTTTGGGTAGTTTGGATTAGCTTGGGTTAGTTTGGGTTAGCTTGGGTTAGTTTGGGTTAGCTTGGGTTAGTTTGGGTTAGTTTGTCTCAGTCGGGTGTTTGTAAGCGCGCGCAGCGCGCTTATTTAATTTTGCAATTTGAATATGTTGTCGTTTTAAATGTACGATTTTTATGTCAGTTGAATTTTATACCTAGGTACTATTATTAAAAAATTTCAGTTAAATCGCGTACTTTTGTCCTTAAATTTAAAAATGTAAGAGCATTTGTAATAAAATATTGAAATAATTGTGAAAATTCTAAAAAATATTATAATGATTAAAGATACGTCACGCCACCCATGGTTACTAATTCTTAATTTGTCCAATGTCATCTGAAATGGAGAGCTATTGTAACAAAGGCATCTTGGATGTTGCAAATAGGGATGTATTGTTTAAGGGACACATACCTGAAAATTATTTTCATTAACATTTCCTGAAAAATTAGCATTTTTTAAACTGAAATTTAGTAAGACTCGTTAATTTATAATTTATACTAGAAACACTGTAAATTACATTTTAATTTTGCGGGACATAATATAACGTACAAGACTTCTTTTTTTTAATTAGCATTTTTTTGAAAAACGAAAATAACGCATTTCCGGAGAAAAGTTTTTAGTTCTTGCGATTAGAATAAATGTCTTAAGTACTAAGATAAAACTTATTTTTATGTAACCGATTTCAGCTATTCTAAACAAAAAAATAAAAAATTTAAAAAACTAATTGTGAAAAAAAAAATGAAAAAAAAAAAGAAATGATGCATTTCCGGAAAAAAAATCTTTGATTCCTGGGCTGTGAATAAATGTCTAAAATATTAAACAAAAACTAATTTTTATGTAACCGATTTCAGCTAATCTAAAGTCTGGAAAACGGAAATGACGCATTTCCGAAAAACAAAATTTGTGTTTCTATGTTCAGACAGGCGTTTTATAAACAAACAAAAACACAGTTTTTACATAACCCATTTCAGCTAAAAGAAAGTTTAGCCCAAAGTTGTGAGCTATTGTCCAAGAGTGGATCTTGTTGACAAAGCAATGGGTAAACATTTAAAGATGAAGGTAGAGTCGATAAGTTGAACAGTCACTCGGTATTTAATTTAATAATTTACAAAACAAAAAAACAAAATAGGTATTCTAACAGCATAGTGTATTCAATTATTAATAATTATTTAATAAATGGTTATTAGGAGAATCAAATGTGTATCAGTATCTGTCAAAGCTATCGGTTTCTGATTTTCTTCCCAATTTCACATCTAGATAAAAAATTAGTGGCGTCCAAGATATTTAATTTAGTATTATCAAGCTAAACCTTCGACGACCTCACCCTGTGCTCTCTGATGGACAGCTGCCGTTCGCTTTATGGCAATCACAAAAGAAGGTAATTAACAACTGAACAACAATTTTCGCCATAATAATAGATAATAGTAATGTCCAATGTGGTAGTGTGTTTTCTCCATCCAAAGGACCCTGCAATATTTAAATGGAAATTGGTTACCGGTGATATTTGGATGAGATTTGCGTATGCTATTAGGGATGTCCTTAGTATCTGTTTTACCCTGGGCACAATATATGACAGGTGAGCCGGTGTTAGTTGTCAAAAATTGGAATCTTGTAATCAAAAGCAGCTTAACTATCACATATCTTGATGGTCAAAATATCGATTTGTACTAAGTCGACAGGAGTAAATCTGAAAAGTCAACCAATTTGACACCTGTCAAAAGCCTGCCAAATCTTCTTCAGTGTTCGATTATTTAATATGTCATTTGACCTGTCATTTGTTGTAATAAAAAAAAGTTAAATCTGGTTCTTTTTCATTTTAAGGTAGTTCATTTATGATAAAACATGAAAAAGTTTTGAGATTTTATTTTTTTACTTTTTGGGGGGTATATTATTAGGGTCTATTATTTATTAAAGTCTCCAGTTTCATATTTTTACTCAAAAGATTTTCATTATATTTAGAACAATAATTATTAAGATGTGTATTTGAAATGCTTTTTACTTTTAACAATTATTGTTAGAAGAAGTGAAAAGTCTGTTCTTATTTAGATGGTTTAACAACAGCTCACAAAGAAAAGGCTTTTTATTATAAATATGCAAAAATGTATCTTCGAAGTCACTTTTTTCAGTTTTTTTAGATATAATATAGACTGCTGAAACCGAGGCTGAAACTATGTCCATAAGAGAATATAATTCATATCAAGTTTATTAAAACATTATTTCAAGCAGCCCATGAAGGGTATGACTTAAAGCTTAAACTTACATCCTTCGGAAAACCGAAAACATGAATTTTAGGCCCAATTTTATAGCTTCCATGACAGCCTTTTGGATGCATAATTACACTATGTCTCATTTACCAAAAATCTTGCCAAAATTGAAGGCTAAACATGGAATTAAACGCGAACAAATCTTAGAAAACTATGCTGTCACAACAGTGCGTATTGGCTGTAAACAAGCTGGCCGTAAAGTATTGCACAAAAGGAATAGGTTTTTAAGTCAAAATATATGGTTCTACGTATTTAAAAATATGGCTAACAATGTAAATTGTATACCTAAATATACATCGAAATATTAGGTACAAGTTTCACGCACTTAAAAGCGCATAAATAGTTCAGATTTCAGAAAAATGCAAGGACACGACACTAATTAGGGCAGCCGTTATCGTCAAATTCTCAATCTAATCGTTCCAGATGTACAATAAATCTAACACGTCGAGTTGGGACTCGGAATTCCAGTAGTCCAGCTATTAACGTTAAATACGGAATTACGTGCATCAAAATAATTAAAACTTTTGCTGGGCGACCATTCAATAGTATTCTTATGGCAAAAGCATTTGACTAGATGTTATGACGTCACTGCAACTTTAATGTTAGCCACTAGGCCTTTCTGTAGGAGGTAATGGCACGAAGCCCATGTGCAATGCCGGCCGTTCCCATAGTATCCAGTGCAGCAACTAGTAACCACAATCTGATGGGTCATCGAGCACCGTCTCGTTTCGCAGGAATGTTTTTAAACTTAATGAAAAATTAATACTAGGCGTATGAACCACTATCCATATTATAAAGCGAACTCTCGCTAAGGCACTCAAATAATATATTCGCACAAATGGCGCTTTAAAATATAAAATATTTAAGTCATTTTATGGAAAGCATATTTTTTTACCTAAACAATACTTTCACTTACGTTGCGTGATGTAGAAATAAAATATAAACTGTAGACTGTTTAAACTTTATTAATTAAGGGCGCGTTAAAGGAGGGCAGCCCATTGCCCAGGGATCCAGTCCGAGTACAAATAAATATGGTAATTGATGAATGAGTCGCGTTTGAAACGGAGGAATATTGACGACACTAATATAAGCTCTGACACTTGAAATTTATTTGCTAATTATGATTTAGTACACTTGGGCTGATTGGAAATGCATTAGTCGTTTCACTACTATGTTACAGTTATTAAATCGCTCTACAAAGCATTAATTGCAGTCGATAAGTATAGTAGACGGGATTAAGTTCATACATGAAAGTCGGAAAAGGTATACTAGAGTTGCACCCAACAAAAAAAAAATAAAAACAGGTACTGTGGACTATCTAGTAGAATATTGAGAAAATCCATCATATCTTAATTTGAGGTGCATATACAAGCATATACAGCTTTACAAATTTACTAAAATTCTTTTAATCTTGGTGATCGGTCCAGGGTGTTTTAAAACCATGTGCCATCTCTAGCAGATGATTTCTCACCCAAAAATATGATGACAAATAGTTCTTATCAATAAGCGTCCGCAGACGCTTCATTTCAAATAAACAGGGTGCAGAAGTTTTTTTTTAAGTTTTTCAAAATATTTGCGAAACGGCTCTAGTAATAATTTCAATGAAATGTGGATTATAAAAACTACTTAAAATAATACATATTTTAAGCTATAAGAAAGTTTGCACAGATTCACGATGAGCGGGCACCAATTCCCGTAAAAAAATATGTACGTCACTAACTTTTTACTTTTTGATATCACAGTCTGTAGAGAGTTAAATGGCTTTGATATTTTTAAGGTCTTGGTTTATTGGATTTTGATACACATGATAATTGTACATTATTTTTAATAGTTTAAGATAACGATAGAATAAATTACAATTTATTAATTTATTATTGGATACTAATTATAAATGCAGTAAATGTTGAAAATAACCGTCATCAGCATCATTGCAATAATTCAATCTTCTCTGCAAAGATCCTTTCAAGTTCGAGGCAAAAGCCAAACCATGGCAAATGCCATTTGAATCCCTGTTAAAATTCTTCTCTTCTGTTTGTACTGGAGTTTTATGCACAATCTCCTTTGTGGGGACCCAGAGATGAAAGTCGAGTAGATTGAGGCCAGGGCCAACTGAATGGACGACGATCAATATAATGATGACCGTATGTTTCCAAAAGATACTCTCTAGCAGCTGCTGAAAAATGTGCCGGTGCTCCATCGTATTGAAACCACATTCTATGTCTCGCTAATGCAGGCGGCAAATATTTTTTTAAAAACCTAAATTACACGCAAACTGGAATATGCGCAAAAAACAAAATTACTAATTTTTGTCAAATTAAAATTCCGAAATCGTTACAATTTAGTTTCAGTTAATTTAGGTTAGTTTGGATTAGTAATGTTTTAGATTTACGTGGCTTAGTTCACTTCGTTATTTTAGTTAATGTGGGTTAACCTGAGTTATTTGCGTTAGTTGTCGACATTTGTGGGAAAATCTACATAGGTATAAAATTAGGGTTTAAATGTTTAGGAATGTTTTCATTATGAAAATGAAAAATTTCAGCTGTTTTACTCTTTGTAAATTGTAATAATTGTGTATTAACCGAATCATTGCAATAAAATAAATATTTTGAATGTACTTATCAGAGAGGCTTTAAATTCTTATGTTTAAAGGAAAATTTTACTTCAAGAGTCGCATAAAAACAGCAGAAATCCCTGAAATACAAACAGAAACACGTATCGATATCCTTAAAGTGAAATTTTTGCTGAAACTCTGTCATAAAATCAACAGAAATGCCACGTAATCACCAGCATGTATTAAGATTACTCAATCCTTACCCATTTTGTCCATGTTCAAATCGTTTTCAATGAGACTATACGCAATTAAATGCGTATATCTGCAAATTTCACTTAAATGCCTTGCTGAAATTTTAAGACTCATATTTATGTAAATGTGCTCGACATGCGTCAAAGGCCAAGCTATCTTTTCAAATTTGTAAAAATGTCGGAAATATGGGAAGCTTGAAATTGTCTCGATTTTCTGGTATTTAATATGGGTTTTACCATTGCTTTCTAAGTTCTTTGCAGCAGAAAATAGTTATTTGTTTTACTAGGCAGCAAAGTAGTAGATTGACTGCCGCGGCTGATAGTTCATAGCCGAGCGTAGCGAGGCTAGGAATTCAGCTAAGGCAGTCAATCTACTTTGCTGCCGAGTTGAACATATAATTTTTTCTCCGATTGTTTATAAGGATATATGTATATTGTATATTTGCAAATTATTACAATTCCCACAATCTTTTTATTTTTCCTGTAGTGATAAATTAAGACAAAATTTGATAGAAATCGCAATTGTTGGAACGGTTGGTTGCTATGGAAATGTATATGTCCATAATAATTATAGTTTGACAACTTATGTCAAACGTTTTATTCCCATAGAGACTAATCACTTTGCTGCCTAGGCAGCAAAGTACTTACTTTGCTGCCTGGACAGGAAAAGTAATACTTTGCTGATTGATATGTGTCTGCAAAATTAATATTTGCTGTCAATCGGAGAAAAAAACATTTTCCTTCCCCGATAGAAATGAATTCTGTACTTTATTCAGAACTGCCTCCTCAACCTAAATAGTTCATCCGTATCTTCTGCGACCAGGCTTTGCTCTCAAAGGTTTTTTTTAGGTGTCCTGTTTTCTTAGGGGTTTATAGGGTATGTTCGAAAATGTTTCTAAACCTTTCATGTTTTTAATTCGTATTGCTTCTCTCATTTTGTCTCGCCTCGCCATCAATTAACAACATATCGATTCATTTCATGATCAAATAAAAACTAATTCAGAATTAAATTTGGAAAAGGTAATCGACAATGTCTAGTACTATTTATTACAAATAAATAGAATGACAGACAGAATAATTTTAAGTTGTATTTTTAACGAAATTAAGCCAAAGTCAAAAAAATATCAAGAGATACTTTCTCTTGGACATTTAATTATGTATGTAATTGTTTACTAAATGTAAAAAACATTGACGTGCATATTTTTTGATGAAAACTATTATAGCGCCCACGCGTGTACACGTCCCTGGTGGACCTATCCAAACCTTTCTATTGCTTAAATATGTAATATTTCAAGTACTTTTCACAATCCAAATTTCAGTTATTATTAAGGCCGTTTCGGAAATATTTTGAAAAAGTACCAACAACTTAAAATTTCTAAACCCTGTATCTTTGAAACAAAATATTTGTGGACTATTTATCTTATTTTTGATATGGCATCACCCCACGTGCTATAGTTTGAGCAAACGGAACAAATCGGCTTAAATTAGTGAAAATATAAGCAACTACCATCATTATTGTCAAATGAGAGCAATGCTTCCTTATTTGAGTATTGAGTATAACATATCATTATCTTTACTTTTTTGTTATCCATAATCGAAAACAATAATTATCCTGATTGTAGGTAAAATAAATACATAGCATTTATACGCCCGTACTATACACAATATTCGGTGGTAACTGGTATGACTGAGTTTCTTCCTTATCACTTATTTTTTCGTGGCATTGCTCACAATAAAATTAATCTCGACGAACCAGAAAAGCAGAATAATGAGACAACAGAGGCACCTTCAAGTTCGAAGCATAAATATCTTGTCCACCAAGCAAAAAGAAAATGTAAATATTTATATGAACTTTAGAAGGAACCCTTTGTATAGTAGTTGTAATAAAATCACTATATTAAGACAGCCAGATTTACTGAGGTTCCTACTAAATATATTCAGATAAGTAAAAGATGGAAATAAACCACGAAGGAAAAAGCGGGATGCCGGAAATTAAAAATACTGGACCCAGCTAAAGCCAAACTCTTAAGAAAAATATAGTGTACGAAAAATATAGAAAAGGATGAAGTTACAACAATAGAAATAATTCAGAAAGAATTAGAGAATGGATGTAAAACATTGCCAACGAGCGTGCAACTTTTATAGAAAGTTAGACAATGGATGGCGTATTGAGTATTTAACAGAAATTAAAGAGTACCAAGGATGGCAGGTGGATGAAACCTGTTATGATAGCCATAACACAGCAAAAAGAGGTTGGATGGAGGATTCCAATAAATGTCAACTGAAAGAGTACCTCGAAATAAAAGATCCCGTTTGATAATTCATCACACTGGATCTACGGATGGGTGGGTGGAAATTGGATCAAAATTAAGTTGCAGAAAAACTAAGTGAATGCAATGTGATTATCATCAAAATATACAATCTGAAATATTTGAAGAATGGTTTGAAACTAATTTAATTCCATATATAAAACCTAATAGTATAATAATTCTAGACAATGCACCATATCATTCAAGACTAGTTGTAAAAATTCCAACCTCTTCATCAAAGAAGTAGACAATCCAAGAGTTTTTGTTTGAAAAAGATCTTTTTCCAAAGAAAACTCCACAAAAAAAATACTGTAGGTACTGCGCCCTAAAGAATGGAAGAAGGAATACGTCGTAGATAATTTAGCATAAAACTATAGCCTTACGACTTTAAGGTTGCCACCATATTTTTGTAAATTAAATTCTATATAACTAACCTGAGGCCAACTAAAAAAAATCGTCAAAAAAATAAATTTCTCAAATTCGACAAAAAAGTTCAATTACTTAGGTGTAAAGTAACAAACATTACAAAGAAAAACTGGAAAAAGACTCTAAAAAGTGTTATAAAGTGTGAAGAAGGCTACAGGACATTGGGGCAAAACTTTTAATGGTGGTTACAATAAAATTATAAATCTGGACTACGAGTCTGACAATAGTGAAGACTTGTTCTACAGGGATTTTTTAGGTCAGTAAAAACTTATCTTTAATTTAATGAATATGTGGCAACTTATTTTAATGAAATACCATCTTTCCTTACATAAAACAAAATAGCACCAAGCGGTCATTTTCACCTATTTTTATACCAATGTAACGAAAGAATCTAACCAGTTTACTTTATTAGAAATTATTGGCGGTGGTGGTGATATTTCTGGTAGTGGGTCTCTCGCGTACCGCATTCGCCCAGAAGGCCCCCATCCGGGCTTTGCTGGAGGTGGGGCAACCCTCGTAGATGGGTTACACCCTTATTGGATCCGTGGCACTATATTTTTGGACTCTTGAATGGGTCAAGCATGCGCTCTTTTGAAGGTTCCGACTATCACCAACAATAAAAACTGCCGCTGATTGCTAAATCTTTGCAGACACAGTCAGAAATAAACTCACGGGAACATTCGGTTCCCCCCGGCCTGGATCCCGGTGTGAACGGGGATTTCTTCTCGCTATGACACCCGATTCTTTCTCTGGAAGAAACAACTGATCACTGAACGATAGTCACGTGCTCACCCAATGGCTACACTACAAAACGCATGCTGACTCGACCGAAGACGAAGCAGGCAGAAGTTCTATTAGATCATATGATAGCTAAAAACATAGTCATACATGTTGAGCTATGTTGTTCATTTACATTTTTATTTTATAACGAAATAAATAAAATACATATAAATTTAATAAATCTGTTTCGTCGTCTTTAGTGACCTCATATAAACTAATACATCTTTCATTTTTTGTATTTGCCGAATTTTATAAATACAAATGTAAATGCAATGCATATCTAAAAACTTAAGACATTCGTTTCCAAATTTTAGGCTATACGGAAAGAAACTTACATAAACAAAAGTTAACAGAAGTAGAAAATTTATATGCAAATGTCTATGATCCGTGGTAAAAGAAAACTGTATATTATAGCCGTTAACAGATCTGCCAGAGCCATAGCCAAACAAAGTATATAAACGGCTTCCTAATAAATAATAGTAGTAAACAAATCATGTCTCCTAAATCATACGGGTATTCGGATATTATTTATGTTAAATTAAACTGTCCAACAGTAAACAACCCAGGAATATGAAGATGAGATAACAAGCCTATTAGAATACAACGACAATATGACAGTAGACACCCTCCACGAAAACATAATCAAAAGTGTGAAAACGGCAGTGGAAAATTGCTTCCCGAAACAAAAAAAAGATCAGAAAATAAATCAAAGAACAAAGCTCCTAATGAAGCAGAGGAGAGAGATGACAGACAAGACCAAAAAAGAATAAAGGAACATCAATGAGGAAATAAATAAAGAAATAAGGAAACACAAAAGGGAAAAGAACACAGAAGACATCAGAAATGTTATAGAGGAAAACAGATGTTTAAAAGTCCTGAGAAGGAGAAGCGCGATAGGAAAGTAAATAATACATAGGGTCAAGAATAAGGAAGGGAAAATAATAACAATCAAAATCGACATTATAAAAACAGTAGAAACCTTTTATAATGAATTATACTCATCACAAGAGGCAAAATCAAATGTAAATATTCCGAAAGGTTTGAATCAAGGGTCCGAAGATATCCCCGAGATAGCCGAACAAGAAATCTCATTTGTACTAAAAGATATGATGACAAACAACAAAGCTCCTGGCGAATACGAAATTGTGATAGAAACCACTTAGAAGGATGGTCAAAGTCTCATAAAAGCCTTAAAAATCCTTTTTAGTATGTGTCTCCTGGAAGGAACGACCCTCTCACAATGGGAAAATGCCATAATTATCATTTTACATAAAAGGTGACAACACAGACCTTGCGAATTACAAACCGATAAGTCTTCTTAGTCACATATACAAAATGTATACAAAAATCATAACTAACCGTCTAACTAGGAATCTAGAGTTCTTTCTTTCAAAAGAACAGGCCGGTTTTCGTATGGGATATGACCTAACGTTCTTTTCGAAAAATACGTCGAGTCATAAACAAATTAGCTACATTTGTTTGCGGTCGAGTACAGCAAGCCACTCATATTAACATTCGTCGACCTCGAAAAGGCGTTTGATTCCATACATCAACAGAAACTCTTAGAAGTACTAGCTGAGTGCCGCATTGACCAACGCGATGCAGCGCTACTTTGCAGCAATTAAATATATATACAAGACCACAACAGCAAAGGTCAAAAATTACAGAAAATAAATATGCGGACCAATTTAAAATATAGAGAGAATTGACACAAGGAGACGCGCTCTCTCCCAAACTCTTCGTAGCTTTATTGCAGAGTATGCTAAATAAAAATAAATGGGGAAAACACAGGGATAAACATAGAGGAGAAAGACTAAACCACCTATGATTCGCAGATGACATAGTGTTGATATCAAATAATATTCAAGAAGCCCAACAAATGCTAGAAATGCTAAACAACGAGGCAAGCAAGAGAGGGCTGAATATAAATCGAACAAAAAAACAATTCATGACAAATCTGGTACTAAATGACGCATTACAAATTAAAAACGAAAGTATAGAACAAACATACGTATATAAATACCTAGGAAAAGAAATCAGCATTGGACGAGACAACCAAACACACGAGATTCGACGAAGGATAGGATTAATTAGGCGGCTTTTGGCAAGTTAAACTCAGTATTAGTCCAAGCTGTCTGTATGTCTCAAGAGAAAAGTCTTCAACCAGTGCGTCATCCGTGTATTGACATATGGCGCGAAAACGCTAACGTTAACGAAGAAGAATGCTCACAAAATACAGTAATTTGTCAATGCTAGGAATCAGACTCTCTGACAAAACCCAATCCGAACCATACGAAACAAACAGGAGTACGAGACGCCTCGTCGTCGAGACTATTCTACATCTAAATGGCACTGGGCAGATCAGAATGAAAGAAGGTAGATGGACGAAAAAGATTATAGAATGGCGACCAAGATCCGAAGCCTTTAGAAGTAGAGGCAGGCCACCCACAGGCTGGACAGACAGCATAAAACGGATTGCATGAAACTGGATCCAATTTGCACAAGATCGAAAAGCATGGCAGAATTGAGAGAGGATTTTGTTCAACAGTGGACAGTATAAGCTCGATATGATGAAACTGTAGAACAAAAATATCGGTAAAAGTTTTTACCTTCATTTATTATTTGTTGTCACATTTTTAAAAAAAAATTTTTCGATTATTGTTTTCGAATCCCGAAAGCTTCCCTTGTCCAGATTCTTATGACAGATACGTTTTCGCTAATCAGTAGATAATTTTATATTACACGGGAAGGCAATTAAGAAGTGTAAAAATTAAAAACCTTTGAGAGTGTGGCACTATAACAATAATTTTTCTTCGTCCTCTATTATCTCCGGTCGTTTTTTCCACTTTTTTACTTTTTTCGTTTAAGCAGAATCTACACTGATTTAAAAAAGATATACCAAATTCTTGGTGAAAGATCCTAAAAATATTTAAAAAAAATATATTGAAAAATTTTAACGAGCTTTTCAAATTTTAAAAGCTCTCTTTCTATAAATTTGGTATCATTAAAAACATGACCTTCTCAATGTATTAGGTATTTCGACGCATAACTCTCTCTCCCCATATTTTGCCAGATGCTTTCTATTAAGTAATAGAATAATATTTTTTGAAAGATGCATAGGTATTCAGAAATAAAATTATATTTTTATTTAATGCAAATTGGCTGACACGAGTGTTAGAATATGCTACCAACTATAACCTGGCACCTTCAACGATCGATTCTTGTCAGGGAAAGATAGGTGGCTGGGCGCAAACGACGTGGAAAAGCAAAGATAAATTATGGATATTTCATGCTTGGTTTGAATTATGAACGTGGAAGTGTATGTCACTTTGTAGCTTTCGTAATACCTTCTCCAGCTTACTTACAAGCACACCTAAAAAAAGTTCACTTCAATAATTTTCCCTGGGGCTCAATATTATAGACTAGATAAACTACTACATAAAAAAAATGGAGAGTCCTTGTGAACCACACACCAGACGGGGAAATTTCTTCCGCACAAAATAAAAACGGAGAATATACTACATGCCCGCACAGTGTATTTGGTATATGACGCACAAATTTATCTTTCCTTATTTTACCACATGTTTTCTATTGAATCTTCTTCTTCTTTCAGCAACCCCTCACAGTCCATTCCTGGAAAAGGTCTCCCCTATATTCTTCCATGCCTCTTTGTCCTGTGCCAGTTGATGCCATCTGCTGCCCACTTTGTTTTTGATATCGTCGAGCCAGCGTAACTGTGGTCTGCCAACGCTGCGTTTATGTATGCGAGGCCTCCATTGAATGATGCGTCTTGACCATCTCAAGTCGTTCTGTCGGGCAACATGTTCTACCCAGCTCCATTTCAGGTGGGCTATGCGTGTTATGACGTCTTCAACTTTAGTTCTTTGTCTAGTACTCTCGTTTGTGATATGGTCTCTAAGGCTTATTCCTAACATCATCCGTTCTATGGCTCTTTGGGTGGGTCTAAGCTTGTTTGCTGATTTAACAGTGAGTGTCATGGTTTCCATTCCGTATGTCATCACGGGTAGTAAGCAGGCATTGAAGACCTTTCTTCATTGAATAATAAAATAATATTCTTATTATATTCAAATTAGTTGACACGAATAGACGAAAGCTCTATACATTTTATTTTATCCAAATTCGCTGACAAGAATGCATTGAAAAGATAGAAACTTGGTCTGCATCCTAGATGGGCGTTCTTCCCATTCACTTTGGATCGCCTCGCGTCATTTGATAACGTTCGCGTCACACATTATATAACATTCGCCTCGCGGTATCACACATTTTCTAAGGTTTTCGATCGCGCCTGATGAAGTTTCACCTCAAAAACTATGGATTTTATTAACCGTTTTGTTACAACAAGCATGTAACGTTTTACAAGGCGAAATTATATATTATATATTTGTGTTCCATTGTGATAATATAGTCAGTCCTATGCGCATTGCAAATGGTAGCAATTAATCCTGTTGATTTTATTAACTAACGAGTAAGGCAATAATACATTCAATTGCTAACTAACAGCGTTACTAGAATTATTTGAATTTAAATAATAGGTTTTACCCTCCAGTTTTACATGAAAACATATGTTTTTGTTAAATATAGCTGAACTGCGAATTAATCCGCTGTACCAACATCGAATGAAAATTATCTAAATTGGATTTAACGGTATTATTTAAGATGTTCGTATTTCATATTTACTAATACAAATTAATAAGATCTTTTCTTTATAGTTAATGGAAATTCACATAATTTTTTAGAGTAGTAACTTAAATTCGCACGCAATGTCGTGCATAATTAAAAATTGAAAGTCGTCTCCATATAATATGAATTATTTATTATTCTAGTATTTTCAAATTTTGGCATGAACAAATGCTACTGCATTACCTTGTTTTGTCTCGAAAGTAATTGAATACACTTTCTATATGTATATCTACGTGTCAGTAGGATGTACTAGATGTTTATGATATGGTAATAACATCAAGGCTGATTTTTATCCCTTCCAATATCGTAGGTGCTTGACTAGGTTCGGAAACCTCTCTTAAAAATTATGGTTGTGCAATCCAATTTGCTAGGCTATTGACTTCATTGATTTAATACTTGAGCTCTCTTTTTATTACTCGGGATAATGCTCACAAGCTTTTCTTTGATCTAAAAGTTAATAAAAATTTAAAAGTTTGTTCGACAAAATGTTACCTTGATTATGTTTATTATTATAAACCAATTTGGAGATGATAAAAGTCATCTAATGTATATTATAATTCGTTTATCTGATTGTGTTTCGGTGTATTGTTTCCTTTTGTTTTATTCATCTTTCGAAAAAGAGTTCGTGTTTTAGTTTTTTAAGTGTCAATGGGTCATTTACCTATGAGAACTAGGCTTTACGGTAAGACAGGCACACCATATGATTTTGGCAGTTAGGTTAGACAGGTTCAGAAAGAATTTGGTTGCATCTTGATGAACCCAAGTGGTATCAGGTAAAGTAAAAAATTTACAACTTATTTGTACATTGCCATTGCCTAATTCCGTCTCTTCAACGAGAGATTGAAACATTTCCCGAAACAGTATTACACCGACAATGTCACTGAAAAGTTTTTCGACACAGAAACGAATTCGGTATCTTAGCTTGACTTTATATAGTCAGCCCAAATTTGCTAACAAATCCTTTTTCCCTGATGTTTGTTCATAAAACTCTTTAGGTTTTGTTCGTAAAATGTCTGATGTACTAGGTGCATGCGTATTCCGTTGCTGAAATTGAAGCTGCATTGTATACCCTTTCTTACAAAAGTACATCGAATAAAGTAAATTCGTAAAACAGTATGTCTTGGTATTCCTACCTGTCCCATTGAAAGTTTTTTGATAGAAGTCTTTATTTTGATCTTGTTTTTCTTCATGTTAAAAAGAGTACATATTGGAATAACAAACTTCTTTATAACTTAACGTGTATTTTCCCTCATCCAGGTAATTTAATATTCTAGATTTGAGCATTAAGTAAGTAATTTTTGCTTATTTATATCGAAAAAAGTTATACATATTATATAATTAGAGATGCAATATTCTGAAAATAATAACAGCAGTGGCAGATTACTGGAGTGTTCGAGCTAGTGAGGATCCGAACTGTCGAAGTTATACCTTATAACAATTGATAAGAAGTTATTTCAAAATTAGAGAAGATTTTAGAGGCTTTATTGTTGAGCTTTACCGTAGGTAATCAAATGAAAGACTGGTTTTATCAAGAATTCCCATCGCAGGTTCCCCCAAATATTTCATAGCTTTATGAAAGGTGTAAGAGTATTCTTGCGGCATTTATTATGAACATTAAAACTGTATAATTTGTTTTTAATCCTTTTTAAGAGTTCTATAAGTACCAAATGTACAATTTTCTATAAAAAGTATTACACTATCAGTGGCGGCTCGTGAAAATTTATTATGAGAGGGCGATTGTGGTAGAAATTATCAAAAATCAAAAATGTTTAATTTTACAATTTCTATAATTCATTAGAACTTTGTATTGCAGAAATATTTGCTTATAAAAATGGATACGAGGGAAAAATGTTTATTGTAACTATACAACTAACACTCTTTAAGTATTTTTCCAATTTGATATTCTAAAAAGAAAGTGATGGAAATAACCACCTCCAGCTTCGTGACATGCCCTTAATCGTCGGCGCATAGATCTTCTTACCCTAGCGCAAATGCGAGGAGTTGGTCTAATTTTTATAAACGCTGCTTCTATGCGTTGTAAAAGTTCTTCTAAAATTTGCACGGGTGTCTTATAAACGACTTCCTTCACATGTCCCAACAGATAAAAATCTAAAGGATTTAAATCAGGGGATCTTGGTGGCCATGCTACCGGACCCCCACGACCAATCCATCGATTCCCGAATATTTCGGAGAGGTACTGCCTAAAAGGAACAGCAAAATGCGCCGGTGCTTCATCATGTTGAAAGCACGTTCTGTTTCTTACTAGAACAGGTAAAAGACCAGAGAGATCATTTATCAAAAAATTTAAATAGGACTCATGATTTAATTAAGCTATTGGGAAAAATAACTGCCCCAATAATATGATCACCAATAATACCAGCCCAAATATTTGCAGAAAACTGGTATTGCGAATTTGCCACTCTTAACAAATGAGGATTTTCGTCAGTCCAGTGCCAGTGATGTAAATTATGAAAATGTATAATACCCTTTGTTGTCAACGATGACTCGTATGTAAAAAGAATACGAGAAATGAAATATGGCCGGTCTTCCAACTCATTTAAAAACCACTGACAAAATTCTTGCCTCGATCCATAATCTCTTGGCAAACTTGAACGCGTATGTAGTGATATGGTTTTCATTGTTGCTCCTGACAGGTCCTGTGTACAGACGATGCTGGAATATTTCCCATTTGGCTATAAGCAATTCTGGTACTAGTAGTAGGGTCACGTTCTACTGCACTAAGGACTGCCTCTTCAACTCGTCGGTATCTTCGGCGTCCAGAATTAGATTTTAAAGGTTTTAAGTTTCCGGTTTCCCTTAAACGTCTGCAGATATGCTCAAAAATGTTTTTGCTGGGGAGCCTTCGTTCGGGAAACCTGTCATGATAAATCCTCACTGCTTCTCTTCCACTTTGACCCGCTTCACCATAAATCAATAACATATCAGTTAATTCAGCAAATGTATAAGTTAAAAAAGGCATTTTAACACAAAAAAAAACAAACTTTTAAAACTAAGAACGCAACATAACGTATTCAAATGAAAATTTAAGAAGCACAATAAACTGCACCTATTTAACATTTTGACAAGTTAATGACATTAGAAAATTTTGCAGGTTGCTATTAGATTTGAAGTAAGGCAGATTAATAAAATTGCGTTTATCTCATCAAGGACATCGACATCGACAAAATATCAAGAGACAACTTTTAATCGGCATTAAACGGCCTACACAATTTTGCTAACAAGAAAGAAAAAAGTCAGTGCGCAGTGATATCCCATATGCACGTCCCTGGTATTCTATCGACACATTTTAGCATTAAAACATGTAGTACTTAAAGTGACTTTCACCCTGAAAATTTCATTCGAATTGCTACAGGCGCTTGGAAGCAAATTGTAATAAATAATAAAAAAATAGATTTTAACCCCTGTAGCTACGAAACAAAGCGGAATCGGACCTATGTTGATATAAAAGAATCTTATTTTTATATGAGGAATCTCCCCACGAGAGATGGCATAATGTTTTTTGAAACACCCTGTATATTAGGGTAGGTGAACTACTCACAAAAAGTATAGTTCCGCATTTTACCTTAGCAGTACCTATTGGATTTTTTATACTTCTTTGTTATAAACATGTGGCGTTTTCCAAGGCGGAATTCTCGTTTTTACTTTTACTAGTCCACTATGATAATATTAGCATTGCAATATTAACAGTTATTTTTGATAATTTTATTAACTAACCAATAATGCAATAAGGCATACTATTGCTAACTAACAACGTTGCTAGAGATACTCGAATATAAATGTATAGGTTTTACCCTTTCGTTGTGCATTATATGAAAAACTGAGCTTTATCCACAATACCGAAACAGGATTTTTGCACTCGACGCGCGTTTCGCTAACCATGTTAGCATCATCAGGAGATGATTAAGACTAAAATTAAAATCTATCTAACTCCCTTTTATACTACTGTTTGCTCAATCAAGCGGAACTAAAAAGAACCAATCCTGGAATCCCACTAGTCACGCTGGATTAACCAATACAATGGACTATACGGACTAGGCCCTCTATCTCTATTTA
>MU181966.1:90641-113184 GCA_016904865.1 Pissodes strobi
GGAAATTATTAAATGTAAGAATAGTTTAAATAGAGATAGAGGGCCTATTCCGTGTAGTCCATTGTATTGGTTAATCCAGCGTGACTAGTGGGATTCCAGGATTGGTTCTTTTTAGTTCCGCTTGATTGAGCATACAGTAGTATAAAAGGGAGTTAGGTGGATTTTAATTTTAGTCTTAATCATCTCCTGATGATGCTAACATGGCTAGCGAAACGCACGTCGAGTGCAAAGATGACGGATGGGCTCAATTTGATAACATAGTTCATTTAATGATTTGACTTGACGGATGAGGATGGTACGATAAGTGTTGAAATGTCGATTTCGTAACGCCTATGATATTAGTTGATTTCTTAAGAATCTAAACATATTTTTTATGTAATTTTCATAGGCGGTCGAAGAAAAAAATAGTGTACATTTCTCGTGCAAAAGCACGTTCTCAACCATGACCCCCCGTTTGATATTTAGTACTTTTAACACTTGTTATGTAACATGCAGGTTTTGACAAAATTAACTATCCAATTTAAACAGCTTTAAAGTAGAAAGATGAGAATTTCTAATGATTTAAATATAGTGCTTCCTAAATGATCGCCCTTACCCTCAATGCATACTTCTAATTGAATAGCAAATTTTTGCATAATATTGCGACGAACATGACGTGTGATAGCATTGATTTCATCTCTAACATATAGTTTCAAATCTCCTAAATTTCCGGGTTTATTCACAAAATAGTCCCAAATAAAATAATACAGAACTAAAAGATCTGTGGAACTCGCTGACCATAGAATCGTGCCATTTCTTGAAATGAGTCTGATTGGAAAGGATTCTCTTAAAATGTACACGCATGTTCTCACCGATAACGTGTGTCTCCGTTTAGCTGAAACCAGTAATGTCCTATTTCAATTTTATGTTAAAAGAATATCTGCATTTGAAAATAGGGCGGTTGCCGTCTGACCATTCTATTCAAAAAATGACGCTCAGTTAATCCAGACTATGCAATAGCACACCATGTAGCTGCTTACTTTAGGGCAATGTAAAGGTCAGTAATCAATTTCTCGAGAAGTCTCTTAAGCCCAATAACGGAAATTTTGCTTATTTACATCGCCATTGAGATAAAGGTGTGCCTCGCACCCATGAAAAGGTTATTTTCGATAGCATGGTGATTACCATGAAACAAACCGTCGAAATTCAAATCTGTTAATCTTATCTTATTCATTTATTTTCTGAGCTATTGCGATCTTTTATAGATGAAAATTATGCGTTTTAACATTCTTCTCGTGCTTCGACCACTGAAACCAAAAACGGAAGCATCTATAGCAGCGCTTTTTTTTTGGACTTGCAATATCTAAATTTCTTCGTTATGTTCAGGCAGGTCTTGGTCTTTCGCTTGACTACAATAAATCCCAGATGTCTCTATTTATTGTCCCAAGCCAAAATAGTCTTACGCTGGGGACTTTAAAATGATGTTGAAAATACCTATGAACAGGGATATTGAGTTAAATTGAGTCAATTTTTTTAACACAAAAGGCAAGATTTTTGTGTAGACCAATGCTCCATTTTGAATACTGTCAACAATTATAGCAACATTTTCAAAAGCAACTTTTCCGTTTAAAACTATTTTCAATGAAAATAACCGAATCGTAATAGATTTTGCTTAACACTGTATTATACCAAATTCAATACCATAAAATTTAATTTTCCAGAATAACATCAAGTACATAAATTTGTAAGCTATGATACAGTATAAAGTAAAATGAAGCAACATCAACAAAACTTATGAAAATTAAGCTTTTATACGCCAAAAGAGAGCATTTTGTCGTCAAACAATGCTTTATCTGGTGCTATTTGGTCTGCCGCTATCTTACTGAGGTTATTACGTACTTCTTTGGTGCTGTTCGTGCCGACACTATTTATCTTGGCACTTTATGGTCAGTGAAATTTTTTGCCCAGCCACTGTATTTATTAGATTCTAACTCTATGCAATACACTCTAATGTAATCAATGTTAGTTATGGCCTGTTAGCTGGCAACCTAGTTATATACAATTAATGGAATTAATAAATTCCGTGAGATATTAGCAGCTGCTTTCTTATTTTGTTTTGGATTTTCTAAATGAACTTTAAGATATTATTAGTACTGCAAAACCTGAGTAGTAAAGCCAGTACTATCTATCTAACATAGTAAAAGTCCTATAAGAATAAGTATTTACGCCTATTCTTTATTCAAGTTTTACGGTCTCGACTGATATTAGCGATATTTTTGCTATATATTTCGCCCTGGTCTATTTACAAAATTTAAATGGTCTGGATGCTATTATCAGCGAAGGATCTATAAGATGCCGGATCCATAAATTTAAAAAGTGGGTCACGTAGCGACACTAGAAATTATATCTTTCCCATGGGAAACCTTAATTCTATTTTTACGTCTTCGAATCCTAAAAGTTTTAAAGTCCGCAAGCGCTAAAGATTTAACTCCTTTTCAGGGAACTCATAAATAAAACCTCCAAAACTATCACCTCAAATGTTAAACCTGTTACATAACATGAAAATTCTATTAAAATTGAATTATTTTCCCTAAACCTAAAATAGTTGGATTTGCAGTTTGGGAATTGCTTCGAAGGAAAATTTATTTTGGAAATGGAAATAAAATTTTATCTCGTATTGAGCCATAAAGCTTAAATTCGAATTCAGATGTAAGGAAGGAAGGGATTTAATGCAATGCTGCTGCCAGATATTTTAGAAAAGTGTGGAGATAGATTCTGCTACTGTGACGTCTGTTGTTAATGATAATTTTCATGTTGTCTATATTTTAATACGGTAAAAACTTTAAATGTAAAACAAGGAAGTTCAAGATGATTAGTGGACAGCAAAAAGGGTACAACAAAATAGTTATCTGGGGCAGAAATTTATAGAATTTGGTTACAATCTATTATTGTATAAGGAAAACACTAATGATATTAATGCTTTACTCCAAATTTATCTCGATATAATTGATATCTTGGCTACAGTATTGTTTTTCATTAATGCATTGCATCGTTTCAAAGTATTCTATGGTTATTTTCATGGACCGCAAATTGATATAAACTCTACCTTGTTCTGTGCTTTATATTGAACGGTGGTTATGAATTCTAAAGAAACTTGCATAATAATTATAGGAGGTTTACTAGACTTCCATTTTTCTACTGTTTTTTGAATAGCTTTAAAATAGTTGAATCACCGTCTTTATTTAATTACTAATATTTCTAAGTGTTTAGATTCCTTTCTGATCCAACAAAGAAAATTGTTCTTGCTTCAGTTTCTATTCGATGCTTCTCCCCCCCCCCCCTCCTTTTTTATGGCAGTTGGACACACACTAGAGGGAGAGCCTATGTCGCTCGACGAGTGGTGTGTGTGAGGACACGATTCTTGAACAGTAGTACGTTGTAATTAGGGGGAAACAGATGTCCTGGGAGTGAGTTCCACAGTGATGTGGTGCGCCATATAAAAGAGTTGTTGTAAATCGACGTTCTAGGTGTTTCCATTTGTACGACGAACTGGTGCGCTCTTGCCATCTGTCGTGATTGTCTGACCGGCGTTGCCAGGGGCGGGATGAGATGGGTCAAATCCTGGGAACATCTGCCGTGAAAGTAGCTGTAAAACAGGGACATCTCGGCCACATGTCTGCGGTCTTCCAGACTATTCAGATTCCGGGTCGCTGACGAGATGCACAGCTCTTTTCTGAATGGAATCACGAAGCTTTAGGGTGTGCTTTGGTACGACACCCCAGATGTGTGAGCAATATTCTAAGCACGGTTTTATTGCTTATTGCGAAATAACGCACCAAGCTTCTGAGCGGCTGATTTTGCGATGTTAGCAACGTGGTCATGCCAGGATATACTGCTGTTGACCGAGACACCCAGCAGCCCGATTGACGAGGATGAAGAAAAGGTCGATCCTGCCATAATGAGGTCAGGGCCCGCCGTATTGGCCTTGTTGGTAAACGTGGCTGCTTGGGTCTTTGCTGCATTGAACTATACCAAATTTCTGTAGCCCCAAGTTTGAACTTTCTCCAGGTCTTGGTTAATTGCTGTAATCTGCACCTGTCTGCGGTGATAAGTCTCAGTCTCTGGTAAAGGTTTTCTGATCTAAAGTGGGAGACAAGGGTACTCTCATCTGCAAAACTGTAAAGAGGAATTATTCGTTTCGTTTTTTTTTTTCGAATTTTATTTCGGATAATATGATTCTCTTCTCTTTAAATAATTCACAGTTTTATAAAAATTAAATTTTAGTTTTGGTGCCGGAAAAATAAGAACCAGTTTGAATACTGTCGATGTCCTGATTTTTTGTTCTGGTTTTTGGGGTACAGGCTAACTGATTTTATTTCTCATAAATGGTAAAAAAAGAATTAAATAATTACATCTTAGCTAAAATTAGAATCTAATAAGCCAGTTTGAGTTTCTTGGGTATTACCCACAATAATAAAATCCAACCTTTCTATACATGCGTAATCCGCACCAAGAACTAATTAATATGCCGCCCATATCCATGTGTACCTCTACTTTTGCGGCTCAGTTAACTTTTGAGTGTTCGTAGGTGAAGTTATGTTATCATTTTGTGTATATTTTTTGCGTTCCCTAGTAATATATAGTATTTAATTAAAATCATGACGAATGCCATTGTAACAGTCCGATTTTTCCAGTGTCAAATATTTTTAAATTTCATTTTATACGCCGCATTTAGCAAAAAATGCTGTATTTTGCACTCATCGGTTAATTAATTCTAAATTTATTGATTCGATCTGCTGACAATAAGCTTAAAATCGCCGCTTTTATTAATGTAAATTAACTCTATTCTAAATTTAGGTTAACGATATATTTGTATTAGCTTTTATAACACTTTGTGACTATATTTATTTTAGTTGATAAGCGAAGCACAGATCGTTTAGGTTTGATCCAATCACTAAGGATATTATTGTTATTAGGATAGCTTTGCTTAATTTATATTACACCGATTTATATTTTTAAGAATTCTGTTAATAAATCCCGCTTTTACGCTTCATTAGACTCGTCAAATTCATATTTTATTTTCGGTTTGAATATTCCATAACTTTTTGGATCCCCTGGTTGCTGGATTCCAATCACCGGCCGATCATTTCTCAGACCGTTTTGGGACCTCTGCTTTATATTTATCTTTCCACCCGGCATGCTGCACTTTTTGTAACATTCGGTTGCTGGTTCCGATTAATAGGAATGGGCTATTTCTCATAGTTGTAGCTGTCGATTTAAATTTTTAAAAGTTTATCGTTTTGTTGGGGAATACTCTCTAGTATTTCTTGAACCATTTAATTTTAGTGCATTGATTGTGACTCCCGCCGTCGTTTTACCCTCATAATAAAGGAGAAGTCTGTCGTTTATTATCTTAAAATTATTCCTTGTATCGGATCACTTGGCATGTTTCAGTCCATTACTACTTCTTGATCTGACATAGTTCTTTAATCTAGGGGAAGGAGAAAGGCAAATTGACTGAAACGAAAAAAGAGTCCTTCTAAAAATACCTTTCGAGGCGAGAAGAAGTTTGCTGGTAGTGCAATCATTCGGACTCCACATTTACGATTGTGATTTAATTCTACCCTTTCTTTGGGGATATATTGTGGATTATGTTTGTGTTTTGACATGACCTATTAATCGGGATCTAAATACTGTACTAGGTAAGCATATTCTCTGGAATTATTTTTCCCTATTGCTCGTGAAGCACGCGGACGACGCCATGACGCTAATGGTTTTTTCCTTTATTTCTAGAGGATTTCCAAGTTCGTCGTATAAGACCGAGACCGTCGAATCTCCCGTAACCCTCACACACGATCGATGTAATTATTGCTACATTTTTTTTGTCTGAATTAACGATTTAATTGCCTTATCTGTGTTACCCTTTTTTTGTACATTGTCCACCATTCACATTCTATGGGTTATCTTATCTACTCCATTTAATCAAATCTGAATTTTTGTTTTAATGTAACTTTAGTTTTGATCATATGGGAAAGTTTATATTTTCTTTTAGGGGTGATTCATGCCTATCTTTTTTATATTCAAGTTGTCTGTACCTTAGTACTTCTTTTATTTGCTGATGGCCATTGAAAGTCCATGGAATTTTTTTTGGGGGAATTTGTTTTATAAAGAAAATATATTTATGCAAGGGGGGTTATAGTTTTTTTTATTAAAATATCGGGGTAATTCAGGGTTCAAGTACCGGGCTGTAACTTTTACTACCAGGCTACCACTTCAAATTCCGAGCTATCAGTTCAATTAGCGTGCCACAGTCCAATTACCGGGCCACCACCTTTAATACCAGGCTACACTAGACCCAATTGTATTTCCGAGTCCTCTGCGGATTCTACCTTCGGGACCAGTGCCATAGTAGTACCAACAGGTGCCCGGCGCCTTCACCAGAGTTTGATGGATCTAAAGGGTATCGTATAGAAGCTTAAGTTTAGATATTCATTTATTTTTCTGGTCAATTGATAATCATGTTTTTTAATATTTAAATATAAATCCAGTCTTTTTGGTCGAGCTGTTAGATAGATTAATTTGATTTGTTCATTTATTTTCCTGACCGATTGATATAATCGTTCTTATTCCTTTAATATAAATCAAACATTGACCGCCCAGCTCTAAGATAGCTCTCAGTAATTTTATTTTTCATTTATTCACAGTGATCACCTCGGTTCGTAGTGTTTGGTGCATTTAGTAGTAAGGCATACAGTACCAAGTGTTAACAATAGAATTGGTCTCCGTAGAATCACCATATTGTACCAATTGATATTTAAATTTAATAGACATTTGACATTCTTTTGTCTTTAACTTGCCGTTTTACCGTAGTATTGTTGCTGTGTTTTCAAAAAAAACCTTAGTAGCAAATAGATTGTTCCTTAAATTATATATTGTGTTTTCTTGTTTTCTTGTTAGGTTGAGATTGAGTACCTTTTGATTTAATAAGCGGGCATAGCCACCCTGCACAACACCCGCGGAGCTTTTTCAGTTTAGTTGGGAAGAACTGGTGGCGCTCTAACGACCCCATTTCCGGGGCCTGGCATTTGTAATGCGACTATCCGGGGCTAGGTTTCCTTTTAATTAAAAATCCTTACTTTTAACTTCAATAAGAAAAACGTGTTGCACCATCCACGCAAAGGTAGCCTTGCGGGTCATCTACATGTTTCTTGTTATGAACAACTAACCCAAATTAGGGTTGATAGAGCAGATCTGATGGCTATTTTGAAATGTGTACCTAATCATTACTCAGAAATAGTAAAATAATCACAAACACCAAAATGTCTGGTGAGATGTGTATTCTTCCATTTTTTTAATACTTTAGTTTGTGCTTTTCTAGCCTAGAAATTCAAATTCACTCCTCTTAATTTGGGTATATCGTTTCGTTGCTAATAAAGAAAATGATGTGCATAAATAAATATTAGAATTGGAATTTTAGCATTATTAACAAATTAAGAGAGGCAAATTGGAATTTCCTTCAAGGCCCCTATTTTGCGAAGATAATGTAATAATTGAAACTGTCGTACGTGGTGGTGTGTGGTATGTTTGTGGGTTCCAAATTCAGTGATGTCATTTTAAAAAGATATTCTTATATTTTAGATTTTAGAATATAAATGCAAATTTTGCAAATACAAAGGATATATATATATATATATATATATATAGAAAATGTTCAATGGTGAATTCTGACGAGAAAAGCTCTGTTTTAAAAACATCGACAAAATGGACTTTTGAGGGAAAATGTAAAAACATCGATTTCTAGGTCAAAAGAACTAAGGTTTAAACGATACCGCCTTTTTTGAATTTCATCGTTTGACATAATTTCAACCTTATTAAATGGAATTTCAAGAATGTGGTACATAGTTGGGTAAACGTTTGTAGATCGAGTGCTGTTAATAATATTTTCTCCATATACCTTCAATGTAGCTCTAGCACTAGACATGCTTGTTATTTGGAAACCGCACAGAATTGCAGGACTGATATTATAAATTGCGAAGATTCATATGCAGATAGGCAGAGTAATTTTTTAGACGCGTACGGTAATTTTATCTCGTCAAAACCGATTTAATTCCACTCAGTGTAAACCCGGCAAGTGCTCTTATTGCCTTATCGTCAACGTCTCTATTGTTCTTGACATCATACAGATTCTACTTATCAGGTTAAATTTACGGGAAATAATGTTGGTTGAGAGTGAAGTTAGCTGACGAATGTTTTACGGATATTAATTAACTCGAAATTCCGAATAGAAATGTGTCTTATTGCCTTGAACATCATTTTTAGTAAAATCAATACATTCGCGTTTCAGAATAATATAATAGAATACTAGTTTTATAAGATACGAGATGGCGAGTTTTTAGCGAAAAAGTGCCCTTAATAAACGTCTTATAGAACGAGTGTCTTATACACGTTTCCCTATTTTGTATGTTTATGAATAAAAAAAGGTATATTTCTTGATCTAGATTGCACGTCCGGTGGGGGGGATGGAAACTGACCAAGTTAGTGCCACATTAGCAGTATTATTCAATTGGTTGATAAAAGCTCCTAATTTTCACTTCTGATTTCAAAAATTTATAGTTTGTTAATACGGGAAAATCGGGTACCCCGGGACATCGGTTAATATGGAACAAATCAATCTTTTTCGTTTTTAGGATTGATAGTTCAACATGTGCTTGGCGGAAGAGTTCCTCCCCTTCGCTCCAATTCTTGATGATTGTTTCAAGATGACGGACGGTGAGGGTGTTTTGCAAACAGCTTGTGGAAAAAGAGTGTTTTCTGTGATACATGTGAAAAAATGTATTAGAAGCATTATATGTGTAAAGTCTTTGATATCTTTCCATAATCAATGTATTGTGAAGTAGCCCGGCTTCATTGTTCTGGTAATAAACGAGGTGGTTTGTGCAAATTGCAACGACAACACTGCACTTACGATCTCCGATAAACCTCGGATTTACGCCCAAACCAAGGGTTTGTTGAGCTCCTTGGTTGTGAGCCTGAACGAGACCAACGACCTACTTCGTGATAAAGTCCTTTTCCTGGAGAAGAAACTGGAAATTGCAGAAAAATCGGTAATTATACCGTCGAGGGTCGTAAGTGAGGTTAGGAATCTTGTCACCGCTCCCGCTATTTGCCCAAGCCCCCTCGCTGCTCCTCAATCATCAAACGTCAACGTCAACTCATTTAATGGCAATGACAGTAATGGCATTGTTAAACTGGTATCAATCAGAGATAACGCAGTGCATGTGGCCTCTGCTACGGTGGCCTCTGCTACGGTGGCCTCTGCTACGGTGGCCTCTGCCACGGAACCTTGCTTGTCAGCGTCAAAGTCAGACGGGACTATAACTAGCCATTTGAGGTCCGTAAATGTATACTCTGTACAGGAGACACTCCCATTGAATAAGTCGCAAGTTTTCCCGAAAAATATCAGAAACGTGAGGAATCAAAGCGCAGTTGTGGTCAAAATCATCAAATTATAAACAAAAAGGACAAAACCAGGAACATATCGCCCAAATCACGTCCTCCCAAGTATCGAGAGCAGTCACTCTAGCTCTAAATACAGCTGACACGGAGACACAACAAAATACGCATAAAAATACTGGAATGTCTCAGAAGCATACTGGTGATGAAGGCTGGAGTGAGGTCATTGGGAAAAGGAAGAAATTTACCTCTAATCGTAACAGACCAGCACCCATAAAGGCTGTGAATGAAGCTACCACACATCTAAAGGCTGCAGTAGCTACCAATAAGTCCTGAGCTTGGTTATTCCTGTCATGACTGTCCAAAGAAGAGGACATCCTGAACTACCTACAGGAAAATGGCAAGACTGGCTTTATCTGTGAAAGAATCCTTATAAAAAGGGACTCTTCTTATAGCTCGTTTAAGCTTGGCGTCCCACCGGAAGACGGGGTGCAGCTTTTTGGCCCAAAGATGTACTGGGAAACAGTTTTTAAGTCTAAGGAACTTAGTGCATCAGATTCTGGTGCACAACTCATCCTGCTGCATTGCCATGTCTGGTCTCTCCGAAAGAAGCTATCTGATGGAAATAAGCTATATACGCTGGAGGCCATTCTCGTGGAGGAGCCAGCATTACTGAACACTGGCTCACCTCACATGAACTTCAGAGTCTTGGTATTGAAGGATACTCTCGTGCTGGGGCCACAACCCGTGTGGCACATAGAGGAGGCGGAATCTTGCTGTTTCAGAGTGACCAGGTGGGGGAGGTTTGTAAGCAAATTGCAAAGGTAAACGTAGAGAAATGTATAAAACTGAATTGTGTTTATTATAAACTTTTTAATTTGTATGTAATGACCATCTATAGGGCTATAGGGCGCCTTCAGGTGATCTTGACATATTTTTTGGTACACTTGACGATACTCTACAAAGTCTTGATCTCTGTGATGATATTATAATTGCCGGGGATTTTAATGTTTATTTTGGGAAAAATCCAAAAATTGTGGTGGATATTCTCGAGTATTATGGGATCAGAAGATCAATCTTTACAGCTACAAGAGGATCTGCATGCCTGGATAACATATTTGTAAATTTCGAAACTGGAAAACTGAAATTCTAGATAGAAGAAGTTTTATAGCAGTTCTTAGGGATGCATTTCTGCAATCGTTCCCAGAGAGGTTATGCAGTTACCAGTAAGTCCTTGGGGTGAGCGGGGTGGTACTGGATGGGTTAGTGATGTACTGAGAGACACAACGAAGTTTTTCCATGAAGTATCGAAGCAGCAGTGATACGGGACGGTCGTGTGTTTGTTTTTCGTTGGCTCTGCCGGTATTGAGTGTTCGTTTTGTTTTGATATTCTGTTTTGTTCCGAATATCCTCTCGACTTGCTAGTTTACGCTTTACTGTTTCACTAAAATTGACCATGTGGGAGATCATAAATTCCAACAGAGGTAAGCGGGATGCAAAAAATGTCATTGATATTTTACCTATTAAATTTAACAACTTTTTGGCACATACCTGCCTACTTGGAGTATCTAAATAATGTGCTACTGATTGAATTAACGAAGTGCGTGACAATATTAACTCTCTAAAAAACAGAAAAAGCTCCGACATCTACGGGTTAACGGTGAGGCTAATTAACACTGAGAGACCTAATTGTATTGATTCTCACAAATCTAATAAATTAGTGCATTTCTTTGAGCGTTTTCCCGGAGTCACTTAAAGGGCAGTTGTAATTCCTGTATTTAAAAAAGGCAATAAATTTGATGTGCCCAATTATCGCCCAATCTCCGTGTTGCCAGTCATTTTAAAGGTTTTCGAAAGGTTACTGGCAAATAAAATTACCTATCACTTTGAAAGTAATCATCTATTCTCAGACAAGCAATTTGGTTTTCGTCAGGGCAAAGGAACAAGGCTCTCATCGATAATGTCTCGGTATTTGTGACTTGAGTAAGGCTTTCGATTGTGTTCCGCATCAGGCTCTCCTAGGCAAGCTTCGGACGATAAGTTTCACACAATAAAACTTGTTCAGTCATATATGTGCAGCAGATTTCAAATCGTGAAAGTAGGGGAGATGCTTTGTATGATGTAAGAGTGCTGGACATAGGAGTTCCCCAAGGATCAATTCTTAGTCCTCTATTGTTCTTGTTACTGATAAATGACCTCCCTATGGCAGATAATGAGGCCTTCTACACAGTTTATGCTGATGATGCCAACTTCAATGTAACGGGGGATTATGTTGATGAGGGGGAGAGCCAGTTGTGGAGCACGGTCGAGGGCTGAGGCCTGGCTCCAGTCCAATAGATTGCTTCTAAACAAAGACAAGACTCAATCTATGATCTTTACACTTAAAGAACTTGTAGGCAATATGGACCAATATTCTGTTAAGATTCTCGGGACCTATTAGGATTCGAAGCCCACTGAGGCTTGTTGTGTTTGTTTCTGGCAAGTTAAAGAGCACTGTTTTTTGCTACATACCCTGAGTGATTGTGTTTCGCCTGAAACTCTCTGGTCAACTCACTATGGTATCTTCTAAAGGTTCCTATGCTTGATTAATTTGCCATGAAAATTTCGAACAAAATTGGATACAATGTCAGAGCTGTAAAGAATGGGCACATGAAGACTGCGCAGACCTCACTTTGATATATATCCCCTTTTTATACACACGATTTTGTAGAGATCGATCAAGTTGAATTATTTGTTGTTATTTGATACTTTTTCCTACTTAATTACCTGTCTCATGCTACCCTCCACAATTAGGTGTCTCCCAAAAAATATGTTGCTATTTTATGTGTTAAAAATTGGATTAAAGTTATTCAATACAATTTATTTTATTTAACATATTAATTCTCTTGGGTTAGTAATGCCCATTTTCGATTTGTGATATTTACTTTTTAAGAAAAACAAAGGAAAGAGCTTAGGTGTCCCGTGCTATCCGATTTTCCCCTAAAAAAATAAATAATTCGAAATTGAGATCTAAATGGTCTTGGAAATATTTTTCGGCTTATTATAGTCAAGTTTTGTCACACATTAAAACAATGCTTCAATATGTGTAAATAGTTAGGTCTAGCATACTGAATATTTCGTTCTTCAGATTATCGAGACCTCACTTTCTGTTAAATTATTAGATTTTAATCTTAAAATTCTCAAAAATGACTGAACCAATTATTAACAGATTATAATATTTGAGATCAGAGAAAGAATGTTAATGAAGCATTATGGATGCAGAGTGTCCTTTTAAAAAAAGAATAATTTCAATTTGGCTTTTTTTGTTTTGCAATCTTCGTCCCTTTAAAACATAAAACGGAAAAAGATTACCACTATGGTCTAAACAGTTTTTCGCCTAATTCTGATAATAAATGCTATCTATATAACTGAAAAAAGTTTAAAAAGTTAGTACCAGTTTCGGTTTAACGAGAAGGAAAATTAATATTGGTAGATTCATTCAATGGCATCCTATATATTTCTTGACGTATATTTGGGGAAAAATCTATTTTAATGATATGTCACTGAACATGGAATTTGGGACAAATTCAACAACAATTATCAAGTAATTTAGAAACAAAAAGACACTAAAATAATCAAATAAACTAGTACTCCGTAGTAGGCAAGGTCCACAAGTCGAGAAAGTTGTGAAAAAAGGTTCTCGAAAAAGCTTTTTACAATGCTTTTTCTACAACTGCAAAATGAAGCAACCAAGTACGTAATTTTTATTTATTAGAAACATAAACTATCTTTACATCAAAAATAAAATCTGCTAAGACTTGGTTCCCTTGTAATTGCTTGATGACAATCGCGATACCTGTTGTCCTGTCCAAATATAAATAGCTAATTAGTAGCGTGCGAAAAAGTTTTTCACATGCTGTATAGCGTGCGAAAAACCTTTTCACATGCTGTGTGAAAAAACGCCATTTTCAGAGGTTGTTGTAGAAAAAATAATTTGCATCTCTATGCATAATATCACATAAAATTGTAAGTAACTCAATTCGTATTAGTAAATATACATATACGGCAAGTTAATGCGAAATTTTATATTCATCTTTTACTATGGAATTTTGAAAATGCTTAATAAAAAATAGAAATTGCTAACAAATTTCGAATATCCGACTATATTTGCATTCTTACTTGATATATTAAAATTTCAGAAAATAACCCTGTCTCAATAACCTCAAAAATAAAACGTATAATAATATGTCTTCTTCATAGCGTATTTCTATTCAGACTCCTCGAAAATTTGTTACCACCAAGATAACTTAAACTGTATCGTAAACATTCAGGCAAAAACACACATATCAAGATATAAAAGCTCCAAGTTTTAGATTTAATAACCAGAAACCCTGATAAGTCAGATAACCGACATAATACAACATTCTAGCAAATTTAGTTTAGTTAATTCCCGGACAAAGGCATTAAATAAGCGTCCAGAGAGAAACGCATTACTCTACGCACAATAAAGCAATTTTAAGGAGTTGATTTAACGCAAACAAACCATTCATATTGTTTGCTATTTGAAGGGAGCATAGCGAATTGATTGGAATAGGCCTAGTCATGGTGTACAAACCTTTTGGTGGATAATCATGCTGATTCATTCATTGTTGTGTTTGCAAATAATAGCCGAATGACCATAATACAAAACTAGTATACTATTTGTGATAAATTAGCTGATTTTGGCCAATATACGATCGGTTTTTCAGAAAGTAGTATCGCTAAACTATGACGATTATACAATTACTATATACCGATTATTAAATAATCATATTAATTTAAGTTTTTGTGATATATCGGTACGCATATTTTATCCTGCTTTCATATTAGGGCCTGTATACTGTTAATACAACAATTGCATAATCATTATTCAACCTGGATATACACCATATATAGTTAATTGTATATCCACTATTATATGACGGGTAGAATAGCTAATATTCAAATATTGATTAACCAGTATTCAACTTGCAAGTGCACCGTATATATTTTGTTGTATAGTTACATATTAGTTATATTACATTTAAACTATATCTCATGGCGTTGGCAAACATTATGTTTGTGACATTACTTCAGTGGGGGTCCTGGATTCTATTCTCATCTTGATGTAATCGAGTTCACTATACGCTAAAATTGAACATGCCAATTAAAATTTGTTTTAGATGCATGGTCACAAATTAGGAGTGCACCTGTGATCTATTAACATGAATTGACTACACAATGGTTGCTACTTAAATAGAAAATAGCTTACCTTATTGGTTTATTCAAACTTTTGATTCACTCGAGGCACCCTTCGTGTGTTAATTCGCATTATAAGATCCTTTACACAAATAGTGCACTATATAAAAATCGGCCTTTCCCATTGGTCGATCCGCATGGCTCTACGCTCGCTTCGCTCGCTACGGGGCCTCAAGAAAAGGAAACTAACCAGGTGCTAACCCAATCTAACCCAAGACATACCCAATCAAGAAAAAAATGCTGTTTAGAAACATAATATTTAAAAAGTAATAAAAAAAAGCAACGGAGTTCGAACCCGCGTTTTCCAGGTGAGACCCAACGATCTAAGCCTCTACACCACGAGAGCTCTTGATAGAATTCGATTGCATCACGCAGACATATCGTAATACGAGATGGATGGACCAATAGGAGAGGTCGATTTTTACACAGTGCACTATTTGTGTAAAGGATCTTTAAATGCTGTTAATTCAAATGTTATAGTATAGGAAGTAATCCATATTTCTTACACGCATATATCATCGTTCGTATGGTAAAATAATTAGATCATCGTAGAATACAGGACCTAAACACCTAAAAAGATAAGTTTGAAAACGTATGATATATCTGTTAACCTAAGATAATATACCTACCTGCATGTTCTTTGGTGGATTCTCTCCTATCTTTAATTTCCTACATGAGATTGGTATTTAATTTCCTTATTGAATTGAGTGGTAAATAATCGGTAAATTGATTGCGTCAGCCGCCACTCTGCTTTGTCTTCTTGCTGCTTGGCGTGGCGTCGTTTCAGCCGCAGCGGCAGCCATTGAAATAGCAAATGGTGAACTATACAAGAAAAAGATTACAGACATCAATCGGTAGTTTTATTGATATACAACAGTCGTATAACAGTAAATAGTCCTCAGTTTAGCTAGTTGATTATCATTGTGCTATGAAATATTTGATTTTTTATTATACAAACATTATTGTATAATTTGCTTTATATACAGCTTGTATAACCAGAACAGTGTTATTGTTCATTTGCAGTTAATTTATCTTGTATAGTCACTATATTTCTTAATCTAATATAACGAGTTTTATTGGCATAATTTCAACGTGATTCTAAAATATAGCAAAATTTGCATATGCGGTATGTAACGTTATATAATGGTAAATCAACGCCGTCCAGAACAAAAATTGATTTGGGCAATATTTCTCAGCGTAACTAAATCCATCCATAATAATCAAACTTTTTTATTATAATGCTAATATATGGCTTTAATTCCGCACCATATGCATATTTATTACTCAACCAAGATTTTAGCAGAACATTTCGCTACGGCTATTAGTCTTGGATGCACTTTAAGACCATGTTGGACATACGTTGTCCACGCAATTATTTGTTAGAAACATTATCCTGCTTTTATTTAGATAATGAACGTGTCAAAGTAGGTATGTATTGTTTCTCGAAATATCTACAAGCACTCAGAAGTCATACTCCCCACGTCAGATGCAGACAAATATTGCCCAGGACATCTGGAATTGCTTCCATTTGTATAAGTGAACTATATCGCAAAAACAATGGGCGGCGCAGTTCCAAACAACTTTAGAACTGTGTACCCATGGGAACAAAATTGTTTGGTTTGGAGGGCATCTCAGACATGGAATTCTTCGAGTGTACCGCACCTTAGTTCAGATTCAAGGGCCATTACAACAGCTTGGCCGTCTCTCTGAAGACGGTTTTGAGGATTTCGTACTAGTATTTTCAAATTTCGATGCACACACCTAAAGGGTAAAAAATATACTTATGTTTCGAACGGCACCGGTACTAAAGTCATTAAACCGAAAGTTGCAAAATAATAATTATTGAAATTGATTTACTTTAGTTATATGTAAAGTGTGGCAAGTATAACTGGAACAGCGGAAAGAATGCGGGCAAAAAATTGGCGATGTTGTCGAGTAGTTTTTTGAGAACTAATATTTATACCTATTATTTAAATAAACACATAATTTAATATACTCATTAACTCATTGAAAATAAAAAGTAATCTCCAAACTGGAACTTTACTATTACTTCAACTTTAATTCATAATCTATTTTACACATTATCAATTTAAATAAATTTGCGACATTTACATCTATTTGCCCGATACATCCGGCAACAAGTGCGTCAAGTTCCCCTCGTCCTCGTGACAAAGTGCATCAAGGCGATTGGCTGCAAGTCATTTTTCCTCTCTTTGCTTCTCAGACGTCGCTGTTCCAAATAAGTTTGCCACACTTTATATAGTTGATGTATACTTGCATATTCCTCTATTATGAAGCAGTAAAATGTATTTTCTGATAATAGTTCAAATGAGATATTATAAAGGCTACTGGAAAACTGAAGTGAAGTAAAAGCCACCAGAGGTGTACGATAAATACTAATGACGGCGAAACAATTTTAACATTAAAACTTGTCATGTTCATGTCATTTAAATTGTATCAATTTAAACAGCTAGTTACTATTTGTTTAGTAAACTTTGAAAGCCTATGTTTAATAAGTCGTAGAAAAAAATGTGATGTCCAATTCACATTTAGAGGCAATTCAGATAGTTATATTAATTTCAATTAACTTCTTGTGTAATCTACGATTGCTGAAAATATTGTTACGTAAATTAAATTATTATACCTCAACATTCTTATCCGTTTTCTTATTGCATATTGGTCCTTTAACCCAGATATGCCTAAAACTGTTTATTGCAACGCAATGGTTTTTCTTGGTACTCACAGGATACTCGATTCTGTCAAGTCTACATATTGAAGAAAGGAAGACCTCGATCTTTTGCAGCTACTTCCGGAAAAATTCGTTTCAAAAAGGGATTTACCCACTCTTCTTCGGAAAAGTCAAATGATCAAGCTTCCAGTTTTGTGCAGCAACCACACATATTGACTGCCAAGTTTAAACCATGTACAACCTTTGGAAAACATAATTTTTTACCACTGACGGGTACGTTGGATACGTTTAGTTTATGGTTTTGTGGTTGCTCAACATTCACTCGTTTTTTTTTTCTGTAGATGAATAGCGAAATAGAGTGTGAAGTGGTTCTATTCCAACATAATGCGAAATAATGTTGACAACATTGTTGCCGTTCCAATTCGTAATAATTATGGAATGTTTATTGATCGATCTAAAGTTTCAGTTTTCGACTTTTTGAACATTTTATTCGAAGGCTTTAGTATTGCCAAATTATTCTATAAGAGGGATGCTTAAGAGTTTTCAAAAAACGAGCTATATTTTGCCTTTAATTTTGTACAATTTGCATCAGCATAATTTAAAATCCTGGATCCAATCACCACTCTTTTGTATTTTGTCATTTCAAATTTTGCTCCCTGATGTGGCTCAAACCAGACCATGTATTTGTTAAACGTTGTTCCCACCCACAGCTTGTATCTATAGTGAATGAGTTTTCCTATTATGAATTGTTTTCTGGGGTGCCTGCCAAAGTAAGGGCCCATGGCTTCGTAAATACCATGGTTTCTAGACGAGGATCATTTTTCAGACAATTTTTGTTCATTTTATCAAATAAAGGGCAAAGTTTAACAAAGCGATCATGTTTATTTCAAGCATCATTATCACAACAGTGAATATTAGTCATGGTATGCTCAAATCGATCTCTGCTTATAGAATTGGAAATTCGACTGATATTTTAGTCGTCAGAATTTTACTCACTGTGCAACATCCATTAACCAGCAGTACATTCAAGAAGCACGTAATTTCCCCAGTACTTATATCATCTTTCTTGTTTCTTCTAACCGCATATAGATTTGTATATTGGACCAGCATTGATATCACATCTTCGTCAAAACATTTTGCAAAGTGTTCTGATGGCAAACTTTCATTTGCTACAGAAAAAGGTGTCTATGGGTACGAACATAGTGCACCGCTTTTCGCTTCTCGCTAGCCGGCTTTTACTCTACCCGCTTGGTCAACCTGCGCGATTGTAGCAGGTGATGGTCATATAGCACCGCTTGCGTGAGTGTCTCGCTTCAGTCGCTTCGTCTCAGTTGGCATCTTGGAGCTATCTCGTGAGGACCTGTTATGAATTTTATTAGCCAGCGATAATGTTTCTAATAAATTAAAACAAGAAAGAACAACTCACGTTTATGAAATTAATAGATCTCGCCCAGAAGTTGGTGAATACCATACCCGAGATAACCCAACTACAGATCCGAAAACGCATGAAATATCGAATCTCGTTTTATGACGCGTCTATCAGCGGAGTTGAACTGGCAATTAGTAAAAGACTGGCCGCACCAATAACCAATTTTATTTATGTATATGTGAGTATCATTATGGTATATTGTGCAACAAGTGCTGAAAATAAGACTTTTCACAGCAAAAAAACAGTTTGGTGTCTCATGAGTGTGAAAAGTCTTTTCAGCACGTGTAGCACACTATTTTTCTACGACTGCTATATACAAGGTGTCCCACTGGGAGTGTAATAGACTTAGTATATTGTGCAACAAGTGTTGATTATGTCACTTACCTACGGCTCGTGCCACTATACTTTTCCTACAACTGCAAATAATATTGATATTATATATTATAATATTTATTATAATATAATATATCAAGCATCTTGTCTTTAAATTAAAATTTATAGTTTACAAATATCATATAAACACTTCTACAGCAATTTGTGTAACTAGTTGATGAGTAGGTATTGAGATGCCAGAGCAGGGACAACGCCCTACCCGGGGCGTCCTTTTAGGGTTTCGTCCCTCATTCTAGGGTTTCGCCCTTAATTTTTGGAGTTATTCTTTTCATAACTTTGGAAAAAGGCGCCATTCCCTCGGGGGACCCATTTTTTACATATTCGGAAAAGAGAGCATACGGGGGTGAAGCCCTAAATTGGAGCCCCTTGAGGCCCATAGCCCTGAAATGGGGCACCTGGTACGGGGCCCATTTTCCACAGATTTTAAATGGGGTCTTCGGGGGGCGAAGCTTTTGAATGGGGCCCCCGGTGTGGGAGCCTCATATTTGACACATTTGGAAAAGAGCCCCCTGGGGCGAAGCCCTAAAATGAGACCCTAGGGGGGCGAAACCCTAGAATGAGGCCTATAGTACGGGAGCCATTTTTTACAGATTTAGGAATGGAGCCTCCGGGGCGAAGCCCTAAAATTGGACCCCAAGCCCTAAAAGGGGGCCTTTGGTATGAGAGTCCCTTTTTCTACAGTTCTACAAAAAGTGGCTCCTGGGGGGTGAAGCCCTAAAATTGGACCCCTTTTTTAGAGATCTGGGGATGGAACCTCTGAGGGCGAAGCTCTAAAACGGAGACGAATCCCTTTAATCTAAATACCCGAATAAGCGTGTGAAAAGTATACTTTGCACACGCCGTTTGCAAAGTATGCTTTTCACACGATGCCGATGTTTGAAATGTCCAGTTTTCAAGAGCAGTTGTTATGCAGTGTGTTTTTGTCTATTTTCAGGGCAGAAAAATATATAAATAACTTGCTTTGACATGTAAAAATCACAAGACATACCTTTCTCGGTGTTTAGGGCACCTGAAAAAAGATTTATCGCCAGTGCTTCTGTTTGAACAACGGAATACTGGCACGTATAACCAGGTATGTCACTAGCACATTTAAACTAATTTTATAATTTAATTTATAAAATAAGATTGAATATGACTCCGTACTATTCCTTGTAGTTTTGTTGCGACTTAGAACGCTTTTCCATACGGGTCCGCCTTAAACTGTAGATAAACTTACGCATCTGTTTTGGGTTATCTGTGACCATACTTCAATCGTTTGTCCCATATCATTTTTTAAAAGCACTTCCGAAATTAAAATATCTTTATCAATTTCCATCCTACGGATCTTAGCTTTGTAATCAATGTTTATAAATATTTAATATTTTCCTAAATGACAGATCAACATACTAGAACAATCCTGCGTATTGCACATCAAATGATATCAAACACCGAGCGGGTTAAGTGGTATGTGAGAAAAAGAAATAAAAATTCATTCCGGTAAACGCTGATTAAGCAGGTTGAAACAGGTTGCAGGCGCACTATGGCCACGCGCTACCATTACTTTATATATTTTTTTATCGCTAGTCTGCCGCGATGAAACGAGAAGCGAGAAGCGGTGCACTATGGACGTACCCTATGATAAGAAAACCTTTTGTTGTATAAATTTTATTTTAGCTACTGATACGACGTTACAATTTTTTTGGCTTCGATTTTATAAGGCGCGATGCCGGCAAATTATCACTATCTTCCCATAGATCCACATCTATTTTATTATTTTAGAGGTCTTCGCTTTTTGAGCCAAAAATGTCTGCTTCGGCGGGGAGGCTAGTAAATTACAATATCATGCTCGTTACTATTTGATCTAACATTATAAATAGCTTCCTACTGTACGTTTTAATATACCTACAGTAGATATTAGCGCCCACTAGAAAACTTAAGAAAATAAATTCATACGTATATATGAAATACCTAACCTCAATATAATTCAACCCTGTCTAATACACTAAATTAAATTTTTCGTATGTGGAAGCACGACAAAAAAATCAATTTCAACACGACACTTCTACTCGCAACTGGGTTTTAAGAATACAAGTCGTGAACAGATGCTTTAGTAAATACCGCCAAGTAGCAGCATCTAGCGTTAAGCTCCACCAAATATGGAAAACGGTCGTATGTAGAGATATGTATGCTCTTTATTTAAACGTACAGTAGGATATTATAAGATCCTGTACGGTCCTACGGCACTATGCTATATCAGCCGCTTTTGATTGGTGGGTTAACGTCACTTTAGAGTACTGTTAACTCTTCACGCGTTTGGCGCAGCCAAACAAAACTAACCCAAACTAACCCACATTTACAAAAAGAAACAAACATAACCTTAAAAAACAAAACAAAAAATACTTGCCCCCGACGGGAACCGAACGCGGGCCATCCGTATAAAAAACACAGATTCTTACCACTGCATTACTAGACTTGTCGGAAAAAATTCACTTGACCGTAGATAAAGTGAAAGTGACGCTAACCCACCAATCAGAAGCGGCTAATATAGCATAGTGCTGTAGGATTGTAAGGGATCTTAAAATGCCAGACATTATATCGGTTAAAAGCGAACAGAGAAAAATTAAAGCAAAAACACGATTTTTTATGTAAATACGCATAATGATATTAATGTAAACATTTATTGATTTATGTGTGTTCATGTAAATATAACGATTAAGATTTTCAATTTTTAAAATAATCGGAAAACAATGATGGCTTTATACATTTTAGTTTATTTTTATAAAATTCAGACTCACATTTTAATAATAGCGTAGACACATCCGTAATCATATCATAATTATTTAGGTTATTAAGTCGTTTTTAAGTCTCTCAAACGTCATTAAGATAGGCTTGTAATACTCGCATTAAAATAATTTCAGGTTCATCATCCTCAATTTGAATATCGGAGGTACCAGTCTATGATGGTCAATTCTTCAGTTTTCATTGCCACACCGCCATCAATTAACGCTTAATTATTTCAGATCCACAAAAGTTTAGTTTAAGGCAAGAAACAGTTTGGCAAACGGAATATTCTATTCTTCTTCAAAGTCATCTTCATCTATATTGCATATGAATCCGGCTCTAGAAAGGCACTTAGGGACAAAGTTTGCCAGGCCCACAAAATCTATATTAAGGTGTTGGCTAAACACTAGCTAAACTGTAGAGGATATGTTAAAAGCTTCTTAATAAAATAAGTTCTATATAGTATCTTAAAGTTCAAAATAGTGCCTTGATCGAAAGGTTGGTAATAAATAGTGGTGTTTGGTGGTAAAAAATAAGGGTGTGACATTGTCCAGTGCAATTTTGGAATGCGATGTTGCATTATC
>MU181966.1:113194-147939 GCA_016904865.1 Pissodes strobi
ATCGATGTACGCCCCTTTAGAACATCAAGGATATTTGTTTTATCTATCATAAATGGTTTCTTTCTTTCACCTTCAATATTTGTACATTAGTTAATTCGGGGTTTTGCAATCTTTTTCCATAACACCTATCATTAAAGAGCGGAGAAAATGCAAAATGTATTTTTTTGCATTTTTTGTCGGTTTTATACAAAACATGCATTTTTTTCAATAATAGAGCATTTATTGCATTTTATGGCCAAATAAAGACCTTGTCGGTCCCTTTTCGATTGCTTCTTTATTACACGGCACGTGTTTATTAGTTTATTACATTAAAATAGGGGCGACTGAGGTACTTTACTACTTCATAGAATTACCCAGGATAAACCCACACTATAGGATATTCCCAGTAAAAGCAATTAATATTGCAAACAGAATCCGATAGTTCAAATAGGTGGCAATTTTTAATATCTTTGATATCGTCTACTTGAAACGTTCTTGTGTGCCTCGTTTTGTAAAGTGAATTGTGTCTGTGTCTGTCTGTCCAGTGTTTGTTAAAATGCCGAAAACGAACTTCCATATGTCGTGGATAAAGGGCTATCGGGAGTTCACTTGGGATGGCACCAATTTGTTTTGTACAGCTTGTTCGAAAATTGTGAGTATAAACCATATTTTCACATTTATTTTTTTCCAGTCTATAGTAAATAAAGAAAGATATATGTTTTTTGGTATAATAGGAAATTTTGGCTTTTATAAATTACGTATTCAAGCACATTATTGGTAGTTAATGTTAACAATTTTAAAGTATTTATAAAAATTTTCTACTCAATTATTTTATAGTAAAAAAAGAAAGATATATTATGTTTTTTGGTATAAGGAGATTGCTGTTTTATAAATTACGTATTCAAGCAAATTATTGATAGCTATTTCATGTTACTTGTTTGGCTCATGATATCAATCGAATGGCAGAATGTTTAAGAGACCAGTTTCCATTGGTAAATGATTAAATTAATCAAGTAAAAAAAGTATTTCTAAAAGCACCTTCGCGCGTTCAATTTTATAAGGAAAATTGTCCAAATACTCAATTACCACCACAACCAGTAATAACTTGCTGGGGAACTTGGTTAGCGTCTGCTATATTTTATGACGAGAACTTTGAATTAGTTAAAAAGTTATCAAAGATCTAGACGACTCGTCTTCTGCCGCTCTAATAAATGCAAAAACTCTTTTTTCTAACCCAACAGTGAAAGAAAATTTAATATTTATAAAAACAAATTATTCTTTTGTGCCTATAGCACTCACGAAATTGGAGGCTACCTCTGTTTTTTTGACAGATTCAGTGGCTTTAATAAATCAATTTGAGGTACATTGCAAAAAAGTTTCAGGTACTGTTGGGGCTGCGGTTATAAAAAAATTTATGTCAGTAATTGAAAATAACACAGGCTTCAAAATCCTAAAAAATATTTCAGAAGTTTTTATAGTCAATTTCAGTAATTTCGAAAGAGAACTGGATTTGTATAAATTAGAAACACACTTAATTCCAAAACTAAAATACTGTCCGATAACTTCTGTAGATGTTGAGCGAAGTTTTTCCATTTTTAAACATATGTTTACAGATAAAAGACACAATTTCCTTTTGGAAAATTTTGAAAAACATTTAGTTATAAATTGTTTGTATAACTGCAAATAATAGTTTGTTAATTTACGAATTGTATGGTGTGCAAGTTGCTATTATCTGAATGTATCAATGGTATTGTTGAATTATTAATTGTATTATTAATTTTTTTATAATCGCAAATAATATTTTGTCACTGTAAGATTTTTATGTTTTAGATTTTATGTTTTGTAATTTGCTATGTAAGTATCAATGTGAGTATCTATTAATAAAAACTTTTATTACGATTTTTTTTTGTTTCATTTATATTTATTTAAATAAGTCTGTGGTATAGGTAAAGAATTATAGGATTTATGAAGAACGGGTTTAATTATAAGGAAATTCTTCTGGCTTTATTTAAAATAACATTAATGTTCATAATTTTTCATATAATAAAAATGGATATTTGCATTTTTTGTTCATTTCGATGCATATATTCTGAAAATTTTATGCATTTAAATGCGCATATATTGGGGTTTTTAGCTTGCATTTTTTCCGCTCTTTACCTATCATGGTTTAAGCTATATCTTTTATTGGCAATGTACAATGGTACAGACCCGTCTCGTCCGCCTAATACACATGCCTTGGAGCGTAATCTTTTAAAATAGCCGATAAATTCTCGTTTCAAGTTTTCACATCTAGAATATTATCATCGGCAGATTCTCCACAAACTGGCTTAAAGGTAGCATCGTGCTGGAGATAAAATATTTCAAACCATCTATTTGATGCTTTGAAGTCGCTTAGGCTTTAGCTCTGTGCAACTTTAGGGCCTTTTGCTTGAATTATGGGTCCCAATATTGGAAGTGCTTGTTTCGGGCCTTACAACACCGCAGCAAGTCCCTCGGTTTCATCAAACTTTTTTATCTGTTCACCAGAAGTTCTACCAACTTCAAATAGTTCGGCCAATTTCCTAGTACTCAAGCCATTCTTTTGCCTTCAAGGAATATATGAATGATAGAAAAGATAGATAGAAATGCATTCCTTTTTCCCGCCATACACAAAATATTTAGTATGAACCGGTAAAAGTTCAGTGATGATAAAGTTAAAAAAAGGCAAATTCTGGTATTATGTAGGATGTGCTTAGGGTACATATTATATGGCCGATCTACCATAAAGCAATTTGTATCATTTGCTTCTTGTTGGGTTTTATTGCCTTTTATTGAGGGAGATTTTAGCATTGCTGTATATTAGGAAATTCAGATGATGGGAGTCCGCGGTCGTTTTTGAGAAGGGTAGATATAAATAGATACAGTAGAATGAACTTTTCAATCTAAAAACTTCAGAAATTCAAAATAGGTCGCTTTACGCGGGTTATCGTTTTATAAAGTTAATCGGTAGCCAACAGGATTTTTAATGTAAATAATATTCTATATTCTTATTCCTAATATATATTTTACTATTCATAGAATGGTATTGGATAATATCAAAAGCTAAGGTAAGGCTATGTTTATTTGTGAAGTGCAACTAATTAGTTCAAAAATCTTGTATGTATCCGTAATTAAGTTTCGACTAAGGCATCTCGAAAGCCATAATTCTAATTTCCATCAAAGATGGTAGATATGAAGCGATTCTATAAATCGTATATATTGTTTAAACAGAACTGATTATAAATAGTAATCAATCCAGTTAATTCCGCCTTTCCAGTAGATATCACTAACGTTTGGGATTAATATCGAACTACTTATTACAGGACAGCACGTGTGTAAACATGATTAAAGCAAGGTTGTAGTATGATTTGCCAATTATTTTAGAGACAGACTAAATTTCCAGCTGCCGATTTTCTGAATTCATTTGGAAGGAAATGATATATAATAAGATTTACTTCTTTGATGAAGAAAGTTTAAGTCGACATGGTTTTGTTTCAGAACGACTCAACATGAACATCTTGTTAAAATAAAAGTACATCAATATTGAAGAGGACGAGGTAAAATAATATGCCATAAACCAGTACGGTCTTAAATTTCTCACATTAATGCATATTTATGTTCTGCATTATAAATTACGCCTGTGATTAGCTCTGCTTTTCATTAAAACGTATTACCATAACCTTTCATATTGCATAGTTATTCCATAATCTTTTTGTATGTGATGCATTTCTTAATAATAGATAGTTATTTCTTGTCACATTAGAAATTATAAATGTAATTAAGTATAGATTTTCCGTTTATCACATTGTGCTTGACCATGATCCTCTTTTCATTAAACCACCTAGTGAGGAACTTTCAAGTGGCATAGTTTTATTCCATAATCTGGATAAGTCTAATGCAATTTTTGTTAAGAATTATCGTAAATCAATAAAGCAAAATATGCACTAATTTACTTTTAATGGATAAGTACTACTTGTCGCATTGGTAAATTTCGAAATACCTATGTAATTGCTTGTCGATTTTCAGTTTACCACAATGTGCTTGAACATGATCTACTTTTTATTACAACGACTAATAAAGAACTTTCATATTATGTTCTTGTTAAAAATTATCGTAAATCAATCATTATTATATTTTGATAAATAACTACTTCTTGTCGCATAAAGAAATTCTAATTATCTATATACAGGTCTATGAGCTTATTTACCTAATTGTCTTTGACACTCACACTTCTGTACAGTCCAAGAGAGAAAACTTATAAGATCGGTGAAATATTTTCCAGTGCGGAACACCTCCGTATCATCCTGACTTAAACCCTATTGAACAAGTGTGGGCACAAATAAAGGAGTTCGTGTCTAGAAGGAACGTAGCTCTTAACTTGACATATGTTATGAAATTGTCGGATGAGTTTTTTGAACACCGTACGCTGGAGCAGGGAGCAGTGGAAATCACGCCGTGAAAAAGCAAAGAGAATTGAGATTAAGTATATGGAAAACTAACCTATGGTGTACATTGTGTAGATAAGTTAATAATAAATTCGGATGACAATGACACCAGTTCAGATGAAAGCTCTGATAATAATGTCGAGAATAGAAGAAAAACCCACATGGTGCGTCCAGGATCAAAATATTCCGGAGGTAAACTCCCCGGCCATTCGGATCTCCGGGCGCTGGGTGGCCCTGGGAGCCCTTCATTCCGCATTTCACAGATAGCAAAGATACCGAACCAATTTAGAATTGATTTCTGCATCATAAGAGGCCTAAATACAAACATAAATTCGGTACACCAACATCTACAAGCAAATAGACCACACATATTAGCCCTTACAGAAACACAAGTATGTTCTACAACAACAACAGTGAACTACCCTTATCCTGGTTACGACTTACATACCCGATTTAGACATAAGTTCGGAATATGCCTTTTTGTCCGAAGCGACCTTTCATGTCACCGCGAGGAAACACTCGAACCGAACAACCTTGACGTCATGTGGCTCAAGTTCACCGCCAAGGGATTAACCAAGTTTATATGTTGTCTCTATCGCCCTCCGAGCGATAGAGCCTACCAAAGCTTCTTTTCTACACTAGCTACCACTTTTGACTCAATACAGGTTGATCACCCCAGTCCAGAAATAATCGATCTGGGAAACTTCAATGCCCACAACACCAACTGGCTCAAACATCACAACAAGACCGACAACGAAGGTAGAGAGGCTGAAGCATTCGCCATCAGCTGCGGGCTTACTCAAATTGTAGACGAACCAACTCGAATCTCAGAGAGGGGTGAATTCGCCGCCTTCCTGGATCTTTTTCTAACCACCAATCCTGACCAGTACACAGTTACAGTTGGTCCACCATTAGGTACTTCCGACCACAAACTTATTACAACGGTTTGTGAATTGCCACTCATACAGAAGGATCCACCATTGCTTCGCAAAATCTGGCATTACAATTCTGCAAACTGGGACGATCTAAGAGAGTTCTACCTGGATTTTCCTTGGCTCGACGTCTGCTTTGGCGCTGACGACCCGTCAGTCTGCTGCGAAAAGATCACGCAAGTAATCTCCTCAGGAATGGAAGCATATATCCCAAATTCCATCAAGTTACCATCAAAAGGGAAGCCCTGGTTCGATAGAAGATGCGAAAGAGCTATGGGTAGGAAACAGCAAGCCTACAAGTACTGGCAGCAAAATCAGACCGCTGAAAATCGCAATTATTTTGTCGAAGCGAGAAAATTCGTTTGTTATCGACGAAACTAAGGACAAACACAATCAAAGGATCAGGAATAAACTTTTGCAATGCCACAGTGGCTCCAGGAATTTCTGGTCGGTAGCAAAGGCAGTAAGTAACAACTTTACAGAAACGTCTCTCCCACCTTTGACAGACGAACGTGGCATCACGGCGACTACAGCCAAGGAAAAAGCAAACATGCTCGCAAAAATGTTCTCTTCGCACTCTACCTTAGACGTCCCCCAAGGCAAGACTCTCCCCACCATATCGAACATCAACACTACCATGGCAGAAGTCAAATTTCATCACCGTGATATTCGTAAAATCCTTAAAAATCTAGATACGCAAAAGGCATCAGGACCGGACGGAATACCTGCCATCGTGTTAAAGAACTGCGCCAACGAACTAACACCCGTTTTTTCCAGGCTTTTTTCTCTGTCTTACGGAAAAGGGACTTACCCATCGTCTTGGAAAGTCGCTCGAGTGCAACCTGTTCCAAAAAAAGGCAAGAAAACCACGCCCTCAAACTATCGTCCAATTGCCTTGCTTCCAATAATCTCCAAAGTCATGGAACGTGTAGTCAATCAGCAACTACTCAAGTACCTCGAGAACAACAAAATAATCAGCGATAATCAATACGGCTTTCGCAAAGAGAGATCGACAGGAGATATATTGGCCTATGTCACTCATATATGGAGTAGGGCAATTGAGAACTACGGAGAGTCTCGAGCGATTGCGTTTGATATTTCAAAGGCATTCGACAGAGTTTGGCATGACGGACTGCTCAACAAACTACCGTCCTTCGGACTGCCAGCCTCTCTCTGCAGCTGGCTTGCCAGTTTCCTTAAGAGCCGATCTCTGCACGTTGCAGTCGATGGACACATCTCGGACACATTCACCATCAACGCGGGCGTGCCTCAGGGTGCAATACTTTCACCAACTCTGTTCCTCATCTATATTAATGACCTGCTGATCGAAACAAATAATCCTGTTTACAGTTTTGCGGATGACAGTACCCTTGTCTCCCACTTTAGATCAGAAAAACCCTTACCAGCGACTGAGACTCATCACCGCAGACAGGAGCAGATTACAGCAATTAATCAAGACCTGGAGAAAGTTCAAACTTGGGGCGACCGAAATTTGGTTCAGTTCAATGCAGCAAAGACCCAAGCAGCCACGTTTACTAAGAGGGCCAATACAGCGGGCCCTGACATCATTATGGCAGGGTCGACCATTCCTTCATCCTCGTCAATCGGACTGCTGGGTATCTCGGTCAACAGCAATATGTCCTGGCATGATCACGTTGCTAACATCGCAAAATCAGCCTCCCAGAAGCTTGGTGCGCTATTTCGCAACAAAAAACTCTATACACCGCAGCAGTTGCTCTTGCTCTACAAAGCGCAAATAAGACCGTGCTTAGAATATTGCTCACATATCTGGGGTGCCGCACCAAAGCACACCCTAAAGCTGCTGGATTCCATTCAGAAGAGAGCTGAGCGTCTCGTCGGCGACCCGGAGTTGACCCGGAATCTAGATAGTCTGGAACACCGCAGATATGTAGCCGATATATCTCTGTTTTACAGATACTTTCACGGCAGATGTTCCCAGGATTTGGTCCGCCTCATCCCGCCACTGGCAGCTCCTGTCAGACAGTCACGGCAGACGGCAAGAGCGCACCAGTTCGTCGTACAACTGGAAACACCTAGAACATCGCTTTACAAGAACTCCTTTGTCTAGCGCACTGCATCACTGTGGAACTCACTCCCAGAACATCTGTTTCCCACTAATTACAACTTACAAATATTCAAGAGCCGTATCAATCAACATCTTCGCACACACACCGCTCGTCGAGCGCCATAGGGTCTCTCTTTAGTGTGTGTGCCACTGCCATAAAAAAAAAGTAATTCACTTCTTACCTATCTTTAACCTTTATGTAATATTTTGTGATATTTGTGCTGTTATATTATTAATTGAGTTCCGGATATTATTAGTATATGATAATTGAAAAATGCTTTCTGATCTTCTTCAAATTTTTTTGAATGTAAATGTAATATTTCCAGTATGTTTTTTTTAAGTATTGTATTGTGTACTAGCCAAGTGCTGTCAATAAATTTTATTTCTTTAAAGGATGCGAGGTGATATATCATCTCATTAAATATGCGTAACACACACCTAATTTTATTGCCGACTTGGTTCATTGTCATCTCAACCATAAATGTCATAGGTAATAATAAAAGCATAATTATTACATAAATAGGAAACAAGAAAAGAAGACTAGTACCTATACCAGCGAGGGTATATGAATCAATTTCTTATTTTCTATGCGGAGTGTACTTTACTAAAATTTGTTCTTCGCTAGCTCAGTCGCCTTTTCTTTCATCTGCGCATCTCAGAGTTCTTCCTACTTTGCATGACCTGTAATTACGTATTGCTTTTTGGTTTTCACATTGACCTTGAATATGATCTACTTTGTATTAAAACACCTAATATGAAACTTTCATAGGACAAAGATATATTTCACAATCTTGTTGGATGTGATTCAGCTCTTGCAAAAATTTTAGTAAATCCATTATTAATATGCACTATTTTAATGAAATTCTTTTTTCGTTTCGAAATTTTAAATAATAGTCTGTGTAATTGGGTAATTATTTCCTTTTTGTGACGATGTGCTTGAGTATGATTCGCTTTCTATCAAAACACTTAATCGGGAACTTTTATGTGGCATTCATGAATCTGGTATCGTAAAATATCATATGCCTTCATTTTATTTTAATAAACAAATAATTCTCGATGTATTAGGAAATTTTGAATTATTTACATAGTTAAGCAATGATTCCTTTCTATCACATGATCTGCTTTTTATTAAACACTTAATTAATAAGTTTCATGCGGCATAGTTTAATCCCACAATATTCTTAAAATTGTCATAAGCCAATAAAATCATATGCCCTAGTTTTATTTCATTGGATGACTATTTTTCGTTGCATTACGAAATTTTGAATTATCTATGCAGTTGCGCGTTGATGTTCTGCTCACCACATTGTTCTTAACCCTCCGGTCATCGGGTGGCCCATGTGTACCACATTCGGCCAAGTGGGGTCTGTGAGGACTATAATCAATGTAAAAAAATCTGGTTTTCGATCTTTTGCAATATTTCTAATTATCTCTTTAGTCAGGCTGGGACTCTGGTACATCTTCTCGAAAAGTACCTGTAATCCTCATAGCTGAGCTTCTACGGTAAATGTTTGTTGATCGCTCTTTTCTTCATATTGTCTTGCAAAAGCTCCATTGCAAAATTCTTGTATAAAACAGCTTGCGACTTTTAGAATATTCGCCATCCGGGTCTTTAGAAATGAGATGGCGCTTAAGTTGAAAAGAATAAACCGATCAAGGTTTGTTACAAATTCGATCGGGTGTGGTCTGTCAGGACAGAATACTGCATGGCGACTACTTGGATATTAAAATATCATTTCTATATAGGAATTTCAATTGCTTTTAATGTCCTCGAAAGATACTGTAATCGCCAAATTTACAAAAATATAAAACAAAAATTATGAACCGTTTTCATTTCACCGTGGACTCACAGACCACACCCTATGGGTTAAACATAATCCACTTTTTATTAAAACACTTAATTTGAAACATTCGAGTGACATTCTACAACCTGGTCGGATATGATCTTTTCGTCAATCAATTAATTCATAAGCACTCATTTTATCTTAATGAATAATTATTTCTTATGTCATTAGAAAATTTTCTATTATCAATGTTATTAAACATCGTTTTTCCGATTATCACATTCTGCTTGGACACGATTTACTTTTTATTAAAACACTTAATAAGAAACTTTCAGTTACATCCCCCACTCACAATTTGACTGGATTTAATTCACTTCTTTTTAAAAATTATCGTAAATCAATAAAATTATATGCACTCATTGTATTTTAATGAACACTTACTTTTGTCGCATTAGAAAATTTCGATTTATCTATGATATTGGGAATCAACTTTATTATATGACATTGCGCTTGAACTTAATCCAGTTATGACAACTAATGAGAAACTTTTTATGTGGCATAGTTGTACCCCACAATCTTGCAAGAGGTGATGCGATTTTTCTTAAAATTATCGTAAATCAATAAAATCATATGCACTAATTTTATTTTAATGAATACCTAGTATTTCTTGTTGCATTATGACATTTCGAATTATCTATGCGGTTGCGTATCGATTTTCTGCTTACCACATTGTTCCTGACCATAATCCGCTTCAAATTATCACACATAATGAGAACCTTTCAAGTGGCATACTTACATTCTGCATATAGTTGGATGTGATGCATTTCTTATTAAAAATTATTGTAAAACAATAAAATCATATGCACTCATTTCATCATTATGTATAATAATTATTTCTTGTCACATGAGAAAATTTCCAATTATCTGTCTAATTAAGTGTCGATTTTCCTTTTATCACGTTGTACTTGAATACGGTCGGCTTTTTATTAAAAACCTAATGAAGAACCTTCATGTGGCATACTTATCATCTATTGTCGGGCTATGAATTTTCGGGCCAATTACCGTTCGGAGCGATTCAGCGTTCGGCCGTACAGAGCGCACCAATTTAACCTGGTATGATCCAAAACTTTTCTGTCTGAGGCAATCATAATTTTTTCTCCGGAATTGCTGACGGTTATTGTCTTGTATGTTTCAACTGGGGTAAATTAATATGGCACGATTTCTGATTTCTAGCATGCGTTGACTACTTCACATCCATAAAACGTTTAAATCTTGAATAGCAAGTTTTAGTAATTATCTATGGCTTCGTCTGTGGTCTGAGGTTTAGCTGCAACGCAAAAATGTGGAATTTCGCCATTCTTTTGGATATTCACCGGCATTCCTATATTCGATCAAAAATGCCAGGCTCTTGAATCTATTCTTGTAATATGTTTTGATCTTTATTCCGAATGTCTGAAAAGTACGGACCGTGTACATCAAAAACGCATTTGACGAGAGAATATTTCTTGCGACATGAATAAGATTGCCGCTGAGTTCGAAAATGGACACATTTATGACATATTAAATATGGACAATCAGGGTATAACGTTGCTTTTGGAACGTCTGAGCCGGTATGGTTATTAACTGTGTACGACAATCTTAATGGTAAGATTTGTTTCTGAAAACATGAATTTTGATTGTCCTGAATTGCGAAATAAAAATCAATGATTTTCTACACTGCTGATCAATTGCGTAGCACCAAGGTAAAATATAGGTTAAACCTAAATTCAATTATCTCTAGAAATATTTGACCGATCTTATCGGTGTTGACAGATTCTTAAAAAGAAAATGTTTGAACACGAGATTCCTATGCCCATCTACCTCAACATCATCATATGTCTATAATACAGGGCGTTTTAAATTTGCTGCATATTAATTATAAAATTTTAAACGTTGCCAAATTTACAGATGTTAGTTTTTGTACAGATTTTTTGCTAATATTGGTTTTTCTGGGCTCTTATACCGGGACGTTTTTGACAATATTGATATACGGATAACAAATCAAAAAATACGAGGGCTTATTTAAAAATTGCATTTATTGCAAATTTACTTGCTTAAAAGTACGAAACTTTCTGCATTGTACTACACTTTTTGGTATTCCTTGTTTCTATATGACGAATTTAATGATAATTAACGCATTGCCATATACAGGGTTGGACAACGTTTCTTATATTTATGAAAATTTACAATAACAATTATCAATTATGATAAAACAACTGTAGTATTCAATAAATTTAGTATTTTGTTAGCCCTCCTCGATTGCGTATTACATCTCTACACCGATTTGGCATACTTAATATTAAATTGTTAATAAATTGTTGATTTAGCAAATTCCACCCTTCCAAAATAGCTTTCCTTAACTGTTCAAAATTTTCGAATCCCCCTATCTCTTGAGCTCAGAGCCAGTTTTAACCTTGACCAAGCGTGTTCTATAGGGTTGCAATCAGGGAAATTCGGCGGCCATATCATTCGCTTTACTCCATTTGTGCGAAGAACTTCGTTGGCGATTTGAGTCCTGTGTGGCCTGGCATTGTCGTCAACTAAGAGAAAGTCCTCTCCGAAGTTCTGTGCAAATGGAATAACGATAGGGATAAGACAGTCATTGGTATAAGAATTACCGTTAATTGTGTTATTGGCTATAAAAAGTTCAATTTTCCCATTAAAAATAATGCTTCCGAAAGCAGTAATAAGACCCAATGCTACTCGAGGATCCATATTTTCCTCTGTATGTTTTTGACTTCGTCCTCTCCAGACAAACATGCGCCCATCGGAACTGTATAAATTTACCCTAGTATCATCTATGAACATGTAGTTTCGCCATTCTGCATTCCACCGATGTTCGTGAGCCCATTGGCGCCTAGCAGCTCGATGATGTGGTCTCATTAACGGACATGTGGCTGGAAGTTAAATGATTTCCGTTATGTCGCATTTTGAGGATTTTTACCAAAAATAAGAAATATTGTCCAACCTATATATGACAATGCTTTAATTATCATAAAATTCATCATATAAGAATAAGAAACTCTAAATATTATGGTACAATGCTCAAAGTTTCGTACTTTTAAGCAAGTAAATCCGCAATAAAGGCAATTCTTAAATGAACCCTCGTATTTTTTGATTTGTCATCAGCAGAGCAATATTGTCAAAAACGTCTCGGTATAAAAGCCCAGCAAAACTAATTTTAGTAAAAAATTCTAAAAAAATTAACAGCCGTAAATTTGACTACGTTTAAAAATTTATAAATATTATGTGTTAAATTTAAAACGCCCTGTATTAGAGACATATGATGATGTTGAGGTAGATGAGCGTAGGAATTTCATTTTCAAACATTTTATTTTCAGGAATCTGGAAACCGCGATAAGATCGGTCAAATATTTCTAGAGATAATTGAATTTAAGTTTAACTGTTATTTTACCTTGGTGCCACGCAATTGATCAGCAGTGTATTTTGGACTTCAGGACAATCAAACCCCAAGTTTTCAGAAACAAACATTACCGTAAGATTGTCACACAATGATAATAACCATGTTATATTTTTTTGTAGTAGATATTTTAAAAATGCGTCTCTTGGAATTTTATTCAATGATTTAGGTAACATGTCTAAATGTCCAGAGGAATGAATCATACTGTCATACTGATATAATTCTTGAAATTAATTTGTCTTCGGAGATTTATTAGACTTAAAGTCGTCATTAAAATTGTTTTCGTCTTCAAATTTTGAGGATCATACCTTTCGAGCAGACCATCTTAATTTATTTTGTCCCTAAGGGTATGTTATTGCATCGAAGTGGTAAGTGCATTTTTAGCAAAATGTGAAGGGCAGCTTCTTGTATAAATCGGCAATTAAATATTTATTTTTATGTAAGAGATTTTTATGTATGAAGCATTTTCTCAAGACGTAGACGCTATAACGTCTCTCCCGTTAGTGCACATAGAGAAGTTAAAATGGCAGCTGGAAAATCGCCGTAAGACAGATCTCTTTCTGTACTCAAAACTAGAATCCAGTTCGACGTCTTATATCACTGGTGAAGATAATTTGAGAGAATTGCAGAAGAAGCAAAGTAGTAAGGTATTGAGTGACAGAGAAGCGGACATTTGAAATAATGGAAAGTTTGATTAAATTCAGTAAAGAAAGTAATTCGTGTTAATTAAATATAACCAAGAATTTTTATTAGATATTGTCACGGCTAGCAACCATCCGAATGTTTTTGTGCTACCCTATAGAATTAGCCTTGTCGTGTCTACGTATGAGTCACCGCCGGCGGCGAAGATTCAGGAACTGTGGAATTCTGTCGATGCCTTGGTTAGATTGAATATAAATAGCGGCTAGCGGCGAGTTGCAGTTAGTTGTTAATCATTGAGTGTTGAAATGTAAAGAGCTAGTTGTAAGAGTAGTTTAGTGTGTTTAAATGTACTCAGTGATAAATAAGAGCATTAGTTTAAAATAGTAAATTAATTTCGTTCAGACCCCACGGGAAAAACGTAACAATAATTACTAATAGTTAACCTGATTTAAGTAATTAGTTTTATGTGTGAGAGAATGAATGCATAAAAGTAATTAGAAAACATTTTATTTATTGTTCATATTTAATGCAAAATAAATTCTGCGTTATTAAAGTACCTAATACCTTCTAATAAAAATATAATACATGTAATTCACACCCCATGAATTAAATCCACCTACCTATTTTAATCCAGTTCGCTAACTAAAGTGGTCAATTGAAAAGGTAATTACCGTCCCCTGCTTTGTGGTCATAAATGGTTTAATAATTAATTGTTTATACCCACCAGAAAGTAATTGGCCCAAGAGCTGGTGGATTTTCATAGTACCAAATATGACAATTTGTTTCTTATTATAAATAACGGGAGTGATAAATATCGTGTTATCGGTCCACACATTTTATTGAAATAATTTGGAACTTTATTAAAACTTCCCCTTATAATTAGAACAAATTTAGGTCCTCTTCAATTTTGCTCGTCGTTTAATTTTTGAATTGGCCTAATTGTAAAAACGTTGTACGGTATTGATTAAACTTTCTCTGAACTGTTCGATAACTAACTCTCTCGTTATGAATATTTCCCTCATGGATAAAAAATCCCATCAGAGGAGTGCAATTCTCGGAAAATTACAGCGATAATTGCATCGTACGTATCTATGGTAATTCCAATGTAAACTTACGATGAAAGCGACAATTTATAAATAACGTTAAAGTCAAGTGAATATGTAATATTAAAATGTCTTATTTCGAATTTAAAAATTCATATTTTAGCATCTCTTTACTTTGCTTACAGTTACATGTCTGTTTTTGTATTAAAATTACAACCGTGACTCAAAATAACCAGATAATTTTGCATTCCAGCGTGCTGTCTTAGGAAAACTGCATTCGGTTATTATCATACTATTAGTATTATATTTCTTCAAAATATGAAAATGAACTCGTGCAGTTTTTAGACAACACGCTGTCATGCAAAACTATCGGTAATTTTGATGCACTTGTGCAATTATTTCCGATATCAAGCGAACTACCGGTCTAGAGAAAGCATTAACGCAATAGTAGATTTTTATATCAGATCTAATATTTATTTGTCGATTGTTATAAGATGACGCCTTGTAATTTTTTTTTGAAAATGGACTTCTTTAACTTCTGCTCATGGACATCAATACTTTGGTACCCTTTGGATTACTACAACACCATTGTATTTATTATCATTTTACTCTTAGATATGCATTTGAACCAGTTATTAAAACAACTACATTGTAATTTAGAATATCTATAGACTCTGATTTTACTGGGTATAAACATCATATTAAAATTGTAGAAAAACTAGTCGCACCCAAAATTTCATATATCTGGTGCCATATCCTTTCCAAATATAAGTTTTTCTCGCATGATGCCCCATTCAATTTTAAATAATAGATATCTTGAAGCGTTTTATAAATCCAATTCACTACCTCTAAGAACCCTTTAGCAAAATAGTTTTGCCTTTTGCAATAATTATTAAAATACTTGTTGTAAATATGTATATAATTCCAGTTATTATTACATCAACGTATAATCAAGATGTTTACATGATTTTTGGTATTAAAGCATATTATACATCAGTCAACCTTGTATATTGGGTTCATTACTTGGGGCTCAGATCTGTTGCGGCTCAGTTTCCTCCTTATTTCCTGTTAAATACGAATACGCCAGAGTGAGATTACGATTTTGGCATTGATATACACTGTGGGCAAAATTAAATTGGAACCTTTTTTAATGCTTGATAACTTTTTTATTTTCAAAGGCCTTTTTATCATTTTTGGATATGTTATGGCCTAAGGTATTGGGATTAAAAAGAACTTTGCAAAGAGGCTCTACTTCAGTGGCGTACATAAAAGGGGGTATTTTTCCAAACCAATGTATTTCAGGTCGTTGCAAAAATCGGCCAAATGAAATATAGATGTAAAAATGAGCAAAAAAGATTTGAAACGGTTCGGAATATTGACCATTAAAAAACCAGTTCACTACAAACAAAATTGAAATTTATACTTACATTTTGGTAAAGCCATGTCTCGTGGGTCAAATTAAATTGGATCATTTTTAATGCTTAGTGACTTTTTATTTGCAAAGGATTTTTGATCAATTTTGGATATGTTATAGCCTAAGATATTAGAATCAAAGAGAAATTTGCAAAACGGGTCTACTTCATTGGCGTACAGAAATTTTGAATCTACTTAAATTTTTATAAATTACAAAAAAATATATTTTAAATTTTAATGTACGCCACTGAAGTAGACCCGCTCTACAAATTTCTTTTTGAATCTAATATCTTAGGCCATGATATGTCCAAAAATGATAAAAAATCCTTTGAAAATAAAAGGTCAATAAGCATTAAAAAGATCCAATTTCACTTGGTCCACAAGACGTGATTTTTCCAAATTTAAAGTATGAATTTTTATTTTCGTTTGTATTGACCTAGTTTTTTAATGGTCAATATTCCGAACCCTTTCAAGTCTTTTTTGCCCATTTCTACATCTTTACTTCATTTGGCCGATTTTTGCAACGACCTGAAATACATTGGTTTTGAAAAATACTCCTTTTTCAGTGCGCCACTGAAGTAGCCCGTCTTTGCAAAGTTCTTTTTAATCCCAATACCTTAGGCCATAACATATCCAAAAATGGTAAAAAAATCCTTTGAAAATAAATGGTCATTAAGCATTAAAAAAGGATCCAATTTAACTTGACCCACAAGACATGGCTTTATCAAAATTAAAGTATCAATTTTAATTTTGTTTGTATTGACCTGGTTTTTTAATGGTCAATATTCCGAACCCTTTCAAATCTTTTTTGCCCATTTTTACATCTTTATTTCATTTGGCCGATTTTTGCAACGACCTGAAATACATTGGTTTTGAAAAATACTCTCTTTTCTGTACGCCACTGAAGTAGACCGTCTTTGCAAAGTTCTTTTTAATCCTAATACCTTAAGCCATAGCATATACAAAAATGATAAAAAATCATTCGAAAATAAAAAAGTTATTAAGCATTAAAGAGGGTTCCAATTTAATTTTGCCCACAGTGTATAAGACTCTGGGGTTAAGGATATTATTATCATTTTTTTTAAAGTTACAGAGTGGACGGGAACATATTAGGGAGCTTCGTAGAAATATTTAGGTAGCGTTCATAAATTTATATAATCGATTTACAATTTTCATGACGTTGCATTATCCATTTATTTCTAAATATGGAAATAACCAGCAATCATTTCAAATTTACATCCGATTGATTTGCAAAATCCTTACAATCTATTTTTTCTCTTTGATTTCTACATTAGATTTTTTGAAAACAATATGTCGAACAGTACTGACCTGATTACGATATCTTCCTTATTGATCGATTGAGTCGCTATGTTGGGATCTCGATTGCATAACGCTCAGCTATAATTGAACAAACACTCTTTAATACTAAATAGATAAAAACTCTTAAGTTAGGAAAGTTTTGGCCCATTGGACAACGAATCAAACACATTTTTAAACTTTCATTGGCATTATTATAATATCTACATATATCGATTTCCTTTGTTGTAACTAACTAAATTCTTAAAATCACAAGTAGGGTTCGTGACTTGACTGTCCCGTTTTATTTCACTTTACTGGAACTAAATTTATGTTAATACCACTAGATCGCGTTTGTCTAGTTCGTTTCTGAAATTTGCCATTGCATTTTGCAAATAGAGCTTTGCTTTGGTCTTATTTAAGTGCACCACAAAAACAAAAATTCGACTTCAATTTCAACAATCGCTCGGAATAAATTGCGTTATCATGTTATTTACAGCGTTGGCATGTTTCCGGCAGTGTCCTCTTTAGAATTTGTTCCTTTTTAATCTTTATTGTAATAGGAAATCGCTGCATAGATCTTTTTAAATTAACGCTAAATGATAAAAAAAACTGATACAATTAAATTGGATTTTATTTTAGTTTTGTACTAGATATTTTATCTGAGAAAGATAATTTTATTTGGCATGAATGACTACACTTAATGTTAAGAACTTGATAATTGATTTCTTATGAATTAAACAAATATTGTTATTCTCATTATAACGAATTACGAGGGCGATAAGCTAAACTCAACTTAAACTGAGGTCCTAAGTCGAAATGCTAGCAATTCAATATAGTTTATATTAGTATAGTAGCAAGTAAAATGTAGACTATTTTATGAAAAAAATAATGGAATGTTTAGAAAAGCAAACTTCAGTGATCAACAGATGAATAAGGTTTAGTGACATTAGCCACACAATCTCAGCCACGTATACCGACGTAGAAAACAAATCTACGGTCTCTAAAACTGCCAGCCATTGCGTTACTATCTAAGCGCAATTCCGTCCACCACCAGAGAGAAAAAAAAATAGATGAAGAGGTGCCAATAAGCTTCGGCACCTTTCATGTTCGTTTACCCGTTTTTGGTTACCTTGACTCTGCTCCGTTGACAACGATACCACTTTTTTAAATGAAACACCCTATATTTTATTACATTTTTGGATTCTACTTAAAATTCTAAGCATATTTGTTGTATGATGTTATACCTCTAGAGTTAGTAGTTTCACAGCTATGAACAATTGAAAATCGGTACTTTGGCTAATTTTTACCTTGATAGCAGGAATACCATTAAAGACGGAGTAAAATGAATTCCACATTCCTATTTTAACTTTCCAAGAGCTATCTGTTAGTGCTAACTGATGCTACCTACAGAGGTACCAGATTTGATACCCATGGTACCACCTGTCAGTTAAGTGTGAAATTAATTTCACTCCATCTCTAGTGGTCTTCTTGCTACCAAGGTGAAAAGTAGTCAAAGTACCGATTTTCAACTATTTACATCTGTGAAACTACTAACTCTAGAGGTATAACATCATAATCAAATATGCTTAGAATTTTAAGTAGAATCCAAAAATTTAATTAAATATAGATGTGTCTAATATGAACCAAATTTAAGTCAATTTTTAATATACGATATTTAAAATGTTACAATGGGCTAAAAGAGATGGTTAATCTTAAAAATTCGTTAGCTTGCTCAGTTAATTGATGTGAAAGGCTCGCCACTGAACTTCTACATTTTTTTGGCAACGGCAATTTTGGAATTGTCACATTCTTCAGTGTAGCCTTTCGCTACTGTAGAAGATGGCCAACCTCCATACATTTAATTCTCTTTATATCTACTCCGCTATTGGCCAATCAGAAGCTGATGAGCGCCTGACGCGACGTCCTATAAAAGAATGGATATTTGTAGATGTAAATGTTTGACCACCATAGCTACCATATTTTCTACTGGTTGCCTGATACATTGTTCTTGTAGTTAATAAAAACCAGTTGGCCGTAGTGAGATGAAATTTATTTCTTTTTCTAGTAAATTCGCGGGTCCTTTAATTTTCCTGGTACAACGGCAAAAATTCTATCCTTTTTTGTTTTCGTATGCTCTAGTTTACCTCAAATGCGTGACTGGCAATCTTCGTTATATGGTATTAACAAATTTGCCAACTCTTGCCGTCTGCATGTCTCAGCTAGACCAAGAACAATCTAAAAGAGTCCTACCGTATTAAATAAATGCTATTTATCATTGGCTGTGACAAGAAGCTCATCTACTTGATATTTGGGGAGAACTCGGGATTTTTGGACGGCATCCTTCCGATCGCTTCCCGCAAATTTATATCGACCTCAATAAAGAATATTTGGTCCATAACGAAGAACATTTGTATTGAAAACCCTCTCTGTTGAAATATGTTAAAATGATATCTTCGGTTATCATGATTTTTTTCTGATCACGCAATTCTAATAAAAACTGGAAGTCCCTTCATACAAGATTCTTGACTTCATTAGCAGAAAAGAGACCTTGGCAAGTGAGGGTATTTTTAATTCTATCCATTTTCACGGACACTATTTTATTGTATTTGCTAACCATTTTCATTTTTAGTTTTTTGCTTTTCTTGAAAACGGTGTCCGAATAGACACCGAATCGACGAAACTAGGTACACATTTCATTAGGGTCACTAAACTTGCACTTGTGCAGTTTACATCCTTGAGCCGGGGCCGAAGTGGCTCTATAACAATCCAAACAAAATTTCAATCATTTGTGGAGCCAAAGGCAATCAATTCCAGGGTAAGAACTATTTTGAACGTCGTGAAAAAAAAAAGTAAATTATTAAAAACGAAGCGTAAATAATTTGTAACCCCATAGCGAGCTTTGTAAATATGTGTGACGCCTGTGTTGCTCTTGACAAACTACAATCTGTTATACAGGGTTTCAGAAATTACGAAAAATTTTAAATCAGATTGTTTTTCATTGTCACTTTGGAGCGACCAAACATAAAATCGTATATAAATGGAGCTTGATTGACTTCGTCACTTGATAACCTCACACGCAAGCTCGCTCGGCCCATAAAAAAAACTCGCCCAATAAAGTTCCAGTTTTTAGACTTACTTACATATATAAAATAAATTGCTGTTACCTGCCCATCCATTAATATTTAATAATCCATTATATTACGACCGTAGGAAGGTAACAGGCCTGTCTGACAGATGGATAATAGCATGCGGATAGCAGCACCACAACGGGAATAAATTGAAAACTAATAACCTCCATTTTATATCTAGAAATTTAAACTTTAGCAAAAACTATTCAATTGTTAGTTCATGTTATTGTTCCAACAGCATATAAACTTCTAAATTGTGACTCAAAAGGTAAACGTTTTTTACAATAAACATCCTCAAATTTTTATTTTAACCTTCATAAACCCGTGGGCCAAAAGTACCAAGTGGGGTGCGAATGCACCCCAACATTTTTTGTTAAAATTAATTTTTGAAATGTTTTTATGAAGATATATCTACATAAATACATTTTCATTTTAATTTTACATAAGTAGGCAGTTAACATAAATATAGATAAACGAACAAATACCACTATACAATATTGATTTTATTTATAACATAAAGAAGTAATTAAGAAAAAAAATGTGGTATTTTAGATAAAAATCTAATTATTACACTTTTTACAAATATATGCGTTTTTGAATGTTCTGCATATACGTAGAATACGTACTGATTGCATGGAATACATAATTTTCTAACATAATTTTCTAGATTTCCTGTCTTTATTTCTGGGGTATAAAAACATCGCTGTTGTCTTGATGTTACTGGAGGAGGTTACTTGTTCCTTACGTTTATTTGTGGCAATATGCTTAACGTGGATTGTTTAATGTTGGAATGTAATGTCTTGTCATTATTGTACCTAGGAATTATTTATTTCTCCAACAATTGCTTAAAACTTTCGAAAATATTTTATTATTTTGTTACCTGTCTAGGATTGGTTTTCGGCCTGATGGTGCCAAGATATGAGAAATAACCGTTATTTGAATAGTTTGGGGTATATCTGTACTCCAGTTGGGTGTTAAGGTATTAATAAAATATAATATAATATAATGTAATATACTATAATATAATACAATATAATATAATATAATATAATATAATATAATAAAATATACCGGTTGTGCGGGGTGCACCTGCACCCCAAGCAAGAAAATTATATATAACATGTTTGAATAAAGAGCAATTTATTTTAATATATATATACTGATTTAGAAGCATGTTTAGGAAAGATAGCTGGAAATTATTAAAAAAAAATATTCAGAAAATATCTCACAAAATTGATGACTGGGGTGCGATTGCACCCCGCTCGGGTTTATGAAGGTTAATATCAACTTTTGGTTATTTGAAACTTAACTTTTAGAAGCAATGGCAGATTTACCTCTAAAAAATGTCCATCCGAAGCTAGTGTTGCCCTTATGATGATCTTATTTATCACTTGTTGCCAAATGAAAACAACGGTAAGTAATAGTCTATTACTTATAGCAATTGTTGAAGTTTTCACAGGAGTATGTACATACACTATTTTTCCTACAACCACCTATGAAAATGATATTAAAAACACTTTTTACATTTTGAAGAAAACGATTAATATCGCACGTGTTTTGAAATCTACTTTTCAAAGTACGTTGAAAGTACTTTTCAACACGCTTCTTAAAAATGCATTTTTTCCTTTGTTCTGTTTCTTTTCGAATCATCTGGTACTATATTGTAACAGTACAATAAAGTAGCTAAATTTTTCTGTAATTTCTGATATTGAAATTAGGATAATTATTTTTTTTTAATTCAAATTACTGAACAATATATACAATTCTGTACATTTGAGCTTGGTACATAATTTTTACTATTAAAAAACCCTTCTTATTACACATATTGAAATATGCGCAATATATAGGCCAATACACACGTTTGGTAAAAAGTGTGTCAACTGGGACTCTAGGATTACTTCCTTAGGGTAGGGACTAGCTACCGACCCTAAGGAAATAATGAGATTCACTTTAAGCATAAAATATGAGAAATATGTGACAATATCGTAGCCTATTTATTTAATCAAGATGAATCTTTAGCTTATTAATTAACATGCTAAATATGTTAAAGTTCTGCAACTATACTATCCTGACGAAAACAACATGTTATCTCCCAAAACGTCATACAAATCTACAAATATTTCGGTCGGGCTCCTAGAGACATTTTTGTTTCACCTACCTAGTTTAAACCGGAACTGTAAAGAGTAAATTAAATATCAAACTCCTTAAACATTCCTCGTATACTACTTCCCTCAAGCAAAGGAATGCATATCTATTTTGCAGCTCCAAGAGTTGCACTGGGCTGTTTCAGGTTTAGAATAAGTGGATTTGTTGTAAAGTTTCTAAATGAAACTAAGTTCTAGGGAGGAATTTCCGAATTTTGTGGTAGAGTTATTTTGTATCGGTGCGATTTGTGGAAATTGCATGAAGTTATTGCGACATTTCTTATTTTGAGAGTGTTAGCTAAATTGGAAACTCTCTCAGTAGAGAAATTACGTTATTAGCAATGAAGGTGTTTGTAGACCGTGACTAGAAACTATGTGACGGCTTATTATTATCTAATAAGCAATAATGTACTTTCTATGACGATGTCAGCGCCAGATTATCAGACCTGGAGACTTTTATTTTTGGATTTTTTTATAACTTTTATGGCTGCCTTTTGCAAAAAAATATTTATAAATTTAACACCAAATTCCAAGTCACAGCCAGAACGCCTAATACTTTGCATAATCGATTTGGCTTCTATATATAACATACCATGGGTTACAGTGCATTCAGAGTATTTTAGCAATCTACAGATATTTTGAATTATTTATTTTAAATTAAAATTAGTCCATATCTCTATCCCATCCCAGTTCTAAAACTCTATTTAAAGATGGTTCGTTATAATATTTTGACGTATGAAGTAGATCTAATATCAGTTCATTAGAACTTTTTGATCGTTTGTAATCAGATACCGTTTAGCAACCTTAAAGCTTCTTAATTTTACACACATGCTCTCTTCTTAAGTTTACACACATGCTCAACGCAATAACTATGAAAGGATCCTTCGGAATATTGAGTTGAAAATGTTCAAATTTTCAGTTCGTTCCTCAGCACTCGCATTATTGATAGTTTGCATATGTATTACTCATACACGTGAACCCTTGGCAGCAAAAGTCTTATATTATACAGTTCTTTTCCTATTCCAAATTGCGTCATTTAAATCGCTGAGCGCAATAATTATCTTCTACAAATTTATGATGATGTTTCATCAAAGCAAAATTTAAGAAGGTAGTTAGGTTCAGCGATTTTAAGGACGCAGTTTGAAATAGGTTTATAACTTTTTATGCCAGGTGTTCATCTATATGTATAATATATACAAATTATCAATAATTTCAATGCTGAAGAACTAACTGAAAATTCGAACATTTTCGACGAATACCTATCATTTCTTTTGTCCGATTTTCACCAGAGTTAAAATAGATGATATAGAAAAATGATGATTGATACTTGCTCTGTATATTTTGCAGCATTACCAGTTGAATTTGGAAAATATCAGGTGCGTGAACCATCATTGGCACCTATTTCAGAACTGACTGTTTTTACATATCTTTTGGCTACGTAAGTTATAATTTTCAAAATATTCTTCATTCTTCACGGGTTTGTTATTTTTGTAACTGATTTTAATATAGATTATGAAAATAAAAATATACAAGTCAATTGCTTCCTTAACCCGTTTAGCATGCTTAGTATGTTCTAATTTTTGCAAAAGTCCTCATGGTTTTTGTGGTTCAAAGTGCAGCCTTATCGGATCATGATGCCGGTTTCTGTGAGTTTTCAGTGCCATGCCGCAGAAGTGAGGCTGTTGAGAACAAGATAGGGTGTATATTTTCTGGGCGAAATTACAGTCAATTTGCAAATGTTTGCAAATTGAAAAAAAGGTAAAAAAAGCAATTTAAAACAAGCTTATTTAAAAAATGTGCTAAAAAGAGGAAAATAAAATTTGAAGTAAATCAAACCCATTACTTTGTTACATTTAACATTTTTATATGATATAAAAGCTTGTCGCGAGAATAGGTTTATCTTGACAAGTAATTCTAAGTAGAAATATATGTACTTTATAAAAGAAATGTAAACAGGAAAATTTCGCGACAACCTTCTATATCATATAAAAATGTTTAATGTAACAAAATAATGGGTTTGATTTACCTCAAATTTTATTTTCTTCTTTTTAGTGCATTAAATAAAAGCTCGTTTTTAATTTTTTTTTTACCTTTATTTATTATGCATTTAAAAATACACTTGTTAAATAGATAATAAGTTAGTACCTAACAAAAAAAGTAAGTAAATTAATTCGCTTCAACATACTTACCAAAATCGTCATCATCACTGTCACCAACGTTAAGGTTTATAATAATAGGTTCAATGTCTTCCAGCATATTGTCTAATGTTCACATTTTCTTTTCCACATTGATCACATGATTAATATAATTGTTCCAATTTACACTGATCACTTGAGCGTAGCCACTGTTAATTGGTTCTTGTACTTGGTTCTTCTTAAAAGTGATGTGGCGCCACATAGCGCTTCAATTGACTCAACACCAATTCAATTGGATTCAATTCACAATGATACGGAGGCAATCGCAGGATTTCCACGTTGTACTGCTTCACTAATTCGTCCGTTCGTAATTGTCGAATTGGCCTCTGAACACATTTTCCGCTTCGAACAATTCTGTTTTCAAATAATCTTCTTCAAAATATATATGTTTTTCTTGCAACCAGGTTTTGATTTGATCCTTGTTCCAACTTTGTTTAGGAAATGGTAACCCGTCGGAATGATGGATCATTTCGTTATCCATTACTATGACAGTTTTCCCGTCTTGCTCCAGGTTAGGAATTAATTGTTGCTCAAGCCACAACTCAAAAAGATAACTATGCACTTCCTCGTGGTAGGCTTTTCCTTTCAGTGCCAGAAAGATTTTCTCTGCGCCGCGCCGTGGACAAACCCGTCCGTTGAACCAGCATGGATGAGGACAAACATTGGCCCTCTTTGACTTGGATTCTTTAAACCAGTTGTAAGTCCTTTGATAAAAGCATCCCTTGTACTTTTTATCGTATCGTCAGCCCAGAGTATGACCCACGTTAACCCACGATTCGTCTATATATTCGTCCAATACTACGATACTTCTTGATTTTTCTCAGATATGCATGTCTCCAATTGATAATATCTTGCCGTTCCAGCATTATTTATTTACGGTCCTTTCTCCCATATGTAAATCTCATGTCCATCAAAAGTCACCTCAACGTACTACAGGTAAAATTCGGAAAATTTTCGTCTTGGTTCACACTTGCCAAAATTTTGGCCAATGTTTGGGGTATGTTTCATGAAAAAAGTCATGCACCTTTCTTCTTATAAAACTTCTGGTTTCTTTATCATATTTGTTGTCACGACTATTTGACTGACTAACCTCTAGTTTTCTTCTTTTTGTTCCAGTTATAATGGGCCTTCTTAATTGAAAAAAATTGGTGGCACACTAACACCAGTCAAATTTCAGCCACTCTGGTCACATTTTCTGCAATACTTTCACCACTTGTAGTCATTACAGAACTGGGCATATTCAAAATTAGGCGTTTGCTTTGGGTTTGAAGTAACGGCGGAACTTTTGAAATGCTGGTGCCTCTGCCATACTTGTCAAGACAATAATTGCAAAAATTACTGACTGTCATTGTTTTATACCTTTAACAACTTTAAGAAAACCTCGCAAAGGAGGCCATGGTTGACGGAGCGAGACATGTTAATAAAGTCGGAATTATACCCATTTGTAATGACGTCATTTTTGTTTACATTTATTTAATATATTCCCAACAGCGGTGACAACAAGCTTTTGAAAAATTTGGTCCGATGATTATTCATTTTTTATATACTTGGTTACGTCGTGAAGTATCCGTCGCTGTCAATCAAAAACACTGGTTTGTCAACTTGTTGTCGAGTCATTTTGAAAAGCTTTAAATAATGCCGAGAAAAGGTTATAATAGGTATAATAAACAATCGCAGCTAATAATTTTAAATATTTTGGCTTCTTTTTTCAACTTAAAAAGGAACAAGTCCGAAACGGAATCGCACTTCAAATTGAGAATATGATACAGCGCCTACTACTACTACTACTACTACTACTACTACTACTACTACTACTATAGACAAGTATCGCATATGGCGTGTTACTAAGGTTTAGGAAAGAGTATTTTGTTTAATCCTTAATGTTTAGAAGATAGGTGTGATTTCTATCAACGCGTATATGAAAAGTAACAAAGAGAATCATTCCTTCGGGTTTAGTAATATGAGTTAAACTGAAATTATTACTTTAAAGCAATTTTAATCTATTTTAATTTACTTCTTGCTACTAAAGTTAAAAGGAGAATCGTTTATTTTAACGCGAAACTGTACCAAAAAGTTATAAAGCCGGTATTATTTTATAACACGTTAATAGAAAGTTTAAAAAAAGTTGACTTTCTGCTGCTTTAGTAATAACGCCTGGATGCATGCATGTGAAAGCACTCATTATCTCATGCGTCCCTTAGCCGTGTAAACGGCGCCGTTTGGATGTCCACCGTGTATGTGTGAAACAGGCCTAAGAGTTTAGAATAAATTAGGTGCTTGAATTATTTTTATATTGATTTAATATATTTCATGTTACTGAAAATGAAGAAGAACCGTTTATTTTAACCCAAATACGGTCTCGTTTTTGTCATAGGACATAAGAAAATCTTTAAAAAGTAAACTTTCCTCAACTTAAAATTGAAAGTTAAAGATATTCCCAAGCTGATGTATAACTAAAATTTGAGAAAGTTTATTTTTATATTACTACTTTTAACCATTGTTAGAAGGAATACGTTTTGTTTAAATTAGGTGATTGTTTAAAAAAAGATTATTGTAATGCATAATTTGAATGTGAGGAATAAAACTCTAGCTACGTTTTTATCCTCAAAAAAATATTATTATTTCCAAGAAAAGATACATAAAGAAACTTGTATTATTTGTTCTTAGTTACTAACATTATTTTGATTACTATAATTTAAGGGGTCAGTAAAAAGTGGTTGTCACATTTTTGAGATTCTGAGTTATAGCTTTTTGAAAGATTTAAAAGGACTACTGGAGATTTATCTATTCATACCTACTCTATTCGCTATGTGCGTTACACGACGCGACGCGACATCTGGTGGTACAAAATGTGGCGAATTTCTTAGATGCGCAACACGTCAAGAACATGGGAAACGAGTAAAAATTCAAGAAAGATTATTGATTTTAGTGCAATACCTATAATTAGTTCTGCAGATAATACGTTGTCATATGAGAATACTTATCGATTCGACTGAAAAAAAGGTAAGTTCGATATTCAATTGTGTATGTATTCAGCATAATACTAAAATTTTGTAGGTTATGAAAGCGTAAACATGAGAATATCATAATAATAATAATAATAGCATTGTAAAATTGATACGATTAAAAATTCGAATCATGAAGTTTTACTGAAATTACTTTAAAATGAATGAAGACGATTTAGAATAATTTATTTTTTCAATCTGGAAATTGATAGAAAAACTGAAGTTATTAAATATATTTTTCGGGATTATTAGTGCTGTTCATTGCACTAATCATAAGAACCGGCTTCGAAAATATATCACACAGGTTATGATACTTACTTTTGTTTTCTTCCGGCGTCAATCCACTTTCTTGTTTGAGTTAATTTATGTTTAGCTGTTGGAAACCAGTAAAATTTATACTCACAATTTTTCGTATTATTCGAGCAATTTTTGCTTCAGCATCTAAGATAACCCATCATATCAAAGTTTTCGATGTATTCCACGTGTATATTTGTCCGGTATAGTAGCGAAATAAAAGTCCACATTTCTCCGACTCGTGCACACGATCGTTCGTTATTTCCCCCACTACTCTGACGCACAGAGCGAATAGTCATGTTGTTGCATATTCTGGTCATATACTCTCTCTTGAATGGGTTTTCAGCAATCAAGTTTGACGAACCAAATTTTAGAAATTCCTGGTCAGTAATTTTGAAGTATGACATATAACCCATTGTTTAAAATCTTTTAGTTTAAGGACTCTATCGACTGGAGCTAGCTGTTCATCTAAGACTGTGTTGAATAAATACGATCTTAAAGGGATTATTTTTCTTGCACGTCTGGATTAGTTCAATGTAAGTTCAGGGTTGTTAACCACTTCTAGTTTCAACCCCTTCCTCTCAATGTCACCAAATTTCCTATCGGCTGGGATCATAAAGTTTACCTAACTGGTCTATAGGTAAGTAAAAATAATTCAATTTTTGTTTTGGCTAAATGCGCTGCCAAAAGAAATTAGCGGATCCATGTGTTTTTCAATATAATCAAACAAACACGTTATAACTTCATGCGGCTTTTTGGGCAACAGTCTCCGTGTAAGTAAGTATACATTGTTGCTTTATGAGTTTTTAGGTTAGTTTGGGTTGGTTTAGGTGAATGCCCAAAATATGTAGCCATAATTGACTTATATTTTTTTTTATGGCAGTGGCACACACACTAAAGGTAGATCCTATGGCGCTCGACGAGCGGTGTGTGTGCGAAGATGTTGATTGACACGGTTCTTGAATATTTATAGGTTGTAATTAAAGGGAAACAGATGTCCTGGAAGTGAGTTCCACAGTGATGCAGTGCGCCAGACAAAGGAGTTCTGGTAAAGCGATGTTCTAGGTGTTTCCAGTTGTACGACGGACTGGTGCGCTCCTGCCGTCTGTCGGGACTGTCTGACGGGAGTTGCCAGAGGCGGGATTATGCGGGCCAAATCCTGGGAACATCTGCCGTGAAAGTATCTGTAAAACAGAGACATCTCGGCCACATGTCTGCGATGTTCCAGACTATCCAGATTCCGGGTCAACTCCGGATCGCCGACGAGACGCACAGCCCTCTTCTGAATGGAATCCAGCAGCTTTAGGGTATGCTTTGGTGCGGCACCCCAGATATGTGAGCAATATTCTAAGCACGGTCTTATTTGCGCTTTGTACAGCAAGAGCAACTGCTGCGGTGTATAGAGTTTTTTGTTGCGAAATAGCGCACCAAGCTTCTGGGAGGCTGATTTTGCGATGATAGCAACATGGTCATGCCATAACATATTGCTGTTGACCGAGACACCCAGCAGCCCGATTGACGAGGATGAAGGAATGGTCGATCCTGCCATAATGATGTCAGGGCCCGCTGTATTGGCCCTCTTAGTAAACGTTGCTGCTTGGGTCTTTGCTGCATTGAACTGGACCAAATTTCGGACGCCCCAAGTTTGAACTTTCTCCAGGTCTTGATTAATTGCTGTAATCTACTCCTGTCTGCGGTGATGAGTCTCAGTCGCTGGTACGGGTTTTTCTGATCTAAAGTGGGAGACAAGGGTACTGTCATCTGCAAAACTGTAAACAGGATTATTCGTTTCGATCAGCAGGTCATTAATATAGATGAGGAACAGAGTTGGTGAAAGTATTGCGCCCTGAGGCACGCCCGCGTTGATGGTGAATGTGTCCGAGATGTGTCCATCGACTGCAACGTGTAGGGATCGGTTCTTAAGGAAACTGGCCAGCCAGCTGCAGAGAGAGGCGGGCAGTCCCAAGGACGGCAGTTTGTTGAGCAGTCCGTCATGCCAAACTCTGTCGAATGCCTTTGAAATATCCAACGCAATCGCTCGAGACTCTCCGTAGTTTTCAATTGCCCTACTCCATATATGAGTGACATAGGCCAATATATCTCCTGTCGATCGCTCTTTGCGAAAGCCGTATTGATTATCGCTGCTTATTCTGTTGCTCTCGAGGTACTTGAGTAGTTGCTGGTTGACTACACGTTCCATGACTTTGGAGATTATTGGAAGCAAGGCAATCGGGCGATAGTTTGAGGGCGTGGTTTTCTTGCCTTTTTTTGGAACAGGTTGCACTCGAGCGACTTTCCAAGAGGATGGGTAAATCCCTTTTCTGTAAGAAAGAGAAAAAAGCCTGGAAAAAACAGGTGATAGTTCGTTGGCGCAGTTCTTTAGCACGATGGCAGGTATTCCGTCCGGTCCTGATGCCTTTTGCGTATCTAGTTCTTTAAGGATTTTGCGAATATCACGATGAGAAAACTTGACTTCTGCCATGGTGGTGTTGATGTTCGGTATAGTGGGGAGAGTCTTGCTTTGGGGCACGTCTAAGGTAGAGTGCGATGAAAACATTTTGGCGAGCATGTTTGCTTTTTCCTTGGCTGTAGTCGCCGTGATGCCACGTTCGTCCGTCAAAGGTGGGAGAGACGTTTTTTTAAAGTTGTTACTTACTGCCTTTGCTACCGACCAGAAATTCCTGAAGCCACTGGGGCATTGCAAAAGTTTATTCCTGATCCTTTAATTGTGTTTGTCCTTAGTTTCGTCGATCACACGCTTGCACTCGTTTCTCGCTTCGATAAAATAATTGCGATTTTCAGCGGTCTGATTTTGCTGCCAGTACTTATAGGCTTGCTGTTTCCTTCCTACGGCTCTTTCGCATCTTTTGTCGAACCAGGGCTTTCCTTTTGATGGTAACTTGATGGAATTTGGGATGTATGCTTCCATTCCTGAGGAGATTACTTGCATGATCTCTTCGCAGCAGTCTGACGGGTCGTCAGTGGCAAAGCAGACGTCGAGCCAAGGAAAATCTAGGTAAAACTGCCTTAGATCGTCCCAGATTAGCCTTGTGCCTTAGTACAAGCAAAGGTAGATGCTTTTCATAATCAAATCATATTATAATTTCAGCTTTGCTAAGAAGAATTTCCTTAGCTCTTTTAAGGGTTTTTATAGTTTTCTCATTAGATTCCAGGTCGGCTTGCCTTATATTATTTAGGAATTTTGCACGGATGTTGCATCTATCCTGTCTAGGATATTCAAAGGAGGTGGTAAATTCTTCAATAAATACCTTAGGAGAAATCTCGTATGAGATTTTATCGTCAGAATTTACGTTAAAATGTTCATGGAGTGTAATGATTGATAGATTACGGCCAAGATATTTTCTGTGGCGACTATCAGCTCTTGTATAGTGTGATTCTCGAGCTAGTAATTCAGCAATACATTTTTCGACTATTACGAGAAATTCTGGTGGAGTTCTGTTTGGCCCGGTGACGTTCTAACTTTTTGCTCTAATCTAGATTTGAAAATCCCGTGAAAAGCTAAAAAGGTCTTTTGGTATAGAGAAACTTTTCCGTTTATGGTATTACTAACTTCATAGGAGAAGACTGTACGACTTCCCGATCTTTCCTTGTTACGCAGACGAGATCGCGATTTTCTACCTTTCTTTATACAACCTTGCAAATAAATTGTTTGTTCTGCAAGATAGACACTGTACCTTTCACAAATATTTCCATAGCCACTTTTTGACAACTTCTTGCATAGAAATGACGCTCGACTAAGATCTCGACATAAGGGTTTTAACAGTAGGATGCTTCTTGCCACAAATTTGACCTCGCTAACGTGTAGTAAGAAAAATTCGTGTATTACAAAAATATGGACTTAGCTACTTTTTACACTGACTCAATCAATTAATGTTGGTAATATTAAACACACAATTGCTGTATTTAACTTTTGGCAGATTGTGACATGAAGACATTAATTTGTTGATTTATTGATACATGTTTAGGCGAGTAGATACCTCCTCTGATAGCATCTGTAATATGCCATGTAATCCTATGATGATTGGCACTCATTCATGATAAATTTTATAAACAGCCATCGCTCTTGGAGAATGGTTGGTAACTTCAATTTTTCTCCCAAAGGGGACAAAGAACACAAAGTCAAAGTCACAGTCAATGTATATGTTATCATTTTATTTAGGTCTGATGATGCCGTAAGGCGAAACACGTGTAACCCTAAATACACATATACATTGACTGTGACTTTGACTTTGTGTTCTTTGTCCCCTTTGGAATTAAAGATTAAGTCACTTTGAGAATTATGATGGATGATTATTTTGTATTATTCAATTTTTCTTGTAATAATCTCTATCTTTATAGCTCCATTCTTGAACCATAAAGATATAGTATTTTTGCCAACAGGACTATTTTTGTATCACCCTTTTGATTGTGGATGCTTCCAGTTGAGGTTGGGGTAAAAAACAATTTATCACTTTTCATTGAGTTGGCTCTTTTTTCAGTGTATTTTTCAAAATCCCTTACGAGACTAACCTCAGTGTCTTCAGAATTTATAATTAATCACCTACTATAGGCTAGCTTCTCTAACTTCGCATTTACCACCTCTTGGGCTCCCCAGGGACGATGTAGTCAAAAGACACAATGTTGAAAAATACTTCATGGTCGTGATAAGAAGTAGAGAAGAATGGAAAAAAAGAACACCACTTGCTTTCTCGCATTGCAGCAAAGTGTCTTAAAATGGTATACAAGAACTGGACAGGTCCCCTGAGCCGGATTATTTGGCCAGGAATCAAATTCTCCGAAGCAATGGGATAACACCCGGACATATTCCAAGAGGAAATTAACGCCATAGGAAGATGTGCGCGTTTCAACCGTAACAGAAACTATAGGAAGACACAGATTGTCATCTTTTCAGACAGTCAAGCAGCCATCAAAGCGCTGACATCCGCTCCAGAATGGCATGGGAATGTCTAGATAGACTAAACGAACTAGGTAAGAATAATAAACCATCCTTTCAATGGATACAAGGACGCCCTGGTATAGAATGCAACCAAAAAAGAGACCACTTGGCAAAAGTAGGAGCACAAGCTCCGCTTTTACGACTGGAACCCTTCTGTAGCATAGGGATGAACACCTACAAGGAAGAGTTCAGGAATGAAAACCGAACCAAATGGATCAGTCTGTGGGAACTTAACTCCAGGGTGTAAGGCATTATATTATAACGAAATCTATTATACCAACAATTCAGGTTCGGACTAAGGAGTAACTGAAATACAATGTTTTAAATGAACAAATTGCTATTAACCTGTGGTGAAATAAATATATTTTGGTTTCAGTTATTATGGCTCAATCATACTACGGATATTAAAGGTGTAATCACCAAATTATACGGTGAAAAACGCAAGTTAATGCACATGTTGGGGTGTTTCCCCAACAAGCTGAATCCGCTCTCTGATCATATTTGAGTACTAATTGAACATAATTTTTTACTCATTATTTTTCATGGGCGGAGAAATTAGCGTCCCTAAGGATAAACTATATGTAACCAACTTAGCACCACGCTGCCTATATAGTGAAACCTCAGCCCGATTAATTGCTACGTTTTCATGGAGGACTGAAACCATTTTGAATCCAATCCTACATTAACATTTACTATCAAATAATTGACATATTATTTCTTTTCGAAATATTTCGAGTAAACACAAAACTTCATTTCTGCCCCAAAAATTTCTCTGGTGGAGTTTCTGAGCTTTATCAACTTTTGTTTTTTTTTTGCAAGAAATTTTCACCAGAAAACTGGCAAAACCAGACTTTTTGAATTGAGTTAATGCGGGTGAGCTTCATTTTTCAATTCGATTTCCAATTTCGATCCAGTCACCGTTTTCATGCATGCCAAGTTAATTTGAATCCCGATACGATCCCAGAATAAGGTGATTCGAAATTGAGGGTCAAAACGGTAACAGTACTTACTTTCTTGTAGTGTTCATTACCAAAAACGTTTTCAAAACTGTTTCACAGCTCCAAGAAAACGTGATAAATATTAATATAGTAGTCATTATTGTAGTCGCCTGCGTCGTTAATAGATTAACTCCAGTAATTACTCAAATGAATATGCCTTTCTATGTGCTGCAACGAAGCCGTGTACATTCAAAGTTCTCTTTAAGTAACAAATTAATTTTACAAAACAATTTGTGCATTCCTCGTATGTGACGTGCGCGGAAGCAAAGGTATGTATACCTATTTTCTAAGTTCCCAAAGTTATAGCGGCATGTTTCAAGTTTTGAATAAGTGGGTTTGTTGCAAAGTTTTAACAATAAAACGAAGTTGCTAGAAGGAATTTTCGAATTTGGTACTATAGTTATTTTCCGCTTCGGGGATTTGTGGAAATTCCGAGACGGGGTCAGAACGACCGTAATATTTCCAGTTGTCATGTATATTCTTGTAGGGAAATGAATCCTATTAAGGACTAATGAAGTTGTATGATGAAATAGGATTAGTTAAATCCCTGCTAGAATGAAACCATGCTGATTTTGAAATATTGCTATCTCTTATGTCTGTAAAACGAAATACCTTGACTAAGTCTTTTTTCTGAAAGTAGAATTGCTCTATTAGCACGTTCTATAATAACCGATTTTCTTTGATTGATCGGATGATGCGAATTATAATTTAAATATCGCGAGGACCAAGTAAATTTTATATACCACTCCGTTTTTATAATATTCTCGTTACCGTGGTAACGTTAAGTCTAAAAAAGTAATTTATATTTTTTTGCTCTATTTCTATGGTAAATTGTAATTTTTTGTAGAAACTATTAAGTATGTAGATAACATACTTGGTCTTGTGGAAAACTAGTTATACAGTCGTTCACGTATCTTGAAAAA